>OY751313.1:42443391-42871420 GCA_963564615.1 Rhorus exstirpatorius
GAGAGCTCGTGCAATCATGCGATAATAGTTCCTTTTGTAAATATTCATAGTTGGCTGTCGAGAACGAACAAAAAAAAAAACAACACGAGCGAGTACCAAAAAGCACTGTAAAAATGAGGGTAAAAATTTTTTTTTTCTCTACGCCGCGTCTTCGTTGTGTTTTTCTTCTACACGGTACAGCTGCTCGTTATTTTACAGCCGGATATCAAAAGTTGTCGGTTGATTGTGATATATTAAAATTTTTATTATTATTTTTTACGGTAAACGACTATACAAAATTGTTATCTTCTTTAAATTAAAATTTTTATTCAATATTGTCTAACATGCTCACACGCTGATTAAAAAAAATCAGATATTTCGTTTTTTTTTTTCAACCTCGTTCAAAAATTTTGCTCTTTAAGGAGGCACATACGTCTTTGAGGCCTTTATTTTAGAGCTCTATTACAAAAATAGTGGGTTGGTTTGGGGTTTAAATGATAATTTCAGTATAAAGCTTGAATTATTGCCTACAAAATGCCTCATTGACGTTTAAAAAAAAAAAAAAATAGTATAGCTGTAATAGGGAATTTAGTAAGTCACTGCGAAAAACTTGCGCGCAGGATTTCTCAAGACAGACTTATCTGAGATTGAGCTGAAATTTTCAACCACGTGTTGAAAGAATGTGTCGAATCAAAATGATGAGCCAGTTTTGAATTTCAGGGAGAATTGACCAATTGGCAAAGGATTAAATATTTGTTTCTTAATATTTTGATTTTTATTGGTGCACGATATACCATATCTTAAAAATCAATCAATGGATTGAGTTTCTGTTTCATCATTTCAAAGTCGATGACTTTAGTAATATTTCTGCAAAATTTGATCCAGAACGGTTCAACGGTTCTGGAGATATCCTACGCGCAAGCTCTTCGCAGTGACTCACTAACTTATACCCCATTACAGCTATACTATGTTTATTTCGAAAATGTAAACGAAACATTTTTCAGGCAATAATCCAAGTTTTCTACTGAAAGTATCATTTCCACCCTAGCCCCCACCACTATTGTTGTCATAGGTCTCTAAAAGAAAGGTCTTAGAGCACCCTTAATCATCAGCCGTTACTTAATTTTTCGCGAATGTACTTAAAAGCACTCGTCGTTGTGAGCATCATTGACGTAGAAAAGAAAAATCGTTGATGAATTTTCTTGAAGAATAAGGGCGCGGAACGTTGGAGGGTTGAAATATGTGCGAGCATGCGTGACCTCGCACTAAACTTTTATACAGATATATGCGCGCTTGTATAAGGTCACATATTCACATACATACATAATATATGGGTTGATTCCACTATAATTCACGATACATACTGAGGTCCCTCTATTTTCTCGATTTGATTTGAACGCCTTTTTGTCTTTTTTTTTTTTTTTGTAAATTGCACACTACCCGGAGTTTTTTGAATTTTTTTTTTTTTTTTCAGTCAGATGAAAACTTTAAAAACGAAAAAAAATGAGAAAAATAGGTGTTTCTCTGTTACTTACGTAGCAAAAGATCTGAAATTTTCACAGTTTATTCATTTTAATGTGTTTAACAAAATATAAACGAAAATTTGAAATCGAAATTTTGAGGCCCAAAACTCATGTCACTTTTTATGGAATGTCTCATATATATATATATATATATATATATATATGAAAAAAGTACACTCTGCCGACACCGTTCATTTATGTAACTATGCAACGAGCGTTATAAATATAGACTCGGGCAGCGAGCCCAATCATTATCAATGTCATTATCACCATTACGTGTACAAAAAAAAAAAACGAAAAATTCATAATATATCAAATCCATGATAATCAAAGTCTCGAAAAAAAAAACTCATATCATGCATAGAATGAGAGAGAGAGAGAGAGAGAGAGAGAGACAGGCAAATTTTTGTCCACGTTATTTACAATAAAACGAGAAATCGATCGGAACATGAGCTCAATAATAATAACAATAATTAATAACAATGAGAATCTCATTTGCAAATGAGAAATATTTACTCGTCAATATTTCGCAATTCTAACGAACAGATATACATCAATCATAGACATATTTTATGCTAGCAGCATTTTGTTAATTGACATGCACGTATCTAAAGAACAAAGTATATATATCGTTCTTTCGTCTCGATAACGAGAAAAATTTCCTTGATGCTTTTTTGCAACGGCAGTTTATCGTAAAAATGGGGAATTCAACGATAATGATGATGTACTTTTTTGCAATACTCGTTAGGATTATTTCATCGAGGATATTCGTGAATTTTTGTAAACGAGGAAGGAAAAAAAAATTATTACAAAACACAAAAGAATTCACCGGTGACGATCGATGTATGCTATGGGTGTTGATGCGTTCGAATCAGTCGTAGCCGGCATGATAAATGACGGGAGTAAAACGAAAACAAAAAAAAAAGGGTTGATATCGAGACTCGAATACATAATCCGGCAGTGGTACGATCGATAAGCAAGCCACGAACACTTTGTCAACTATCGAGCGAGACGGAATAGAATTGGGGGGACATGACTTTGAGCTTCAAAACGAGCTTGTTCGTGTGAGCTTATGACCCAGACATGCACGAACAGAAATATTTCTTCCGCTCTCGCTTTCTCTCTCTCTCTCTCTCTCTCTCTCTCTCTCCTGTCTCTGAGGAACGTCACTTTGGTGTCCCTCTTCGATTTTGTTAAAACTCATGTATTTTGTAGAAAATTGAAAAATAAAAGACCCGTATTTTTTTTTTATTAGCGGAAAAACGGTTTAAAGGGGTGAATCCACCCCCAAAGTAAGGCATGTGAACGGGCGATTTGGAAGTTTCACCCATAAGCAATCAACCGATTTCAATTAAGCAAAAACGAAAATGTTGCTCATGCGGATCCAAAATATGTACATGTGAGCTCGTAGTTGATGTTTCATCACGTTACAAAATTATTAGGCGTTTTTGAGTGGGTGAACCACCCTCTATTTTTCTTTTCACTCACGGCATTAAACATTTACCAATTCATTCTGATATAACTGGTGCCATTGTATTGCAAGTACGAATGTTGTGCATGGGTACTCTTGCATATCAAAAAAAGAAAACCTCCACGAAGAGGGTAAACTGCTCATCAAGTATGGGTATGTACCAATATTTATATTTGTATGTTGAAAAAACTTCGGCGCTGTTTCAGAAGCCTGCGTAAAAGCCTATTTTTTAATATTAGCGCATTTATTGTCAGTTCCTTGAATTTAAACATCGATACATGTGAACAAATTCTTTAGTAGTATATCGATATAGATGGTATACAAAAATTCGTTCTTCAGTATTAGGAATTTTTTTTTTTCTTGTGCGTTATAAATATCCGTAATCGGATTGTATACATACGATTAAATTTATCTTATCATGTTCTTTCGCTGAAGAATCATTCGTAGAAACAATTGTTTCTACGAATGATTCACCAATCACACACCGTATTTAATACGGGACACGTTAACAGTGAATCTGTAAATGGGCGATTAGGATTTTGGTGCCATATAAATTTATTGTCACCTATGATGCGGGAGGCCAATACCTTATCTTCCTGATATGCCCACTTTGAAATCTGGTAACATTTGAAAGTTGAGTATGTATGCGTGTACTCTTGCATATTTCAAAAACTTCCGCGCTGTTTCATACGCCTGCGTAGAAGCATTTTTTGCAATATTAGCATGATCGCCGAATTCGTTTGTCGTAAATCAATGATACATATTGACCACCAAGCTATATACTGGAAAGATTCATTTTTTGGTACTCACTTTTCTGCTAGGAGTCAAACATTATTAATGACATTTATGTATATTTTCTTATAACTCATTCATAAATCTAATCACACGTTTTACTAAAACTTGTAGATTTTTTAAAAGGATATAGTTAGATAAAAATATTCAAAACAGGCGCTTATAAATTTTATTTAGAAATCAATTCGGTTGCATAAATGACTCTTTTGTTACATCACTATTACAACATATCACTTTTGTATCATATTATATTTTTATATTGTATCCTTTTGATTGATATTACATTAATCGACAATCATGGCTGGAATGTGGTGCAGAATGGTAGTCATCAAAAAAATGTTCTAATCACAAAGATTTTTTACACCATGCACATCTTATAACAGCTATACGATTACAATCGTGTATTTCACAATGTTTTTTTGATCGACCAAAACCAACATCAACCGGATTCTCAAAATAATCTGGTTTCTTTGATTATATAATTGAATGATTAAACGAAATTACCTAAGTGAACTTCTATCATAAATTGTATTCCGCGCCTCTTCCGAAAGATCAACTGCAGTACCCCTATCCCCACACAGGTGTCCCCACAAATTTTCAATCTAAATTTATTTCAGAATCTAATAGAGCCAGGCTGTCTGGAAAATGTCGTAGAAAATTTTTCCATACCCGGTATCCGAATACACCAAGCGTTTGAATTTCCAGTTGTCCAGTTCCAGAGGTCCAGTTGTGCCTTTTGGTACAATCATTGGAGATATGTTTTTATTACGAGAGGTTACTTCTTGAACGATTTTTGGACAGCGTCCACTCCGATAATCTATCAACAGTACGCTGTCACTACAGATATTAGGGAAAAAAAAACATTTTTCAACCAAGTTTTTAAGTGCTCTGTAAACATAAAACATATTGTATGTGATGAAAAAAAACATCTTATGCTTTATGATAGTATATACCGGAATTAATTTTTGCAGATTTTGATGCTGTTATAAAAACGTTTTCTGGTCTAAATAATTATGTTTCCACTCTTCGTCCTAATTATCCCTTTGCTTCTTTTATAATTATAAAAAGAGGGGAAAGTAATGTCCCTTCAGCGTTTTATTGTAGGCTGGATCGTGTAGCTATGGGTTGTCGAAAAGAGACTGATTGTACAAGTTTCCTTCCATTGCTAAAGTTTGCGCTGAGTGGATTTCCAGTTGAAAGCCGCTTTGATTCGAATTGTATATATTTTCTGCTCCGTACTTTTCGATCAATGGTTTAACCGTTTTGTATAAATTTTTCTCCGTTTTTCCGTGAATCCACTTCTTCTTCGATAGTTTTTCTCGTTATGAATTTATTTAGTTTTTGGAAACAATACAGTATCGTTTCTTAAATTTCCAGAGCCAATTACTATAGAAGCCTTGAACGTAAATCCTCGTGGCGTATCTCTTTTTGTGCTTGTAAAGCTCATTTTCGAGTCAATACCATGTATAATAACAGCAGCGGCGTCTATAGCAGTCTTTACATTCCTCAATGTGTATTCGGAAATTCGAGTTAGTTTTTCTGTATATAAGTACCGTCTTTATTCATCTCATCGCCCGGAGTCTCAACTGTCGTATAGATTTCACGTATTTGTATTTTTGCTTAAGGTTCAATATTGTAATTTTTTTTTACCAGATTTCCAGTATTCTATCGCTGATTGTTTGTAATCATAACTCAACTCATCGTCACTGGAGCAAGCGTCAGAATCCGCATAAGCTAAATCTTTTTGCCGTGAGGTGTCGTCAACGCTATTTACTTAATACTGGTTTAAACGGTTCATGAAAATCAAGTGTTTCCTCTCCTGTATCATTTCAAATATATTATTGTCTTGCACATAGAATCGATTAAAATCGTATCGAAATTTTCTTTTAGCTCCTTTGTTGCATTGGTAACTGGAGTATGTGCAATATTCATTATTGCTTCAAACGTCGCCAGTAAAAGTCTAACAACGTTGATTGAGTTCACTTTCATTATCGATAAATATTTTGTACACGAAGCACTGAGGGCACGATACATAGAACACAACTCACATCAGGGAATATAACTATTTTCAAATGTTACCAGCTTTTAAAGTGAGCATATCTGAAAGATAAGGTATTAGCTACCCGTGCCATAGCTGATAATAATCTTACATGGCACCAACATCCTTATCGCCCATTTACAAATTCACTGTTAACGTGTCCCGTATTCCATACGGTGTGTAATTGATAAATATGAATCATTCTGTTGATTTATCTACGGGCGTGCGTAGAAACAAGTTTCTGAACATAAAAACATGATATAATAAATCAAATCGTGTGTATACAATCCGATCACGGATATTTGTAACGCAGAAGCAAAAAAAAATCCTAATATACTGAAGAACGAATTTTTTTATACCATCTATTATAGGTATACTACCAATGAATTTGTTCACATGTATCGATGTTTAAAATCAAGGAACTGACAACGAATGCGCTACGATTAAAAATATTATTTTTCGCAGGAGTTTGATACTGCACCGAAGTTTTTCCGACATGTAAAGCTAAGTATTGGTACATACCCTTACTTGAGGGGAAGTTTACCCCCTTCGTGGAGGTTTTTTTAAAAATATGCAAGCGTACTCATGCACAACATTCGTATTTGCAATACAATGACACCAGTTATATGTGAATGGATTGGTAAATGTTTAATGCCGTGAGTGAAAAGAAAAATAGAGGGGGTGGTTCGCCCTCTCAAACACGCCTAATAATTTTGTAACGTGATCAGACACATTTTAAATAGACAGGAAACAGCTACGATAAGTTGATTCATGTAAGGGGTAGTTTACCCCCTTGAACTTGGGTTTTTGCAAAAATCCAAAAACACGTAAACTTCAATTTTGTTTCCACTTTAAAATAGGCCTGGTTTTGTTAAATTCGATACACAACTTTAAAATAAGTGGTGGAAAAAAAAAAGTTGAGGTGTAGTTCATCCCTAAATTTTTTCGAAAAATAAGTATACTGGTCTTTTCACCTATTTACATGAGGAACATTTTCGTTTGTGATTGATTGAAATCGGTTGATTCCTTATAAGTGAAACTTCCAAATCGCCCGTTGACATGCCTTACCTTTAGGGTTGGTTTCACCCCTTTAAAACGTTTTTCTGCCGATAAAAAAAATATCTGTCTTTCATTTTTCAATGTTCCACAAAATACATGAGTTTTAGCAAAATTGGAGAGGGACACCAAAGTGTTGTCCCTTGTCAGTCGTTCATTTTACTTCCATAATTACACACTATTAGTAACATGATAAAGCACGTGCCTTGGCACACAAACCTACATGTATAATCGTTATCGTCGAATCAACGAATCTAGCTTTTTCCGACTCGCTTTTTCGACTATCGTGCTTGCGAATTAATCGACCGAAATGAATACCTCCCCCCCCCTCCCCCTTTCTCTCTCTCAATTGGGTATCAGTGATGAACAAAGATGAGGTGTGGAACTATAGCACCCGAAATAAATTGAACAGCGATATCTGATTCGAGAGTTTGACTCGTGGGAGCTTTTGTATTATTCGAAAGTTCGAATATTCGTAGATTTTTAATTATTCGAATGTTAAATTATTAGGAAGTTCGAATATTCGCAGATTTTCAATTGTTCGAAAGTTGGAATATTCGGAGCTTTCATATTATTCGAAAGTTTAAATATTCGAAGCTTCCAGTTGATTTGAAAGTACGAATAATTAGTGAATATTATGAGCTTTTAAGATATTAGAAAATTCCTATCTTCGTAGTTTTCGAATTATTAATAAAAATTGGAAATATTCGGTGTGAACCGAATTCGAATCAAATTATTCTATTGCGAATTAAGCGTAGGGGAGCGCAAATTATTCGTAATTTCGATTGATTCGCTTACCTCCAATAGCCACCGTTAGAATGAACAACAAAAATGTTTAAAAACGCCGACGTATCAGAAAAATTTGCAATAATCATATTTTTTTGGCAATGGATAGTCATATTTCTCCGATAATTATTTGCGATTAATTCAAGCGATTGTTTTTTCATTCGAAGGGTGATTGAAAGACGAAGAAGAAAATTCGATTTTGTCGTTAGATCGACCAGCTCCCTTTCCCCATTTCCATAGAATCTCAAAGAGCATCGAGCTTTCACGTTAGTTTTTTCTTCGAGTGAAATTGATAGAAAAATAAAGAAAAATTATTCAACAAAACATTCTACGTCTCACCTTGTACATAATCATGAAAAAAGCGATATATCGAATCTTGTTATGAAAGAAAGATATGATAAAAAATTGAGAGAAGAACAGGGCGAAAAAAATAGCAACAAAATTTTGCTACGTTAAATTGCGATGAATGAAAAATCACGTTGAATGGATATTTGAAAAAACAAAAAAGAAAGTATCAGACGACGACGACGATGACGACGATGAAGCTGCTGTAATTAATAAAAAAAATTAACAAAAATGAACTGCGATTGGTGCAGTCTCGAGTACGAGCGATGGGCAATTTTCGAATTATAAAAAAGCAATTTTCAATGATTTCGCGAAAAAACAATAATAACTGTTTGATCCACGGTTTGAAAAAATCTATTTTTTTTTTTTTTTTTGAATAATTGAAACATAAATTTTCGCTAAATTATTCTTTTATAACGAGTAACAATATTTAATGTTTTCAATGATTTCACTTTCACTCGAATGCAATACTTTTTTTTCGGCCCTTCGTCTCTCTCTCTCTCTCTCTCTTCCTCTCTCTCTCTCTCTCTCTCTCTCTCTCTCTCTCTCTCTCTCTCTCTCTCTCTCCGCTACTGTGTATAAAGCACTTTGTGCTCTTTGAATCTACTTTTTTTTTTCCCAAATTCTTCATTAGTCACCGTTTGATGTTAGACGCGAGTCGTGCTCGTATCGGGGAACAAAAAAAAAAAAAGAAAAATCAACGGATTTCCGAAAAACAAACAAAATATATGAAAGTTAGTATAATTATCTCCTAAGAACCAAGAGTAAAGAAAACAAAAATTGATAGTAATAATGACAAATGTAAATTTAAAACGACGTATTAAATTTAATGGAGCACCCTCGCGTCTTGATCTTCAAATATTTGCGTCCCGAGATCGGGAAAATCGGTAAAATTGTCTTGCCCTCGTTGAGACGTTTTTTTTTTTTTTTTTTCTAATATACGTATCGCGACAATTTGAGTTAGCGTCAATGATCATCGAGCAACTGAAAGATGTATTTAGATTTTAAAAAAAAAGTGTGAACAACAGTATTACGAGGTGTAAAATAGAAATAATAGATTAAAAAAATAAATAAAAAAACCAAAACGTGGCCAAGCTGTATAAAAACACAGTCGAGATTTGCCCAGCTCCGAGGATCTCGTTTTAAGCAATTTTTTAAAATAAAATGTGCATATGTGTGTGTGTGTGTGTGGGAGTGAAAGTGCGTGTGCCTTCACGGTATTCAAGTTTGTTATTATTAGTAATTACTGTGTAATAAGCCAGTATCAATCTGCCTATATGCGCTTAAAAAAAAAGAACAGTCCTTTCGTCGATTGATATTACTATTATCGTCATTATTATCATCATCATCATTATCGTCATCTCATCGTTCGTAATCCGAACATTGTTAATACTATCATATTACGTATTTATAATTAATTATTTCGTTTCTATACCGGCTTATTAGCGTGCTAGTCAATTTACCATGAATCTTGATAGATTTTAAGTAACTTAAACTGCGATGATTATGACGTTGATTATATGAGGGTGAAGAAAGATTGTGAATAATTTACAAGAATCATGAAAGGGAATAAGAAGGGAGAAGAAAAAAAGACAAACACTCGTCCAATCATAACGATATAAATTACACACACACGCACACACACACACACACACACACACACACACACACACACACACACACACACACACACAAACACACACGCACACACACATTAACAATACTTGAACGCTTTACTTGAGAGCGTTTGATCTGTGTATAACGAAGAGGAGAAGTATAAAATTGATTACATCAATTCTCACGAAAAAAAAAACCAAATTTGTCTCATTTATTTATTCATTATTTTTTGATGTTTTTTTTTTTTAAATAATTTTCAACGATCAATTCCTACCTCTTGATTGTTTAAATTCCCGAACCTGTTCCTGTTTTCTAATATAATAAAAATAGTTGAAAAATTAAATTTTAAAATTCAATCTTCACTATCGTAGTTTACCCTTGTTGACCTTATGAATTTTGAACTCGGAGAGAATCTTGGCATCAATTAGTTAGAAGCTGTATTTAAACAAAAGTCTTTTTTGCCTCGTCCACTGCGAATCCTCGAATATGCCTCTAGTTACGATCGTCTCTCGGGTTTTCATATTTTTGACCCTGAGTCTACGAACGCTTCAGCCAGGATTTGTCCTCGTGATACACCCAGCACGCTTGGCTGTCATACGAAGTTGTGATTAAAAATTCGATGCAGCACGAAAAATTTTATCGGCGAGACAAAATATATTCGTGGAAATGATATTGAGCATGAAAGGGTGAACAACGGGGCTCGTTCTTGAAGAAGTTTCGTCATATTCTGTAGGGATGGAGGGGAAAACGGCACGGTACGTTTTTTTTTTTTTTTTTAATGTCAGCCAGTTGATCTCAATTTAAACCAAGAATTACTTTCTCATCAATCTCAAATAAGGGGTGATCATTGGCCCCTCACCAGAGAGTCTTTGGCATATTGTGCCATTAACAAAGGTTTTCGAATTTCCATGACTTCCCATGCGATGTGAATAAAGGTATTTTTGCCAAAGATAAAAAACCCATTCAAAATCTTAATGATACTGCTATCACTTGTACGCAGCGCGAAAAAATATCTCTCTTTTGTCTGAAGCAATGATAACGTTGAATAAGAAGACGGGTATGAATTAAAGTGTACGATTGCATCTTTTATATCAATGCATGAACGAGCCGCTCCGCTTGCGAGAGCAACTTCGCAAGTACGCCATCTAGCGATTCTTTCGCGAACTACATTTAAATGCGATAAATTGCTCCACCATTGATATACAAAAGACAATAAATGTCATTCGTTCGTTCTTTACGAAAAATTTTTCATTATGCTATTCCCGTAATCGATTTATCACTGAATAATATTGATGACCAATGAAAGACCATGCCAATTTTGTCCTCCATTTGCATTTTCATTCAACCTGCACGGAAAGAATCATCAATGGAAATTAGAATTGGATTTGCTATCATCCAATTACCCTTGAATATGTTCCATTGACCTCTCCATGCAATTGTCACTGCAACTCTATACCATTGTCCGCCATTGGGAGCATAATGGAACATTTTACTAAGGGAGTAATCGCCGATCACCCTACCGGATAATGATGACTGAATTCTCATAATAACATAACCTCTTTCAATATCCATTTTAATTAGTTTTGTCATAAAACGAGTACCTATCTTCAACAAAAAAGTTTGCAAATTCCCGAAATTTAAGCTGAATCAATAACTTGTAAAAAAAACCTGATGAGAGGACAGGATTATAAAAAAAAAAAAAAAAAACATAGTTATTGGGTTTCTATTCGCCATGTTCACGATCGATTGCGGCGTTCGCGTTGCCGCAGTCAGGTGGTCTACAAATATTACTCTGACTTGTCAAATACATTGAATAACACGAGGGGCTATTCACTCTTGAAATCACTGAACCCCCCTCTGGTCTTGAATCAGAATTGAAATCACATGAAATCGACGTTACTCAAACGTAAGTATAGTTGAAATCACTCAAAATCAGAATAAAATCACTCCGAGTTGTTTTAAATAGCGTGAAATCACGTAAAGTCAGAAAATCACCAGAAATCACGTAATATATGGAGTATATAAAAGTTTTTTTTACGGCGTTGTTACTATTGAACTACGCCCACTGGAACAAACCACAAGCGTGCTCTAACGCATTTCCTATCGAACGATACAAGTATCAGCATCGAGAGCAACATAGTTTTTAGTTCTTGAGCGAGGCCCGGCGAGGTCTTGAGTCAGTCTTACACCGATTGTGAGCTTTTTGCATCGAACTTGTAATATTGTTTGTTGCAGGAATGTACGAATAATTTTATTTGATACTTTTATTATTTTCTTTTTTGTTCCGTCGTACGATATCACTGTCGGTGTTACTCGTATAAAATTAAAACACAACATCGATTAGTAAAAATTTGGTATCTTTTCGATCTGTAGTCCTGTTTGCTCGTCTCTAGGCTCTCGCCCGTTTGGTAAAGTTATTGTATAAACTGCAAGACGTGCAAAATAAATCATTGGAATTTTGAAATATTATGAACGTTCGTGAAAGGTAAAGCAATTGGAGATATAATTAACTTCTTGAACTTCTTTATTTAATAATTACGTTACTCAATTAATTTCATTCGTCCAATTTTAATGGGACCTTAGAACAAAGAAAAATCGTGTGACATTGAATTTTAAGAAAAGTCCGAACTGTGGGCTGCGGGATAAAGTAATCATGAAGCTAAAAAAAAATCACTGTTGCTACGCATCAATCTGCATTCTTATTTAATTAACGATATCTTTGAATATGTCCAAGAGTAGTTTTCATATTAATTCAGCGCTTTATAAACAAATAAAAAAATTATTTTAACTCAAATATTTTTTTCTTTCATCCCTGAGTGACACCACTTGACCCTGGTATACTGTGATTTGATGTTTCAGCGATAAATAATAAATAATTCCACTCTATGTACTGTCAGTGATTTCAGATATGATTCGTTGAAATCGTGAGAAATCACATCAGGTCACATGTATTTTATAATCACTTGAATCATCACTGAAATCATGTGAAATCGACTTCACTCGGAAATCAATTGTACTTGGTAGTGAATAGCCTCTCGGAATAATACGTCTCGCTCGTCTCAATTTTACCTTCGATCGTTGGCCAAAAATATATGATTTCGTGAAAGAAAATTAAAATTCTCGCTATATGGTCGAAGGTAAAGAAGTTCTGAAGCAAATAGTGGCTATTGGGTGTGTGAAAGAATACGCTAACAAGCGAAACCTTCTCAGTTCCATTCCGCAATTGAGCCGGTTTTGACAGTTCATTTTTTGATGTATATAACTCACAAAAAATGTATCCTTTATTCCACCTATAATTCATTCCGATTATTTTTTGTTTTTTTTTTACCAGAGAATAATACAGTAAGAGACATTCCAAATCAAGCTGTGAGCTTTGATTATAATTGTCTTGCCTAAGCGTGACAGCTGATATGACTGATACACTAGAAAGTGTACTTGATTCAATATAAGCGTTGTTTAAAAAAATATGTATATGAAATTATAAAATACATCAGCATACGCATAATATCTGAATCAATGCACATCACTTGATGGATCAAAATTCACTGAGAATGAGAAGAATAAATACGAAAGGCCGGGTATGTACATTGTTTATATGTTAAAGCTTGCCAAAAGTGATCTTAAGAGCAGTTCCTGTTTTGGCCGACAGACTGCGTAGCGGATCGCGAAAATCGTAAATTAGCGTAAATTAGACATAGCGGCACAATTTATTTCTCGGTATATGGACCCCCTGCATCAAAATAAAAATGCATACTCGCCATTACGTCCTACCCTGTTCGCTATGTGCACAAAGCCAAGTGGCGTTGCTTGTGAAGAGTTATGTACTAAATAGGGCATTCGATGACGCACAGTAGCATGGACAGACGAGTAATTTTTTCTGGCAAAATGGAGGAACATTGCTTGGCCCGCCAAGATATTTCCCTTTACGAGTAGAAAATCCATAATGGAATGATGCATACAAAAAATAAGAGCTCTCAATGATGCACTCATTTCTTAGAATACTTCAAACAGTTTACTTTGAGGCGACAGTCGTTTTTATTATTTCAATCTAACCAATGTAGTACCGAAACTCGCCACCGTGATCGCTTACGGTTGCTTCTTCTCACTCTTCGCCCTCGCGCACATATAGTCAATGCTGATGACACTTTTATTTTAATAGGCTCTATATATAGCATGGCATACGAAAGAGAGACGTTATCTGTTACGTCACAATTAATCCCGTTTATTACGTCGCCGAATTCTAGATGTGTGGGACGAAATAATAAAATGTAAACTCGCATATCATATAGAAATTATTCCATCTCAAGATCTCACAGCGTGTTTTTCTTCATGAACATAGAGAAAAAAGAATTGGAATACTCTTGAGACGAATAAGCATATGATTTTCAGGACAAGTGTCTCCAAAATGGACTGAATTTTTCGTCTATAGAGAAAGATAATCGTAAAATTCTTACGTTTTGCTGATAATAAAATGTCTCGGTAATCACCCATTAGTCATCCCGTAATATCGTTATTATGCAGCGAACCAGACTCCGCACGTCTGGTCGTATTTTACATCGAGAATCTGCCAACCTTCTCCAGTAGAATACATTTCTTATGACAATACTCGTTCGTTCATTAATATATAATATCCACGATCCATCAGATAGACGATTACCGATGCGACGTTTCTCGTTTTTTTTCCTCCTTGAAAGTGACAGTAACTTAAACGATGTCGGGGAGAAAATAACTGAGTCGCATTCGAACGAATTTGAATCAAAATGCATTACGTCTTTAAAAATTAGCACAATGAACGTAACGAGAGAAATGAAAAACTAAATTTCGTTTTTTTTTCCTCATTTTCTCGCTATGTTTATTATGCTAGTTTCAAGTTTAAGCGAAAATTCATTCTGAAAAAATAAAGTTTTATCGAGCCACTTGTCGTATAGCGTTTTTTGCATTGAGTATACGCTATTCACTGCACCAAAGTGCTGTGCATTGTGAATCCATCTGATATTCCGTGAATCGTCGTTTTCGCGGTTCATCATTGCATATATGGATCATCAGTGCTCTCGTTAAAACTTCTCGTACAGTATTAGACGCCTTATTCGATACGTTTGTCCGCATGATCACGCAAACGGAAATTTTTTTTTTTTTTGCTTTAATTGATACTTTGTTATGATTATTACGAATTTTTTTTCTCTTACTTTCAACGAGTGGAATAAACATAGTGTAGGAAATGGTTTCTTACTGTAATTAAAATGAATCGGACTGTTCGATATATTTCCAAATCCTTGCACGGATCTCACAAAATGTGGATCAGACAATTAATAAATACAATGGTCGAACGATGTAAATGAGAGGCTTGCCACGTCTGTCACGCGCGTAGTCCCGAATCCGATTCTCCGATCATTATATACGTTCCTTCTCGACCCCCAGCATCTTGCCTGGGTCTTTTCGATAGGATCAGTATTTATTCCATATGAAAAATCGAAACCATTTCGGCCCGTTGTTGACCATCTCGCGGGTCCTCGCCGTGCGAGCGAAAGCGATTGAGAACCTTTCCCTTGAATGGCGTTTGTCTTTTTTCGTTCGTCCGATATGACGCAGCTCGCGCTAAATTAATGTTGAAGAAGCGAGTTCAAAAGTCAAATTATTCGCGTCATTATAATTTGATTTGGTGACTGTGAACTCTGAAATGTCACATTCTCTGGTGCTTGATTCATTCGCTGAGATCATAATATACATATATACGTGTCTCGGTTGTTCGTTCAAATTTTATTAGTCCGAGTGAATAAATTGGCATAGAGGATCAAGGACGCGCGTCACTAAGAGGAGATTTTACTCGTCGCGAATAATGTAAACGTCTTGCAATTCCTTTGCCACCGGTATTTGAGAATCCGATTAATTATTTTAAGTCATTGATCCATGGAAAATCGATAGAGGGCCAAGTTGATAACATTTTATAACGCTATGAATGTATATATATATTTTTCTTTTACGAGTTTACTAAATTGATTCATACGAATGTCAAAGGGTTCATGATACATTTATCACAAATGACATTGTTAGTGATGTACGTTATTGTTGATAATGTATTCAGTGAGTAACACCTCGTATTACGGGTCCAAAATAAATATAACTATATGAATGTTTCTCTTCAACGGATATACATCACACATCTCACAGTCAAGTAGTACTATATACATAGTTGTTGCATTCATTCGAAAGGAAATGATTTGAGTTACGCGATATGTGTATACACATATCCGGTTTCATATACAAACGAATAACAGGGGAGACGCGATAGCCCCTTGACGCCAAGTAATTAAAAAAATATGTATGTATACATATAGAACATACATATGGGAGAGTTCCCCATCTGGAACTGTGGCGCCGAGCTTTGTTTTTTTATACGAAGCGTAGGAGGTGGAAAATAAAACTAAAGCAGCGTGAACCAGGACTCGATTCAAAATGTCCATATACATAACAATCGTTCTGGCTGAATGTTTCAAGAAAGTCTCGACGTAAAAAAGCTGCGATTGTTTGGGTCATTCACGGTGCATATAGAGCCAACGGAATTTCACCATACTAGACTAAAGAATTTCTACGCGCATATTTTATATATAAATATGCGTAGACTTGATGTATGTATATATATATTATATATATATGGGGCATTCCACGTCAATTCCCACGGTCAAAACCCTTCACCTCTTCGATTTCGATTATCTTGTGAAAATTTGTTTGTCTTGGTCCAAAAACCACCCGAATTTTTTACAGATTTTTTCCGGCCCCGTCACCACCATAACCCCCCATAAATCCCCTGAAAACACCGAAAAATTGGACATGATTCATGATTTAAAAAATTGAAAAAAATCACAGATATAGTACACAATATAGAATACTATAGAATAGAACGAAACAATGCTCCATACAATAATGTTTACGGCTACGGTTGAAAATGTATCGAAATAAAAAATAGTCGTTCTCAAATTCAAAACCATTAAAAATGTATGAAACTTTTTTTTCAACCACATTTAAAAAATTTTAAATGAACATTTTCTTTGTTTTATCTCCTTTATTGATAATTTCATTGAAACTTTCCGAAAATAATCGAAAAATAATTTTTTTTCCATTTTATTTATTTATTTTTTTCAGCTCAACGAAAGTCCGAGCCACTCCAATTCTACCGCGAAAATTCTTGGTATATTATGTACTATATCTGTGATTTTTTTCTTAAATCATGTCCAAGTTTTCGGTGTTTTCAGGGGGCTTATGGGGGTTATGGTGGTGACAGGGGGCCGGAAAAATCTGTAAAAAAATAAGGGTAGTTTTTGGACCAAGAAAAACAAATTTTCACGAGATAATCGAAATCGGAGAGGTGAAGGGTTTTGACCATGCGAATTGACGTGGAATGCCCTATATATATCCTTCACAGAAAAATCGCTCGTTTTTTTAGTGTATATTCTGAAAATTAGGCGTTATAATACGGAATTTTGGGAGTTAAAATTTAACTTTGGGTGTGGACTCAATTTTTGGCGTAGATTCTCAAAATTGAGTGTTAATTCTCAATTTTTCAGTGTTAACTCTCAACTCTAGGAGTAAACCTTTAATCATTCGGTATCGACATTTAGTTAT
Source organism: Rhorus exstirpatorius (assembly GCA_963564615.1). NCBI lineage: Eukaryota > Metazoa > Arthropoda > Insecta > Hymenoptera > Ichneumonidae > Rhorus > Rhorus exstirpatorius. Next base: position 42,460,619 of record OY751313.1, read on the forward strand.
TGAGTGTGAACCGTCGAAGTTGGGAATCAATACCGAATATTGAGAATTGACTCTCAACATTGAGTGTTAAAATCTTCAACATGAAGACACTCATCGACCGTCGCGTATGTAACCCTCAACCTTCAAGTGCTGTTCAACCATAATTAAACCGTTTATAATTATTTTGCTAATTTTATGGTTAATGAGCTGGGGTAGTTTATAATTACTTTTTTTTTTCAAACCGCAGTGTATTAGTTTTATTGGAAAAACATGTTAAATAATTTTGCGAATACAAAAAATGTATTGGCTACATCGAACGAAGTTCTTCGTATGCATCCTATTATTTAACTTATAACGTATATAAAGGAAACGTATAAATTAAATAATGCGTATTCGGAAAGTTCCGATTTATTGCAATATTCTTTGGATAATAAGTTTTTTCTTACGTTGACGGTTAACTCTCAAGTGAATATTATCTTCGTACAGACATTGAATCTTAGCTCGAGAGTCAATTCTCAAGTCGAGAGATAACTCTTGAGTCAGAGGTTAATTCTCAACTTGAGGATCAACTCTAAAGCTGAGGGTTGATCGTCAAGTTGAGAATTAACCCTGTATAACAGCATTTACGTCCAATTCCAGTGTTAACTCTCATCGTCAAGTTGGGAGTTCGAGGGTTCATTTGAGTGTCACTTTGAGTGTTAACTCTCATCGTCAAATTGGGAGTTCGAGGGTTCATTTGAGTATCACTTTGAGTGTTAATTTCGGTGTTTTTCCGCAAGGGATAGGTCACACCCAAAAATAAAACTTGATGGGAATTGAAAATCAGAAGAAAAAAAATCAACCGCATTGAGGTCACAGCATCTGTTACACTCGATGCTTGTCGTAATCGACAATAAACATTAATCGCAAGAAGATATTGATAAAGACGTTTGAATTTGTTTGCTTAACAAATATTTTGTGGTATAACGGTTTGATCAATAACCAAGAGATTAGGAAACTAGCTTACAAATGAATCTCAGGACAATGTGGATTCGTTAAAAGTATATATCATATGGCTGAAAATATTTTGCAGCAGCCTCTATACTGTTGCAGAGATCCAAGAGTTTTATTGAAAAGTTCAGGATTCTAAATCCTGGAATTTCGATTGGAAAAAAATATTATTTTTAATGCACTCGTAGGGTAGTCGAGGCATTTACGTTACAATGTCTTGAGAAATCGTAGTATATATAACTGAGTACACACAGCTGCTTTATTTCTAAAGCATCAGCCCACAGCTTTCCCATATAATACTGTAAACTAAAATAATACTGTAAACATGAAAACTGTAAACACCGGACTTTTGGATTTGGATGCCAGTTCAGTAGTCTCGACTATATTGGACAAGAAATCTGGAGCTACAATGTCCCTCTCACAATCTGTTCTTTGTGGACGCGAAGTTTTTAAGAGTCTTTATATCCATCGTATAAGCGAGTACTCAATAGGTCCAGTATTTATTATTCCTATAGAGAGGAGCCAGATGTCCACATGGCTTGGTCTGACGACACTTCCGCTCTGCGCTCGTAAAAAAACAGGACTGAGTTAATCCTCAATATTCAAACTTTTTTTTTCACACTGGAAAACGTAAACGAACGTTGCATCGTGAACTTGTACTGTTTTGGCTTCTTAATTTTAGCATCGAAAAATCTGCAGTTATAAGACGAATCAGGTATCATCAGGTATAATCTTGTTAAAACCTTCAAATATCTTTCCACAGAAATATAAAAAATTCACGTCTTTCTCACTTGCTCTCTCGATTTTCGTTGAATCTTATTTTTGAATGTGTCAAGCAGTGTGTACGTTATGGATCCTTGGCTCTCTGTTATAAAGAAATTAAAATCGAGCGATCCGAAATAGGGCAAAATTTTGTTCAAGATCTGTTGGTATTTCGTTCGGTGCTTTTTTTGAGAAAAAAAAAACGCGATATCTATACAGTATATACAGTATATATAGGTAAATCACGATGCGGGTAGTCGCTGTAGTCAGATCGATATCGGTGCATTGAGCCGCAGTGTAGAAGCTTCGTTCTCCTCTCGACGACGACAACGACGACGACAACGACGAGAACGACGTCACCGCGGTTACCCTCGCTATGATTAATTGATCATTATAATCTCCCAAGAGCCCATAATTCAATTTGCATACGGTAGATGCACCTGTCTAGGCTACTGTACCAGTAATGGTCATTTTAATTATTGTTCGTCCGCATATCCTTCAGTGGATAATTCGATATTCATATAAATTTACAAAATTATCCAGCAGAATTGGATCAATGATGGTACAATCCGTTAAATATCTCGCAATTTCTCATTAAATTTTCGTTAACGAGGATCCCTCTCTCTCTCTCTCTTTTTTTCTACTGATGCTGCTACCGATCACAAATTAATTTTGTCATTCTTACGAGAGACGAATTCCGCTCCGGACACCTTTTTATATTCATGCATATTATTTTCAATAGAAATTTCATATCCTCCGAGCAAACAATTATTTAACATAGCTCTGTAAAACATTAATGATAAAAAAACAGAGCAATAGAGAATACATTTCATTACTTGAATCCTCATCATATTTTCTGTAATGAAATACTTTTTTTTCTAATAATAAGAATGATCGAGAATATTAGATGTGCGGCGGCATAACATCACGACCCCCTCACGACGACATGTACAAAATTTGTATTTTTTTTTTTTTACATTTCATATTTTCACATATAATATTTCGAGTGCAGTAATATTCCTGGGTATATTCGAACGAAGATTTTTTCGCGCTCCCAAACCTTTTTTTTCCCCGGTCACTGAATGCAGGTCACTATTTCACTGGTGATATGCTGCAGCGCGAGCTGAGAATGCATTAGCGAGGGCTGGTTCTCTCCTTATTGTCTCGTTTTTGGGCTCTCACGATGACCCAAGCGAAATGGGAACAGAGTTTCGTTCTCGCTCTCGGGTGTTTGACCGTGGTACTTTCCCATAATACCCTTGTTTTTCACCCTTCCTCGTTGCTATCGATAGTTGGGGGTGTCTTTTGTCGAAATAAGAAGGGCACACCACGAGCAGCATTTTTTCTACCTGGCTTTTTCGGGGAAATGCGCTAGCTCGGGGCCAGGTAGATAGGCAACGGCATATACAATGTCGCCGAGTTGGCGTATTTCCACGAATATGGCCAGTATATGTGGATACAATTTCGACAAAAGCTCAATTCAATGTTTTCGCGAATGTTTGATTAATATCGCCATCTTCATGTACACAACAAATTGGTTACTGGAATTTACATGCTGTTATTCTATACCTACTCACGCCCTCAGATGAAAGATTCATCTCCATTTTTCCGCAGAATTTTGCACTAGAATGAAATTCATCACCGGGGTGATCGCGAAATTTGTTCTTTAACGAAGAAAAAAAATTATTTGGAAAAGTTTGATTTATCGAAGCATTGACACATAAAACTTCGACCAATCTCTCCCTCTGGAACGTTTGACATGCGTCAATATATAGCGTTGGCTTTTATCGTCCCACGCACGAGCCTCGAATTTCCCCCTTCGAGAAACGTTCGTTATGTCATAAAGCCTTGTTTTTCTCGTTTCCCCTCGATGTCTCGATCAAATTACTGCATAACGAATTTTCTAGATTATTTATCGAAGAAATGTATTTCTCGATAAGGGCTTGTCGTTTGGGAAAGCTTCATTAGATATTATTTTCATCGATTCTGATCTCTGTGAGCTCCGAGGATAAAGTCCGCAGTTAAAGGTGCCTCATCGAATATTTATGCGTATTAAAAAACAGGCACCTCTTCAACTTATTATTTGTCAGCGATCGCCCTCTTTGCGAGGTGTTTTTTGAGGTCAAAATTTACACTTTTAGGGGCATGAAGCTTGACATTTTAAATATTATCTTTATAAAAAATCTTATTTGACATGAAAAATCCAGTAATAGTGAAATACCTCTAGAGCCGTTTGTCTGATCAAAAAAATATTCGGACAAAAGTTGTTGGGTTTTTAAAATAAAAATATGATAGTCACTGTATCAACTGTCTTGGTGAGGGAGGGTTAACCTTTAAAGGACGGGACTGGTCGAAATTGCGACCACCAAATTTGTCGGGCACTTGACGTGACAGATTCTTCGATATTATGTACCAATATCGTGTAAAAAAAAATTCCAATTTCAACGTAAAAATCCCCGTCCTGAAAAGGTTAAGGTCACGTCCGGTTTGTCGAGGTAAATCTCAAGTTTTTATGGCATAAAATTGTAGTCGATTCCGAGACGAATTCAACAAAAAAAAAAACTTTTGTCCGTATAGCTTTAAAAACATAGGAGTTATGGCACTTTGAATTTTAAGGGTGTAAGTATATAGCTATGAAACTTTAAAGTGCCGTAACTCATATGTTGTTAAAGCTACAGACAAATGGTTTTTTGTTTTTTTGAATTCGTCTCGGAATCGACTACAATTTTATGTCATAAAAACTTGAGATTTACGTTGACAAACCGGAAGTGATCTTAACCTGATTCTAACGCCTTTATCAACACAGCTGATATAGTAACTATCATAGGTTCCTTTTAAAACTCAACAACTTTTGTCTTAATGCTTCTTTGATCAGACAAACGGCTCTTGAGGTATATCACTATTACCGGATATTTCGCGTCGAATGGAACTTTTTATAAAAATAATATTTATAATATCATTATAAATTTCGATTTTAAAAAATACCTCGCAATAAGGGGCGATCGCTGATAAAGAAAAGTCTAAGAGGTATCAATGAGGCACCTTTTAAATTCAATTTCCAGGGAGCGCCCTTCATGAGGTGTATTTTTAAGTTAAAGTGTACACTTCTAAGCCATGAATCTCAAGAAAAAACAAAATTAAAAGTTAAAAATGAAACACTCTGGTATGCTTATAGAAATTTTATTCAAAGATGATACGTTTCATGTAATATTTATGGATAATTACACGCAATTATCATATAATACATTTGATCAAATTTTAATAAATCAGTCTTCGAATTATAGAATCATTAAAATCAAATGAATCAAGAATTTTTTATTCCAACGATTTACCACAAAATTGAGAGATCGAGTGTTAAAATAACCAACGAACAGCAAACTCCTTGAAGTAGTGTTATTCAGTGTTCGTTTTTCAGTGAAAGAAAAAAAAAAAAAAAGAAACATAAATCGTACGTGAGAAATTGTCGACGTCCGAGCAGAGCCACCGTTAGCGTCAAAGAACAAATGACAAACGTTTCATCCAGCCTCGCCAAGCGAAAAAAAAAAAGAAAATAGAACAGAAGGAAAAACGATTGAGATGAGGCAAAGGGGTTGCTATTAAGGGCTTCTCAAGAGCTTTAACGAGGCAGAACTCGAGACTCACATCCACGTCGAGGTGTGCGATGAGGTTCCGAGACTCTATCTGGAAGTCCGCCAGACGTCCTCGCTGCTTTTTCTCGTTCTTCATTTCCGTTTTATTTTCTTCCCTCTTCTTTTTATTTTTGACGAGCATATTCATAAGAATTGCAGCCTCGTCTATCAAGGTTGCTTCGATCATGCGATGGCCTCGAATTTGTCACATATTTCACAAACGAGATAATAATAATTTCTCAAGGCCAAAAATGTTCGTTTTTTGATCAATATTGAATAATTCATTTTTTTTTTTCAATTAAACAAGAAACCGTGCGCCCCTGGAAAAATTAATTCTTGACAATGGAAAAAAAAAAAAAATATTTCAATGGCATGAAAAGTTTATTCGATACTTATACACAAGAAAATACACTTCGCAAGGCGATATTTTTTTACCATACGATTTAGAATTGATGATTATATTAATTGTTAGAGCATATAATTACACGAGAAATTTCGCAAAATAAAAACTCCGAAACGCTAAAAATGAAAAATCTTTTTAAAATAATTTAATTGCTATCTGCTCGGTTGAATGAACGTTGGAAATGAATTTGAGATCGAATAGAAGGAATTGACGAAACTTCGAGTTTGATAAATTTACAAGGAATGTATATTGACGAGCAACTGAATCCTTGCGAAATTTCGACAAAGTCTAAAAAATCAAGGGGATGCATTTGACATAGCTCTGCATGTGAAATTATATGCGGAAATACGTTTTTTGAATTTAATGAATACATATATAATCATCTTGAAAAACGAGAACGATGGACGCAATGTTATATATTAAAAATGTTTTCCATTCTACGAATGTATAAAAGGCACGTGAAAGCTCTGCTTTCAAATGTGAAAAAAGTGGAAAAAAAAAACCATTTCATCGTTCTCGTTTCTCTGTCCAGGAAAGCCCGCGATGTGTCCAAATGAATAGACTTTTTTTCCTTCTACTTTTTTCTTTTACCAACAAAGCGGACGTTCTACTGACATTTTTAAGACGAATATTGGGAACAAAAGCAATGCGATTTTAATTTATATTCATTCTGTTACGTTCTATTCTAATCGTTTCTCTAGAACAATAAGAAGCATTCGAATTTATTTTATGGAAAATTAATTACGAAATAATGAAAATGATGAATTTCCGATGAAAAAGAATAGCGAATTCCTGAGAAATAATTATTTCTTTACGGCATACATTGATGTTTTTTTTATAAAAAAATTAATTTCGTCGTTGCGGTATCGTTGAAAAATCGAAAGGAATAGCAACACACCCGGCATTCCGTCGTTTCATTGCCGGCATGCAGGTTGCGTTCAATCGCTGATTTAGGATAACATTCAGTTTGTGCTTGCTCCGTATTTTTTTGACAAAAAACCAACACTTTTTCGTTCCCACCGGGATCTGCATTCGCCGCTGTCAGCTGAATTTTTTGTCTGTTTGTTTTTTTCATTGTTCTTCCATGCTCAGCATGCAATTAGCGCGCTAATCTATTTTCCATTGGTTATACGCACGCCCGCACATCACCGCATCAGTTAATTTTCGGTGCTGGTGCATCCCCGGCGGCGCAATTATTCGAAATCACGAATGACACGAATCTCGGTTAGTGAATCTCGGCACGTCCATAAAGACAATGTGAGAGTCTCTCGATGCATATCCCGAGTAGAAATTTCGTCCCGCCACCCTGATATAGGATCAGGCCGCGTTCAGGTTTTAGTAAGGCTCGCATGATCAAGATAGCCGGATCACGCGCAGATACGAGCCGAATTTATATTTCAGTGATTTGTGTCTTATGCATTAATTGTATCACGCACCGATCAGACGTTATCTAGGCATATCCAGTGAAAAAAAATTTACGGTCTGATTTGGCTAGCCTGAAATTCTACTCGTCCGGAAAGGAGCAGGAACCGGTAAGGCATTTCCGGAAAAACAATTTTGGGTCTAACGTGGCTAGCCTGACATGTTTCTCGGCCAGGCCAGATCAGGCGCCGATAAGGCATGTCCGGCAAAATAATACATCCTCCCACTTCGATAAGACTCGAAAATTTGATAACATTTATCGGATTGGGGCTGACTCACGTGAATTTTGTATATCTTTAGATCGTTGCCACTCACTTTGCCGTACAGTAGAAATTGCTACGATTTTTTTTTTCTATTTCACAATAATAAAATAATTAAATTTTACTTTGAATATTACGGCATGTTTCACGAAAATAAAATATTATATATAACTTTGAAATTCAAAGACAATTAATTTGAGGGTATCAAAGTGTAATGACTTGTATCGTTTTTGTTTTATTCATTATTTACTTTTTTTACCTTGCTTGCCTCCATGTAAGCATGAAAAATGATGTAATAAATTTTCTACCATATCCGGTCTGATTTCTGTTGCATGATTTATCATATGCTACGTTATTTTTTATACATGATTAATTTAATGTTTTTCCCCAATAAGGTACACACGCTGCATACATCATTGTACATAAGCCAGTAACTATAGCCGTTCGTTATCAAGACCAAACCAGGCACTGTAGCTGTGCCGGATCAGGAGCCAGATGACCGCCTGATCCGAAGCTCCGTTACCGGCCCGATTTGGACCTGATACGTAGCCTGGTCAAGGCCGAATTCGGCTGATAGGGCAAGCCTGGTATGGGCCGTATTTTAGCCAGACAAAATTTCTACTTGGCATGGCGAGGGTGAAACGCGACGGGGAGGGAAGGGTCGCGAATTCGACGTCACGAATGACCATATATGAGGGAAGTTCAAAGCAAATTCGCGTTGGCTCATAAACATCTGGGAAAAATCCCACGTTTTTCGTTTAGTCCAAAAAAGTGTAAATGGCTCATTCGAATTGACAGGTAACACACGATAAAAGTTGCGCCACTCTTTTTTTATTACGCGAAATAACAAAAAGTCGCGACTCTCGCGATTAAACGCGTAAAATTAAATGGATATTGGCATTTTACATGTTTACAGCCGAGCTATGTGTATTAAATGGTCGCGTGGAGCTTAATTTGGCACACGGGGGTTGTCGGGGGTTGTACAGACGTTCCATATATGTTTATGTATGTGCGCAAAAGTGCGGTCGACGAGTCTCTTTGGATGTGGCACTCTCAAAGACAATGCTTTGAAAATTGTCAGGCTCTTCTGCCTCGAGTGGCATCGATCGTTGGATACCACTCGATGGGCTGTATGAGGACAAGATATACAGAATGGGGGAGAAAAATAGTGGAGGTGATAGGTCACCCGAAGCTTCGCGTTGACTTATTTGACCCTCTTGTCTGTCTCTCCCTCTTTTTCGTCTCTCTCTCTCTCTCTCTCTCTCTCTCTCTCTCTCCCATTCGGTTTATCTTCTCTTCTTTTTGGATTTTCCCTTCAATCACGCTTTCACTCCGGAAAGCTTTTGGTAGCTTTTCTGACCTTCGCGAGTAAACAAGCGAATCTCGATAACGATATATAGTACAACATGTGAATTTTGCTTCCTCATGTAAAGAAAGCTTTTTCGTTGGCTGGGACAGCCATCAGATCAGTATCATATTCTTAACGCATGGAGATATTCAAAAGGGAGGATTGCCATTACAGAACAGCGACTTAATCGGGAGCTTAAAAATTACACTTGTGGCATTCGAGTTTATTTTTTTTTAGATGAAATCGTACAATAAATAATGCGTTACAATCTTTTTTTATTCCGCAAAAACCGTTATGATCAATTGTTTATTGTAGATCGATGATTGTTGTAGGGGAGACTGGGCACAGTGGGACATTTTTTTTTCAGCTGTTGGTAATCTAATTTGAAAGCAAAATATTGTATGTATTTGAGCAACCATAATGTAATGGCCTGTACGGGCACATTTTTTAAAAATGATCGAAAAGGCTTCTAAAAACGAGCATTGCTGTCGTATGGACCGTAGCTCACGGAGCTTGTGATAAAATTTTGAAATTTATGAAGTCGAAGGAATTCAAAAGTGTTGATCATCCACGTAGAATAGCGTTAATAAAGGGTATATAATATATATGCAGTCTCACGGTTTTCCGTCTTCCCCTAAACGAGGTCGAATATCCCAATAAAAATTTTGAGGTTATTCTAACGATTTTTCAAAACTAGAATTGTATTATGAGAGACTACTAGAAAGAATTTATTCAAATAATTCGGAAATGAAAAAAATCTTCCTCGAATCGTTATTGATAAGCACTTTTCATGCATGAACGAATCCGTCTTTCTCTCTCTCTCCCTCACTCACTCTCTCTCTCTCTCTCTCTCTCTCTCTCTCTCCCTCTCTCTCTCTTTTTCGTGAACTTGCGCAAACTTTCGCCGGTTCTCCCATATTCGCTATGAAATTACCAGGCTCGGCAAGCTTCAATTTCCGTTCAAGGGTAGAAATGCCGCAGTGTATACCGAGAGATGCACGAAGGGCAAGAGAATACACACCACCACGAAATGAGGAGAGAAAGATAGAGAGAGAAAGAGAAAGAGAGAGCGAGAGAGAGAGAGAGAGAGAGAGAGAGAGAGAGAGAGTGCATGATGCGGTATATAAAAGTAATACAGGGTGTATTGTTGCTACGAAAACGTTGACATGTCGATATTAAACACAAATAAAAATGTTCCTCTCGAGCTCTCAACGTTCTTGTACCTTTCATCCCTCGACCGCAGAGTGAAAAAGACATTGGTCGAAAAAAAAGTAACCGCACAGCTATGAAAACTTGACGTTGACAATCCTTCGAGATACACCCCACAGACATTTTTCATTTCCATTTCAACGACTGCATCACATTACCAACCGGTTCTCTTCATCGCGGCAGTTTTAATGGACCTTTTTTTTCCATTGCAAGAGATTGCGAGATATCGAGTGTACAAAAGTGAGAAATGTCGATAATAAAAAAGAATAATAGAAAGTCCGAAGGTCTTTGGGGATGTATTGCGTCGATCTCATTATTCGAGGGTCGAAAAGTTGATAGGAACATTCGCGTACATACACAATCTAGCCCGTAGCTACTTCATTCACTTTTTCTACTTTCAGTCCATCACGTAGATAATCCTCGCATTCAATTGGCAAATTGCCTCATTCGTTCAACGCGCCCTTATCTGACCTCAATCCATACGAAGTGAAAGCTCCCCATCTACATAAACAACTTCTCTGTTTTCATTTTAAGTCGTTTCCCATCGTTCTCTCGCATCACTTCATTCGTAAAGCTCTCCCCATTTGACGAATCGATGTTTCGAAGATGAAAAAAAAGAAAAATACAATGAAAAAAAAAAAACAAAAAAAAATTCAATGGCATCCTCTTGCATTAAGATACACGTCTTTTGAATGAAATTTTAGAAAAATATTTCACCAAACTATTCATTTTCCTATGAATCAATTCGTCTCGATGTCTGTCGGACGTTTAATTCGTCCAACCTCAATCTCGTGTGTTTGAGCCAATTTCATCGCTGTGCCAATGTTTCCGTCGAAGCTATTGAGGACTCTCCATAGTGTGACTGTTGACTCTCCGTGGCATGAAGTTTCTCGAGAAAAACTGGCAAGCATGCCCACAAAAAAAAAAGTAATCGGAAGAATAATTCGTTTCAGGGAGAAAAATCGTGTGTAATGCTAGTTGGCACAATGGGTATAGGATTGTAGTATAGATAAAGATATCGGTGTACATGACAGGACGAAAGCAATCGTCAAGGACGAAAGTACCGCAGAAGCCAACTACCGATCGGTGGTTATCACAGTGCGGATATCATGTAGTACATATATATATTTACATATAAGTAGCTAATCTGCGCATTCTAACTTTATCCAGAGTGTATTAGTCATATATATGCAGGTATTAATACATATATATTTATTTATGCATGCATAAGTATAAATGCCGATGTACATAGATCTGTACATGCCACCCTGTTTTACGAAGAGGCTCAAGCACTTCCGCTTCTTCCCGCATTTTTTCCCTCGCGAGTACGAAATAATGAGAGCCGAAATTTCTGAAAAAAAAACATGTATTGCAAATGACATGCTGAAGTAAAAAAAAAAAAGTAGTCGGGTTTCTTGCGCCAGCGAATTTTTCTCCTCAAGGATTTATGGAGTGTAACCTCTAGCCTATTATACGGAGTATACTTATTTATATTTGTTTCTGATATTCCAGGCTGTACCCTTTTGAGTTTTTACGACCCTTTAGTAACATTTTACTTAATTTCTTTTTACCAATCTCCAATGATCATGTGTCTGAAGCAGTTGTACTCCTTACGATTGTATGTTACTTCAGCATAGCTGGATTGTATGTTATTTCAGCATAGCTGGGGTTTCTTCGGGAAAAAGGTATGCTGAGTGATTTAATGTGACATCAGGGTTAAGCGATCATCCATAAGAGCGTTGTTCCTTAAACGGATGGGAAAACGTTTTACAATTATTTGTTAACTTTAAAAATGGGATTGAAAACAAATAAAGTATAATTTTGGAGAAAATCTCATATCCGTAATCGCCACACATCACGTTGCCAATCATACCACCATTGTTAGATTTTTGGTTCTCTCGCGTATGGACTTTCTGCACCACAAGTCTCATTTACATATACAAAATTGAAACTTTACAGATTTATTTTACATTTAAGAGCCAACCTTGCGCATGCACTGTAAAAAATGTGGTGTTAAATTCAACACTAATTCAACACCGCTCACGAATTCTATAGTGGTCCACCCCGCTCTGTGTGACCTGTTGGTGTTGATTGTCCGGTGTTAAGTATTGATAGTTGACACCAGACTGCGGTTCATCCGATTTGACACCAGGACGGATTCTACAGTGGATTCTAACACTTTACAGTGTGTTATAATAACACACTTTAAGTGCGTTATTTTTGTACGCATTTATCGTGTCAATGGAGCCAAATGAAAAACGCGGGTCAATTGGCATAATAAATATTGTTTATTATTTATAAATTAGCAATTAGGAATGATCGATGAATGAATTTAAAACAGTTGTTCCGTTATGTTTGAAAATCCTGTAAATTAAAAAAAAAAAAAATAAGTCGTTGACCGGGATTTGAACCCACTATCCTCCAATCGACGAATTCAGCACTTTCGACCCTTAAATAACCATTTTAGAAAAAAATTAAAAATTTGGAAATTATTTTTTTTCACGAGTGTTTCCGGCTTGGGAGCGCGGACGTTATTCCGTCGAAATTAATTTTGAGCCTACCTGAGATTTTACCTGAGACCTACCTAACGACCTACCTAACGACCGACACTCTACCACTACGCTATTGATTCCTTATGAGTTTCTTGTATTTAAATTATATTAGTATACGAGTTCTCATACACCATTCGGTGTATCCTATGACTCCAAACGAATTTATGTATGATTATTTTGGGCGATTAAATTTCACACATTAAGTCGTATATTTCAGTATATGCGCAACACCGTCATGTGTGAAAAATTACCACCGAACAAGTGCAACGCAAATTCGTTTCTAGCTAACACCGCCACTCGGGAGATATTCGCTCAGAACGGCGTTAACATGCCGTTAATAAATATTCCGGGTTCATTCTTTAAGTCTGTATATCTCCAAAGTTGTTTGCCGAAATGAATTATAATTTTAATTGAAATAGCACTCAGTCGGTGAGTTCAACTGCGCCTTCGAAGCACATATTTACACCGGATTTAACTAATCACGACATTAGAGTGGTGTCGTATCAGAAGATAAACGGTGTACTTTCATGACAAAATTGTGCGCGATGTGGTGAAACACTGGGCTTAGTGTTAAATTTTGATGAAAAATCGCTTAACCCCGATATACAGTGTACGAGGTCAACCATGATATCAGAACGGTGCTGCCGATAACACCACAGATTTTAACCACTAACACCGCACCAAATTGACACCCCTGATTTTTTACAGTGTGTCTTTTATTTTTCTAACACTATCACATGTGCACACGTACAAGTAAATTTCGTGGGATGAATTCTCAAAGACGAGACAATATTTTAGGAATGTTTTGTGATGCTTCATCCAAAAGTGTTGTGGGTGAAATATCATCTGTCAACGCAATAGTTTATATAACAATTTTTTTCATTGCTTTCGATTAAACTGTGATCCGTCGCTGGTATTTCACCCACAACAGTTTTGAAAAAGGAATCATATTTATCATTACAAAACATTCCTAAAATATTCTCTCGTCTTTGAGAATTCATCCCGCGAAATTAACTTGTACGTGTGCACATCTGGTAGTGCCAGAAAAATAAAAGACATTCGTAAGGTTGACTCTTAAAGATATAAGAAACGTTCGCGGGGAATATTCTCAGACAACCAGCTTTTTATTGGTAAATCCATGTTATTTCGCGTCTCTATGGTAGATTTTACAACACACGATTGTTTACGGTACAAAGAATTTTACTATCTCCTGCTCGTCTGGGCTGTTCAAACACTCGACGTGAAGTATTGCGTCTCTCTCTCTCTCTCTCTCTCTCTCTCTCTCTCTCTCTCTCTCTCTCTATCTTATCACAGATGATCAAGATCGATCAAGATATTCGGATATTCAATTGAGGTAATCAAACATCAATATCTGATTATCTCGATTGAATGTCTGAATATCTTGATTATCCGCGATAAGAGATCAATGTCTGACATCAGATTTCAGATATTCAATCAAGGTAATCAAACATCAATGGAGTAATATCGTACACGTTTATTTTTCATTGCTAAATGGCTTATCTCACTTAATTGACATTTAATAATATCAGTTGCATGACAGCCAAGTATGCTCTGACTTGGATCGAGAAAAATATGTAAAATTTTTCTCAAATTTGGCACACGATGATATCGAGGAAAATGTAAGGAACGCTATTGCACTTATCGCGTGATCGTACGAGACAATTTTTGTCTCTATAACAAAAAAAATATATATATACAGTCGAATTTGGTTATAAGCAATCCTTCGGGGCTGTAGGGGAAAAAAAAACGTCGAAGAGTCGTAAAATCTGGCTCCCCCACTACAGCGCATCAATGTAGCGTTCTTAATGTGTGTGACTGCGTCGGTGAAATGCGCAATGCTGCCGGTTATAAGCAATTGGCTTGTGGTGGGGGACCGCGCTGAGCGGACTCGAAAAAAATCGGAGGGGAAATTGCTTATAACCAGATTGCTTATAACCAAATTCGACTGTATATATAATATGTACTACGATCAACATTATTATTATGTTCACGGTAATTATTATTATTGTCATTATTATTATACGAGAGCATTCGCATGCGTGTCTGTGATAATAAGTTTTTAATTTGTGTTCATGCGATACAATGAGCTTGCGAGCATAATATTTGTGTATGCGATGAGTTATCGCGGGAGGCTGTGGATGACACGGCTTCGATTTGATATGTATATTACATATCTCTCTCTCGTGTTTTCACACGACACTCGAATGCATCTTGCTGCAGAGCCAGCAAAACTGTACGAAAATAAGCAAGACAAAACAGGGAGGACCTGCGGCAGTCCTGTCAAATTCGTGACACGTGTGCGTGGGTGCATGAAAGTAAATGTTGCATGGATGCATTGTTGTGAGCTCGAATGACGATAAAAAAATGTTCTCTATCGACTAAAAAAAAAAAAAAAAAATAAAGATAAAAATTCTTCATTAATTCGATCTTTAGTCGAGTTTCATCGTTCCTTCTCATCGCACAGTCTCGATATACATTTCATTCTCTCCTTTGCACAGGTCGGAATTTTTCATCTTTTTTATTTCATGGAAAATGAAATTGCCGACAGACGAAATTCGTTCTAGTTCCATAGCCCGAATGTCCCCGCGCTCGCATCTAAATCTCCTAGCTACAGCCGCCTAAAACATGTCAATCCCTTTATCTGTAATATCATCTCTTTAAATCATTATATTTCACGTGTGATAGTCTGTCCGGGGAAAAAATAAGTTTTCAAAATTTACATTGAGAGCTTTTCACTCGACCCAATCGTACAAACGACATAATAGATACAGGTGCAATATGGATCCATGCAATTTATAAAATCTCTCGAAAATAAAACCCCAATCAATTGATTTTAATTTTAATATTCTTGTTCTTATTCGTGCATTATACTTACACAAATGCCCATAGAAATGGACATTTTCTTTTTTTTTTTTGTAAACGAGCGAGATTCACTCTCGCGTTTATATACGTCTCTCATTTAAATCGAATTAACCTTACGTCAGTTGGGATGAATTTAACGAGACAAAACGAAATTGACCGGTAGCATGAGGATAGGATAGTCCTATCCGGGGCCACATCGCGATAATGCGTGCTCGACGGTACAACGACCGGACAATAGAGGGTCTCTGCCTAGCGGACAATCAATGATAAGTGATAATGACAGAAGGTCATCCTTAATTCATCGTTTTGTTACTAAAAATATAACGCGCATGGATCCACGCGTCGTATCAGCGAGGAGCCGATCAAACGTAAGTGAACAATAGTATACGACTCAATATATATAGTTAAAATAAATCTGCCATGATTTTTGTCCGCCGAGATACGAGTGAGTAGAATTTTATGCTGAAAATTTTAAAAAATTTGAAGTATAAGTTTTTGTGAAAAACGCGCTAGATTTCTCAATATGTACCGTAAAAAAGAAAAAACCGAGTTGAATTCATCTTTCACTTGATCTAAGCCGAGTCTACAAAAAAAAAAAAATCTACCAATAAAAAAATTGGGTCATTAATTGAAAAAAAAAACTTAAAATCCTCATGGATTACGCCACGTTATTCTGCACTTTTCAGATTATATTTGAGAAAATTGAAAAGAAAATCAGCGAGATTCGTGTTTTTTTTGTATTTAAAAAAGTCGTTGTATCCGTTTGAGTCGGGTGAAAAAAAAATTCGCCACTGCCTCGTCTCGATCGAAAAAAAAAAAAAAAACATTTATGGATTGGAACAATTGCGAATAATTGATTGTAAATATTTGTACATTTTTTCATTCGACAATAATTTGTGATGAAAATAAAATTCTATCGAATTTAAAATTCTTTTCGAATGATTTTCATTCTAATGGTAGGAATTCTCCGATCCCCCGATCAACGCCCACCTATAATTCGCCCACCTGTCTATACGTGTACAATACATACATATATATATATATAAGATTTATCTATATATGTCGAGTACATTACTGGTGTTCGACAACCGTATATTGTAAATCGGTCAGGGTCATCAGCGCAAGCTTTAGCCTCAGAACTCGCCATTCGATGTAGGCTTGTGACGATAGTACAGCGATTATGAAGAACCTGTCCATTATAGTAACTTCGATCGACTTGGGTTGAGCCCGGTCGAGCACTCTGCTTTTACGTTCATACGTCTTTTACGTATACACAGTATAGTATATCCTCTCTCTGTACAGAAATCCTCATGTATACGTAGATTTTTTTTCGTAATTGGAAAAAAAACCTCGGTGATATTGGCAATTTGCATTGAAAAAAATTATCTATTTAAGCCATTGTTTACTCAACTGAATATAAATATATTCGAATGAGATAAATTTGATTTCAATTGAATTGTAAGGTAGTTTTCGTATGACCGTTAGCACGGCAGAGCGCGGTCAGCAGGCACGCACGAAACAAAGAGAGAGTCGGACTGCTCACGGACGAGAAAATTGCACTTTTTTTTATTATATAAGGTGAATGTCCCGAATTATGACTGTGTACCGAATAGTGTTCGTCCAGTCTATTTCTTATTACAATACATTCAATTCACGTTCAATACATGTAATTTTTTTTTCGTATAATCTTTATTTTACATATTGTCACTCAAAATAAATATGGGGTATGAGTCAACAGTATTTGTCGTGTATTTGCCCGTAATTCATGAGCCAGTCGCCGAGCGAGGTTAAGACGGCCGTTTCCTTACTATACCGAGGCTAAGGAAGTGGTAACACGAAAAGGTTTGTTTTACGATTAAAAAAATCATCGATTCAGTTGAAATAAGTTGCAATATATTATAAACAACTAATTGAAGTAGTGGAGTGCGGAAATGGACGAGCAAATGAAATATTTGGCCGGAAAAATATAGGGCATAAATCGGTACACAGTGAGAATCGTGTGCCCCGAATACTGTCTGAACGAATCCATTCAGCTCGTCGACTCGGTACGCTAGTATAAGTACTTATGTTGACTTTTTTTTCTCATAAAATATATCTACAATTCTTATAAAATGCATGGTTTTAATTATAATCTTATTTAGCTGATCGCAATTTCGAGTAATGTATATCCTCACTTTATAGTAATGGCAAAGTCAAGAAAAAGCACCATAAATAATTATTGAAAAATTAATTTTTGAAAGCTTTGATGTGGTGGTACGTATCACCAATCGGGTATATTACTGAGAGGGTATAGATCACCGTTCGGGACTTGCATAGGTCAATAAAAGAGACGTTCATCTAACGAGTAGGACACTACATTGGTAGTAGGACTACATTGGGAGTAGGACATCATTTGAATGAGTACGCATAGTTGAAATATAAATGAAATCATCAAAAGAATAATAAACATAAGGTGAGCTTCCGTTAGCTGATATTCCGCGCTTTCCAATAATATTAATACTTTCGACTCTTAGAAAAATTTGAACAAAGATTTTCCTTCGCTAATGGCGAGCTGGCCTGAGGCAGTCACAATTCGGGACATTCACCTTTAAGAAGGAATATCTCTTCCATATATTCGGCAACCCTAGTTTTTTAGGTGATTAATGGAAAGCTGATTATTTTTCAAACAAATTGAGTATTCACAATCTCAATGCCGCAGTGCTTATGTCAGTTAATTTTTTTTTCTGATTGCTATATAGACGTGAAGATTTTACCATTTAGTCTATATGCCAAAAAATGCGATTTAAAAAATCAAATTATTAGCTGAAAAGTTTCGTGACGTGTTCTGAAACTTTGCAGACTCAAACAAAAGTGTCCAAGGACATTTCAAATAAATAAAGATCTTTGGTATGTGCCGAAGTACAAGGACCACCTTAAACATGGCTGTATTTCAATGGTCTGGTTAATTTTTCAGAATGCAGACAAATTTTTTTTTTCCACCTTTTTACTAACATCTGATCAGAATACTTGAGTTTTGTTTGCCTTTCGTATAGCTGCTGTAGAACAAATATCACAGGGCTTTGTAACTTTATAGTAGTTTTTTTTTTTTTGAGGCATCTATAAAAGATTTTCCATACGGATTCACGTTTTTTTCATTGTGATAGTTGTTAACTTAAAATGGGTTAGAAATAAAAATTTTCATAGACATTCTGACTGTTTTCTATTGTAGATAGCTGGTGATCCCTTAGTCCACGACGCACGTCTGTATACTATACTTGCATGTACAGACTGTAGACATAATATATGGTTATGAAATTCTCCTAAATATGCATATACACGACAATGTCGCTTACAGCAAACCCTCCAAATCCGTTTGCAGCGTGAAAGCAATCCGGAGTTAACCCATTTCCGGTAGTAACGGCATGGTGGGGTTGCATGGTGGGGGGCAACAGTGGGGTTGCATGAACCACCTCTGTTTCATGTTCCGATTCTCTCGAAACGAACTCCCTCATTCTTTCCCACCGGTTTGGCAAAACTGAACAGCTGTGAATACGCGACGAAACCTCTCCGAGCTTTTCATTCTATATCTTATTATCTCAATTCGAGCTTGTCACCCTTTCTCGTTGCTAGAAAGTCGGGGGGGGGGGGGGCATCTTTTTCCAAAAGAAAAAGAGACGCACACGCATGACTCGCGACTCGAACTCATCACTGTTCTAGACGTAAAATTAATTTGACCACTCGTCGAATGTGTTGTCCTAAAAGACTGGAACTTGGCGAATTATTTTTTGTATGTTTTTCTTGCGACACGGTAGACGATTTTTAAAATTAAGGATGGCGAGGATCAGAAAGGTCAGCTTGTAGAGAAATGCCTCGTGTATGTAACGTTGGGTATTCAGAAACGTAGAATTTTCATGCCGCGTGTCATTTATCGCGTTATCTGGAACTACAACGATGTACATACAGAGTCCATTAAAGGATTTTGCGATCTATGCGAAATTGTAGTTCTCCAGAGCTCGTAAATTTCAAGCATGACACGCATCCCACGGGACGATACAGTGATCGATATCGAATCGATAACGACATTACCATGTAAGCGCTGGTGTAGAACGAAAATATTTTTTTTAATGCATGGCACCCACAAGTATAATAATTATGATCGATTACTATTCGCATGTGACGAGCAACTTTCACATACTCACCGTGTATATACAGGCCAAAGTGCAAATAATTACAGTTCAGTCATATCATAACAATTGACGTCGTAACATCCATTCCATTAGAATTTACAACCATGCAAAATGTATTTGCATTCTAATAATTACATTCAATCACTATTTTTTTTAAGACGCATCCAAGGCAATGATTGTTTCATTATAAATCTAATTATTTTAGAAAAATTATTTTGTCGATTAATCCGTGATCCGTGTGAATATGTTTTTTTAACAATTTTTCATTTCAAAGAAGATAATTTCTGATTTCGTGAATCGGAAATCGATTAACGATTTGTTCTAGGTGTCAAAATGGACCTGAAATCATAATTTTACTTTTTTACAAACGTTCAAAATTATTCCGACGGTCGAATTTTGAGCACCCCTGATTCGGGAAGTTGCGAGAGTGGTCACGCTCGGCCATGCTCACAATTGGCATTGTTTCACTGATAAATCTCCCGTTATGGTTCTGCGTGACTATATACTCTCTACTTCAGGGGTTCTCAATATAACAAAACCACCCTCTCTCTTGCCAAAGTCTTTTGGCATTAAAAGATCGGCCCCATTTAATCGATTTCTATTTAATCTCCTGTTCTCGTATATGTACAGTCGGGAAAATCACATTTTCATTAAAATGGCTCGAATCTATGAATGTGCGTAATTTTGGGATGCACGGACAAATAATGCTAAAAAATTTTTCCACATTCACACCAATCATTCTTCTTTGTTATTGATGATTTTGGTTCGAATTAATTCGGGGCTTATCATATTTTCAATTCGTTCATAATCTTGCTTTCTCCACATCATGGCAATTTCAAGCCAACGAGCTTAAAATTTTCTACGAAGACAAATTAGTAAACCCCGATTACAATTTTTTTCATCAATTTCCTATACGGATTATTATTCCAAGAAATATTGATCAATCGAGCTGTGCGTTACAAATTTAATATAATAATACATAAAAACATCAAATTTCGAATGATTGAGATTCATGGAAAAGTGGAAAAAATCTTTAAAAATTGAAATTTCTTCATACTTTTTCTTTCATCGCGAATCTTTTTCTCTATCAGCAATCCACGTGATTGCTGTTTGTTTTCATGTAAAGGATGCATCGTAAAAACAAGGAAATCATTTTAAACTTTTGAAAGCGAACTGAAACATAAATGAATTTTTCAAAGAGTCGAAGAGTCTGTCTAAGGTACTGAAGATCATAAAACTACCAAAAGAGATTATCAAAAGTAAGGAATAAATAAAAAATTGAACAATGATCGAAAAAAAAAGGTTCGAAAAATTATCGATTGAGGAAACAACAATTTGAATAGCGTTCCAAAATCCGGGGTAATTGTACGTAATTTGACCTTTGCCACGAGCATTAATGGTACCCGGGCATGCGGGTATATAAAAGAGAAGCTGGGAAAATATCTCTGTCTTGACGATGATTATTCGTTTCGTTTATTATTCACCGTGGCGACGATATGCCGACTGAATTTCCATGCATTAAATTCGTGTGGTATTATTTATAGCGGAAACGTCACTATATGAATTCTCGTTCTTGTGTGGGTATAAATACCGAATGAAAGTTAAGCGTCTATTCTGACTTGGCCCTGATGAGAGAGGCTTGTCAAAATCATCAATATCTCAGCTGTTTCAAAGTATACAATGAATAAAACTTTTATGTTCAGCTATTATTGTTATACAATGAATCATCTAAATCTAAAGATTTAAATCAATCATTTTTCCTCCATAAATTTCAAACCGATTGGAAAAAAATCTTTATTTTTGTGTCACACACTTCTTGAGTCTATCCAAGTAAAAAAATACGATCTGTATTGCAGGGAATATGCCCTGGATAGACACTGGTTTTGTCATTCATGCGCGATATTATTGTAATACAAGCAGGATCATCAGGACTGGGGTAGGCAAAGTAGAGGATATGAAAATCCTCTTTGATCTTTTGTGCTTGTGGCACAAAAAGGCAATTCGAGAAGTAAATCGGCGCGTGATATAAATATATGATTCGGATCGAAGAAATGCTATTATTTTCACGTGCATCAAATGAGTCGTGCGATGAGAGAATTGAGCTCTCGACTCATTTCCTTGCACCGAGAGATGTACATCCAATCTTGTGTGTTTAAAATTTTCTTTTTTCATTGCAATAATGCGCATTATTTAACAAAACTTTTGTACGAAATCCCCAAGGAGGAAAGTTGAGGAAAAAAAATCAACCCTCGCAAATGAAAGAGCAGAAAGAGAATTGCACTAGAGGGTGAGGAGAAACTGAGGTAAGTCCCACGCGTACTCCTGAATATTCGTGCTTGCCTTATGCAAAGCTTATGGACGAAAACCCGTCTCTCCCGGGATTTTTACCTCCGTTTACTTCGATAATTTTAGTCAAGAGCCTAATTCGCGGTGGTAAATAGTAAGCAACGAGTTCCCCGGGGCCAACTATGTAAATTGCATTGCAGCATCAAAAGTTTGCAAAACCAAAAGTTGCAATCTCTAGTTTCCTCTCTCTCTCTCTCTTTCTCTCTCTGCCCCGAGTTTCATTTCGTGAGGATGCAAATTCTTGAGCTTCGTGGGCTTTAGAGTCACTTGATGGTAAGAGCAATTGGTGTGTGTGTGTGTATATTTTGGTTGCAAGACCCATTGTTATAGGAACTTTTTTTGCGCAATAAGATTGTAATAAAAAATTACTAATAGTTAAAGTAATAATGGTACTAATATTACGATATTAAAAATTATTGAGGTATTTATTTCGTCTGTGATATTATTATTTTGTGTAAAACGTCTGTGTCATTTTATGTGAAACAATTCAAAAAAGCAATGGTACTGACGACCAACGATTTCTTGACATGAATTTTAGAAATTTGATAACTCGTGTATTCGAAAATTCTTATCTGCAAATGTATGGATCACAAGTGTTAATATTACATAGAATTCTTCTCGTAAAACTTACTCACGTTTTGGAGAAAATATACTAGTATCCGGTACAACTGAAAAAAAATCAATCAAATTTTGGCTTGATATCTTCAAATTTACGAAAAACGCTATCAGACATTTTTCGAAAATTTAAATTTTTAAAAAATTTCGAACCCCTTGAGCGATTATATAGCCAAATTCAATTCCAAATGCCCTTGTCTTCTAGCCTATTTGTGAAAAAAAAAAATTCAGCCTGATTTATCCAAATTTTTTGAAGATAGAGCGACCGCGGAAATTTTTTGGAAATTTCAAAATGCCATAAAATTTGTAATTTTCGAGGAATTTTGACGAAAATTGCAGTAAAAGAAGAGGCTGTACTGCTTTACTTATGGACGAAAAGGCAGCGGTGTAGATCAAACCGTTCTCAAGTTATAGAGGTTTTAATTTTGCAAGGCCAACACACATGACTAGATATTTTTCTAAGTATGATTTTTCGACGTTTTGAGACATTTTGAACATACTGGCACGGAAATCACGAAATAACTTTTTTTTTCTTCATGAAAACAAAGTTTCCTCCATGAGGTGGAAAAAATGTTTGATGACATTGCGTATTTCATGATCTCACGTGTTCAACAGTTCATTGAAAGTTCACATCAGGGCACGTAGACTTTAGACTCCAATCCAACTTTTCCGCAAGGGCTTTTCCGGACACCCGTTCGCCTTACATGTATATAAAATATATAAACCCTATAGTATGCATGTATTATATGTGCACAGAGCCATACTCACGATGTAAATTTGTACCATATGTCGTATACATGTACACCCACACACCATATATAACGGTGTGGAGTGCCGCGGGACAATCGATACGCCGCGTTCACCGGGTCAAGACCGAGAGACGCCAAAAAGCATATAGTTCTGCCTTCTCACTGTATACATAGATGGACATATATATTCTATATATTCAAGTGTACATCTAAATATGTGCCTCATTCGATGAAAAAAAAAAGAAGTGCTCGGTTTGTCTGGCAACGAAAAGGGAGCAAAATAAATGGGAAAAATAAATGAGACACATTACTTTTGTCATGTGTGCCTACAAAGCAGCTTTTCTCGCCAAGTGTCTCGGCAATTTATAGCTGCTTCGGCCGTGAAATACAAGGCTGATCGTGTAAAATGAGTCTGTATTTAAAAAAATGCTGGCTAATAAAAAATTAAGAAACGTGCGAATTAAAACTTTCATAAAATTATCGACTCAATATACGTTTTGCCCGGGTTTTAATAAAAAATATTATAGTGGAATTGTTATCCGCTACTGCTATCGGACATCGGTGTGTGTATAAATACGGACGTAGAGAGATTTCGCATTGAACCCGCGTGCATTAATTGCTATGCGTTGCGCGATGCAGATATGTGCATAATACACCATGGCCTTGGTCACGGAATGTTTTTACGACATCGTACAAACGATTCCAGCAGTTTATCCTCGCTATATAGATCAGCCGCACCGCAGAGTATACGCTGTACGCGTGGATGTCAATTTTTTTTTTAATATCCTATCTTCGTATATTGTTCATATATATTTTATGACTGTTGCGGTTGACCGAAATTTAGATTTTGTCATTTGTGATAAGATTTTTTATTTTTTATTTTTATAGCGCAATAATAACGATGGGGGTCAACCCATTTGCAAAATATAAGACTTCGTCTTACATCAACGACGTCTTACATCAAGACGAAGTCTCATTTAACACGAATGAAATAAGTTTGATTCGAAAGTACATTTATTCTAATTGTATTCAATTTTATTTTAACGAGTCTGGACATTGATGAGGGGGTCCAGCACTTTTCCCACTTTACGGATGTTTCGCAGGAAGTTGAAAAATAGAGAGGATTCCGTGAATTTTGGATGTATTTCCACACATAGTCTACAAAATTTCTCCCTTGCAAAATTTCTCGGTCATTGACCGACTAGTTTCATAGACATGTCGTTTTGAAAATTCCGTATATATTTCCTTCACATAATGTATCAAGCACAGGGGTTATTCAGCGAAAATTATAAAAATCATTAAATATTAAACACAATGGAACAATCTCATTGCAGAAAATTTCTCGGAAAAATTGTGTGTAATAAGAAAGATAAGATATGACAATTTTATGAATGATAATAACAATTTTTTTCAATATTTAGTTAACAACGTTTAAAAAATGTATTATTAACAACTTTTTAACATTATGGTTGTTGAAACTCAATATCCTTGGTGTCTTCGTTGTCGTTGATTTTTTAATTTTTAACTCATCGATCTCAACTATAATTCACAATGATACTAACTTTTGTGGATGCGAATGACGAAAGTACAAAACATATTCAATTCTTTCTTTTTCCTTGTACATTTTGCCGGTCTAAAAATTTTACACGCAACGTCGTATCGCTTAGCTCTGTGGACAAAAAAAAATTCAAAATTTTCCTTCCCTTCTGATCTTCGTGGTTTATTAATTAATTTGCAACCCTTATGTGATTAGCATGCGAGTAGTAACTCCGGGCTCGAATTATTTCGTGGATGGGGAAAAAGTTACTGAAAAAGAAGAATTCGTGTCAGCTTAAACTATTATTCCGAAGACAAATAAATTACATGCACGAGTGCCATGCTCAAATTATAACCTCACGTTGTATTAATTTGACCTTATGAGTTTGTACAGAGCTCGAGCCGTTCAGATTATATTAATGGCTCGTTTTTGGAGCCAATAGACTGTAGAATGTGAAATAGAGTGCCCTAATATTGTATATTTGAATTTAATTTTGATAATTTTGATCGATAAAAACGAGTCGTATCTTTGGCATGTGCTATTGGAGTTTTTCGAAATTCATAATATTATATACATTATGAATATCGAAAACTATAAAATTAATCATAAATAGAATTTCCCAATTTTTTTTCTCTATTTCTATACCATTTATGAACGTAGACATCCCTGAAATATACACGAGCAACTGCTCTGAATTGGAAAAAAGTTATGATTAAATTATTATGAAATATTATATTCATTGTTTAAATAATATATTTTTAGGGCGATTCATAAATAATTCCTTCATAAAACTATAGTTCAGATACTTTCTCACTCGAACTCTAG
Source organism: Rhorus exstirpatorius (assembly GCA_963564615.1). NCBI lineage: Eukaryota > Metazoa > Arthropoda > Insecta > Hymenoptera > Ichneumonidae > Rhorus > Rhorus exstirpatorius. Next base: position 42,486,294 of record OY751313.1, read on the forward strand.
CTCTCATTTCTGCGTTTGTGAAAATTAAAATTTAATTTTTAATTTTTTCTTTTTCGTGATTTAACGACCAATTATCCTAATGAGAGCCTACGAGCGTGATGTAGCACAACGCGAGACACTCAAATTGATATTTAGCGGAATAAATATACATCTGTGTGTACACCGCTACATTGATATAAAGCCCAGCAGCACTCGCCTTACCGTGCCGATCGTTATTTCAACGAGGGATGATATATAATAGTATGGCATTTCCACCTCTATCATCACATTGGAATTTGCTCCGGAGCCAATAGCCGATAAGAAATATTGCAAATTTCGCGTTTATATAAGAAAAAATCCAACTATGAAAAAAAAAAAGTATCAAGCTCTCTCATGACAATTATCGTAACAATACATATAACGCATTTTAGACAATATATGCTGTAGTTCGAGAAAAACTCCGTCTAACCGAGAATCGCTTTTGTACCTGACGGTATTTTAACTCTCAGTATTATCGCTTATCGCTCGTAAAAATTCGATTCTTCTTAATATTCCCTGAGCTCGTAGCGCGTGCCTCCCGACCGCGTCATATATATTATAATATATATCATCTCCCGCGACGCTCTACGACACTTAATTCTTATCTTACGTAGACGGGATTCTCTGATGACGTCAAGCCGTGCCTCGACACACGATCCCCAAGCTCCCATAGCTCTCAGATATAGCGAATAAATATAAATAGCAAATTTAACCCTTTCGCCAACAACATTTCTTCTCGGATTTTGTTCGTATGCACGAGACTTCTTTGCCGCGAATAATCTGCTCGATCGTATTAAAAAAAAAAAAAATCATCAAACACGTTTTTGGAGCAACATTTCTATTCAAGATAGTGACTCGTGAGTTGGGTGATATGCCGAGGAATTACAGGATACTTACTAAAATGGCTAGAAATTTTTTGAAAATAAATAAATAGCTGTAAGGTTTATTAAACCTAACCACTAATTTGCTATTTCAAGTAAGCCCTATTATTTCTTAAGATTTTTCTCGGCTTTTAAAAATGGGAACATAATGAAAACTCGATTTTTTCGATGTGACAAGGTAGAAACCATCGTCAATAAATGATGGCATATATTTGTGAAAAGAAAAAAATTTCCATCGACATGGTCGGACAAAAAAAATATTACAAGCAAATCTTTACTATCATATTCAAATGTGCATTCGGTGCTTGCATTTTGCACTAACTATAGTGACATGCACCTGTGCGGTAGCAGGTTCAACGCTCTCGGGCTCATATACATATATTGCGAAACGAGAGATGCCTCGAGGACTTTTAGATCACGGTCTTTTATCCCCATCTCTCTTCCTCCCTCTCTTTCTCTCTCTCTCTCTCTCTCTCTTGCTCTTTACTCGTCGTGAAATACCGATCGCACAATATCCGTAGAAAGAAACGCTGAATAACCGCATGGACGAGTGAGTACGGAGTCATACGCTTATAATTGGTAGTGGTGAGAGTCCACGCGATGTCCGCGTCCTTCTCATCGTTTTGCCTTTCGATCGTGACGTATACAGCGGTTTTTTTTTTATTATGCCCCGGTCGACAATCACTGCTCCACCTGATCCCCATACCACGGTGCAGAGCTTCGACAGCAAGTTCGGTATTTCAGATAAATGCCATGCATCTCGATTACCACGTCATATTTCACGCGGAATGTGAATAACGTGAGGGTAAAAAGTTTTTTTTTTTCTTTTCCCCTGGTTTTACGTTTGTGGCCCCAACGATAAATCACTGTAATGCGTAAAATTATTGTCCGACTTTGTCGTAGGGTAATAATGTCGGATTAGTCGAGACCAATTTTGTCGAATTACGATATAACTTTATTTGGATTTCATATTCTTGGAAAGCCTCTGAGACAAAGACGAATACTTTATCTTCAATTTCACGCAGATAAAGATACATCTCAATTAATATTTTAGATAAAGAATAAGTTAATTTTTTTAGGACGAATGGCATTTAAAACGGGACAATCGTTACTACGTTATTGATAATAACAGTATTTCAATTCCAGCCCATTAAATACAATCGTAAATGTCCTACGACGTGTGAACCCAAAAGTTGTGGAACATTAATTACGGATCTTGTCGCGTTCTCGGACACTGAAATTTGGTTTGCAAAAAAAAAAACATGTTTATCGAGTGCGAGAAACTTTTAGGCGTATAAAATATGCGCCAAAAATGAGAAACTAACAATAACATGTTGGAAATATAAAAATATTTCAAGTCGTAAAATTGCAATTAATTATATAGATCGCTATTCTCGAGAGCGGATTATCATTCGATGAAGACTAAAGCCATACATGAAAATAAAAGGGGCCATTCTGAGCTTGATCTAGATTTTCTTTTTTTTTGCCAAAATAATGAGAAAATCCGAAAAAAAGGCATTTACGAGAGGATCGATACTCCGATCGATTCCGTGCTGTCGGAATTCCTCAAACTTAATATTTTAGCATTCGTATATACAGCAGTGCAATATGTAGTAGTTGCAGCTCACTTTAATTTTGTAGATACGAACGCTTTTGACGTATATGTCACCGCACTGCAGAAATTTATGAGAGTCGTTGCAGGCTTTATGCAGCTACAAAATTTAATCTATGGACAAAAGAATAAAAAAATAAATTTATATGAGGAAACATTGGCGTAGAATGGTGCTTGTCTGACGTTCATTTGAGATGCTTCAACAAACCGCCCTATTCGTATTGTCTGGTTTCCCCGGTCTATTCCCCATTATTAAAAAAAAAAATCATTTATACAAATGGAAGAGACCACCATGCACAACAAACAATACTGAATTTAAAATCACGTCAACGTTCTTATCTAATGCTCGCCCGCGATGCCGCAGTGGACGAGTTGCATAAGCTTATTTCCAGACGAGTTGTTCTCCGTGGCGCGTCAGGCATGATAAATTACCACGGAGGAGTTTCAATGCGAGACTTTGATTGTTATAGCCCAAACTTCATGGGCAGATGGAGGGACGATATCAGCGCGGAAATTTTGCCAGGAGGAATGGTCGAGGCCAGTCTGTTTCGATCTAGCTGTATACACCCAACGATGTTTAAATCTTTATTTTTTTTTTGTTTTGAAATAATCAGTCATACACATTTTAATCATTAATTCAATGGGTAAAGTGCATGACCAATGTTTCGTCGATCGAAGCGGAACGATGACAAGCTTTCTAGTGAACGAGTAAAAAGAAAAAAAAATATAGTCAGCTTACTGATAGAGGATAAAAGTTATCCTTTGTCACCCGTCGACACTGCTTTCCTGTTAGTGACTCAATTGACAAGTGATGATTCATTGATTTTAGGCCTGCGCTGCGTTGGCGTTGTATCGCATTGAAAGAGTACGAGATCGTTTTTTGTAAAATACATTTTCAAGGCGAGGAAGCATAATCGATTGTTGAATTGTTGAAAATCGAGAAGAGCGAAATTCATTACTACTCGAGAGTCAATAATAATTTATGCAGCAATTGTCCGGAATATTTCGTTAACGTTTCATATTGTTCGTGAAGCCAAATTGTCGATCGTATGAGTAAAATGATTTTTCGATTGAGTATAAGTAATTTTCGTCTGTTTATTGCAACCATTGTTTATTTTGACATATTTCCGAGTGAACAAAGGTAAAATTGAAGGATATAATTATAAATTAAAACGAAAATCCCGTGGCTGAAACATCGTTTGTTAAAAAATATAAGAAAATAATTCGCAGAAATATATTTCACATAATTGTAATATAAATAAAATTGTATGTTTCATAAACACAATTTTTTAAATTATTATCATGCCAAAAGGAAACTTTTTTGCATATTTTTTTTCCATACAGGGAATGTAAAACCAAAAAACTAAATTAAAAAAAAAATATATTAAATTTTCCAATAGTGAAGAATCATTCTGAGCACCAGTGCTGCTCTTTCTGGCATTTTTTCATCGACATCCATATATTTCATATCCTTGCCAGCTGGCGGGGGAGTATTTGACGACGTATATACTATGTAACCGCTCGATTTATGTCTTCGTCCGCTTGTATTCCATACCGCTGTATCATCTCGATGGGATCAATGTGAACAACAAGGGATTGAAAATATCAAAACCGCCTGATCGATGAATGTTGCCCGAGGTATATGGGTAAGAATTTTCACCGGAGGCTCTACTGGATATTCTTTGCTATTATTTGTCCATTATATACATTTCTCTTTACGTCTCCGATTGATTCTCCTTCCGCGCTTCCGGCTTTCAATCGCAGTTTCCCAAATGATATTCCTCAAGCATCATGAGCAATCGTATATTAAGCAAAAAAATTTAGATTTTCACATTAATCGAAAAATTAGCTTCCAATAAAATAATTATAAGCAATTAAAGATGCCAACTTAATAATAGAAAAAAACATTAATTCTACAAAATTAATTTTAATCTTTGCTGGGCCTAATATTTTGACTAATCACCTTGGGCAGTTGGGGTGTGGTTACATCGCACGATGTTTTTGGCCACCATCGGAGCAGCCTTTCGTCAAATTTAGTTCGCAAGTAGGTCAATCGAAACAGGAGGCTCTAAAGAGGATGACTATGTGGGAAAGACAAGTAAACACATGTAATAGTTTGCCGACGGCACCGCTCTAAACTATGCAATGCAGAAAAAATTGAGAAAAAGCCAGGATTCGAATATTTATTCATTTTACTTCCGTTGTATTGTACATAAATTAAGAAAAAAAACAATAAATAAAGAGGATTTTTTATTTTGTTGATATTTTGGAAAAGAAAAATAAATTATTTTTCCCCCTATCCTCGCTGTTCTCTCCCCTCGTGATCCTCAAATTTATTGATCTGATCTTAGAAAGGTCTCTTATTGAATTTGACAAAGTTTACAAATTCGACCCACGAGACCGTTGGTAAATTTATAAAATAAACACGAATCGTATCTATGAAATCTTCTTCGTCGCATCAATAAAATTCGTCAACATGTATGATTATACAAAGTTTCTACTTTGAATCCAGGCTGATTGCCTTTCTTATAATTCACGACCCAGTCCACGAATACAACGAAATAAAAATTCGCTGAGCCACAGTTGGCGACACCCTAAAAAATTTTTCTCATGCACAGTCTAATCAGATTGGTCGATCTTTTTGGAGGTGATTACTATAAGGTCAAAAATATCGTTGGATTTGTTTTCCGCCCAGTGTATCCAAAAAGAATTGAATATTTATTGAATATTGAATTTAAGGTGAATCATTTTTCATTCGAATGCTGCATCAAATTTACAGTAGATAATCATTTTTTAATCGAATGCTGCGTTAAGTATAATGTAAATCATGTTTCATTTGAATGCTGCCAATCTGGCGGCAAAAAAAAAAATAAAAGCCGCTGAAGGAATAATCCAATCTAAGTTAATGCATGCGCTTGCATACTCTCGTCTTCATATCTGACGGTGGTATACTCGGCCGAGTCGAAATATTAGGCCTTCTTTGAATGCTGGAAAACCTATTTCCTTCGTAACGCACGAGCCATGCACCTCCTTTGAACCGACTATATAGGCGTTATTTGCGGAATTCGGTGCTGTTAATAACCCTTCTTTCACTGTACCCCCATTATCCCTCCTAAACCTCTTTTAGATCCCCAATTTCTGACGGACATAGAACTACTAAACCTTCTTTGGATCCAGTCTTTATGGTCTCGACCCCCAAGTAACCTCCTTTAGATCCCAATGAAGGCTCAGGACAATCTGGATCGGGCACTTGGGATTGAAAGGAAGCTATATAAATGGGGTCGAAGCCGGAGACTCGGGACCTCAAAGAGGCCGTGCAGGGTCAAGATTTGTCCCAGAAAACCACGGCAGAAGCCTGAGATCTCAGCAAGTGCGTAGTACAAGCGCTGGCCGCTACGTCGCGCCTCTCACCGAGCGTTCTCGTGCACGCTAGCTTCTCAGAATGCAGATATAACCCGGAGCGCGAATACGTTCCATTATCAATCGTGATCACGATGGCTTGTCGGTCACAGACCCGTGGCAGGCTAGAAATCACTAACATAATAATAAAATAATAAATAACAGTTTTACAAAACGCGATCTAAAAATGCGTGTTACCTCCGCTATATTACCCGAAATAGGCCGAAAGGAGAGCCTGGAGGGTGTGCGTGAGCGCTTGGAGCTATCTGGATAAAAATCAAAAGAATATCCTTCTCCTTTGGCCCCCCATGACATACTTCGAATCAAAATTTCTAGTTTCTGCCACTTTTCTAAGTTTTCGTGATTTTAGGTCAGACACTGACCTAAAGCGTGCCGAATACGTCGTACTCTCATTTGAATCCTCTATACTCCCAAGACTCGGCCAACTCTCGAAGAGAATTCGAGGCTTAAGGGAAGTGTTGAGGAGGCCTAAAATTTCAACTCGGGCGGCCTTTCCTTGCGCGTTTCTGATACACCGCAGAAAGCACCGTGAACACCTTCTGCATGCGTATCTTCACATCTATATACCACTTATTGCGACTGCACGCGGAGAACAACGCGCTCGGAAATCTCGTGTGAGACTCGAAACTCTTCGTCCGCATTGCGCAAAAAGCTTGCCGATCCGCGAAGTTTCTCTAATGAATTAAAAAATTTTTACAGATTGTCACAAACGATATACATACATATATATGTGAAATGTAAATTTGTACATAAATCATTATAGCGCACGTCTCGTTAACGTTAAAATGTTAAAACTATTTATTATCTTCTTCTTTGCCGTATGCGATAACGAGGTAGTAGAAACGAAAATTTCGCAAGGACGATTCAGCTGTTTTTAAATTTCTTTTAGAAACTACCGAAACAATGATGAGTGTAATAACGGATTAATTACATGCACATAAATTTACCTTCGAACAATATACAATTTTTTTTCCACCAAGCTTTCGACGTAATATTCATATTGTCAATTTGCATCATTCGTAACTGGGTCAAATTCGCGAAATCGTAGATACTGTAAAAAAAAGGATTGTAATAAAGATAGGAAAACATGCCACCATAATGATGCATTATGGTGGATGTAGTGGATGCTAAAGTGGAAGATAAGAGTGAAATATTTATACGATACAGGTGCGAACGTGAAAAAGAATTTTTTTTTCCCCATAGAATGTAATGTGTCTGGCTGAGCGCGAGGAACGAACTCGCACGATTATGTTCAAGTCTACCGGAAGTCGATAAACGTGCCGTGTCACAACGTGACGTGCGTATATGAGAAAAGCGTCAGATAAACGGCGGGGCTGCAAATGAATCAAACATAACGTACCGAAGCAGGTATATGTACAGTTGAATCTCGATTTCATCACCCTCGAAACTCTCTGGACATTTATAATTCGATGCCTGCGCTTGATCGTAGCCACGATTTTTTTTGAAGCCGAATCTATACTTAAACCGGGGGATTTTAAATGGAAATAGAAATTGATTTGATACAGATCGTAATAAAGTTTGATTTGTATACGATGAATTTTTTCTTCTCTTCGCTGTGGATAAAAAATAAATCTTGTAAATTTTAAATTCTTGAGAAATATCAATGTCTGTTTCGAGTTGTTGAGAAAATAGAACATCTACTGTAAAGTTGCTTGTGTGTTTCGTAATCACACAGGCGATAGCTCCTAGACGACACGTGAACATAAGACTTGCACTGTTCGCGAGTCATGCGGCTCAATTATATCCTAACGCGCTCTCTTTCTCTCTCTCTCTCTCTCTCTCTCTCTCTCTGTCTGTCGTTATACACGTAACTATTATATAGTTCACGTGCAGCATAATTGATGCTTCGACGAATAGATATTATATTGTTATGATGCGTGAAAAGTACCGGATCGTGATGTTGCGTTAAAAAAACTCATGTCCAAGTTCGCGAAAATTGACACCTCTTAAGTATAAATATACATGTGCCAATCGTTTCGCACATATATGTGGTTATCGTTATACGCAAAGTGAAAGGACCTCTGGTCAAGGAAAAATTTTGATCCGCGTGTCCAATTAGCGAACGGTTGCTTTGAAATAGAAACCAATAACAAGGACTTAATCGCGAATCCCACAGTGAGCCTCGTGTGACCGGCAAGCTTGGTCGCAAATAGTTGCTTGACCCAGGAGTAAAGTGCAGGCAGCAACTTAAAATTTGAGGCTGAGAACGATCAATGACGATTAATACCTGAATAATTACTGAACGACACTCTAAATAGAGGTTGACTCTCCCGAAATCAATTTTTTAATAAATCACTTACATTTAAATATATTTGATCATGTCATGCGACCATAATCATTCCATATAATGTCGAATAGCTTACGTATTTAAATTCATGAGTACACCGCGAACATGAATTTGCATCATCCGTTTTGTGGCTCGAGAATACATTAAATGAAGTACGCGATGGGTAAGACGCTTTGAGGTATCAAATATTAATATATATACGTATTGGGCGATAACGAGAATTTGACACGAGCTGCGTGTACCATCATATAGATATCAAGTATGAGAAACATTCAAGTGGCCACGTGACCCTCCTCGACATCGTTTTTTTAAGCATTTTAATTTACTCGTGCCGGGTAATTGGCCTCTCTCCCTATCTCTTTAATAAGTGTTTGCATGAGCTCGTTGAGATTTTTATTAAAATCTCGAGTGTTATCGCGTCGTGTTCAGAGCTCGTCAGCTACATATGTAATATATGTAGTGCGACAATAGTAGTACTACATAAGTATATACTACCGTCGTTATCTCATTGACATCGATCGAATGTGCTTTCTCTCAATGAACTCTCGATTGGCATATGAAAGCATTGCATGGACTTCATTCGATAATAGGCATTGCGCAGCGAACTGATCCAAAAGCAACGTGCACGAGAATGGATGAGCTCTCTAAAGGATTCAGACAATTGAACGAGGGTTTTAACGAATTGTTTTTTTTTTTTTCATCCAGAAACGTGTGTACGATTCGAATAAACCAATTATTCAGATTCGAGAATTGATTTTACCAGAAATATTCATGTATTTGTCAGTAACAATATAATTATTACTATAACGATGCAATTTACAATTATTATTTATTATTTTTAACCTCCGATGTTTTCGCAAACATCTACCGCATTCTGTGCCTTTATTTTGAATTCCAGCATTTTTTTTTATACCAATGTCGTCGACCTGAAGAAAGTTCAAGCAAAATATTTCATAAAAATCAAACTATCATTTGTTTTTGATCAACTTTCGGCGTCGCCATTTTATTTCTCATAAATAAATTTTTCGTACATCATCTAAAATGTTCAAACCACGTTGCGCAATTTTTTGATCCGCACTTTGGGCGGATAGTTTGGTCACAATACCTTTTTGAAAACTGACTGAGGGTAAAATCGACGCAGTGTGACCATCGCGATTGAATTTGGAGGTGTGATCACGAAGGGTTAATATCCGTCAAATTCAATTTTCTTTGGTACACCCCTTTGAGTCGAGTATCAACAAAAAAGACTGCACCAGTTTCATAAAAATTGGTTGACGTGTCGAAATATAATCGTGCAACGAACGCAGAGCTAGAATTTCATGAGCACAAGACCCAAATACCTCTACTTAACGTTCGTACGCTCAATTATTATCCTGAAAAAAAAAACGAACAAAAAATATTCGATTGATTTTCACTGTAAAGTTGATTCGCGAGCTTATATCGCTTTCGTTCGTGTACGAAGAAGATCCACTTCGGCAAAACTGATTGGATTATTCTACTTCTTTCGTAACTCTTAACAAAATATTCAGCTGTCAGAAAGGCTTTCTCAATTTCAGACATATATTATATACGATTTATCTTTAACGACGCGAAAAATTAAAATTAACAAGATGCGTTTTAACAGTCTTGTCTCTTCGTTTTACGCTTTATATATACGCCCATGTATGATTCTTTTTTTTTCGTGTAATACAACCGTGTGCAGTCACTGCTAGAGGGGATGAGCGTCTTTTCCGCGTCGTATTACACACTCGCAAATTAAATTCTGCCGTGCGCTTGCATCCAAGCTGTGTGTGTGTTGAATGAGAGCAAGGGGGGGGTATGCGAGTTGCAGAAAGTATATGAGAGTGCAAGCAAGCACTGAAACGCATCTCTTGTGACAATGAATAACGAAGATTCACCGCATGTAAACATAAATATGTGTATGTGTGGATAAAAAAAATATATATATGTATATAGCACCTATTTGTACATTCAGATTTTTCGGGAAAAGTCCGCATACCCTCGAGCCTACGAGTCTCATCATCTTCTAAGTACACAAAAAAGATATGATGTACATCACTGTACATAAGTAAACTCACGATGAGCCACCTTGAAGACGAGCACCTCTTCGTGAAATAATGTACTTCTTGTAGATTTACGTACGCGCGCGGGAACATTAATGCCTTAATATAATGGCAAGGAGCTGATTTTTCGAAAAAAAAACTTGCGAACTTACCGGTATCATGGACGAATGGGCATATAAAAAATCTTTAAAAAACCGCGGGTACTTATTCCTATGGTCGATGTAAAAAGTACGCGAGATCTTTCAAAAATTTTCTAATGATCGTGGTTGATAGTTGATTTAAATAATATGAAAAAATGCACGGCAAAGAGCTTTCAATTGATGACAATTTGAACAAAAAAAAAAAATTTGGACTATGCAGATATTATTTCAAATATTTGGTTTTTTTTTCGTCGATAACGTAGACGAACGTTTTGCTTCACGTAGTACAAATTTATCTCTGTATGTGGCGTATGAAATCGGACGAGCTGCTCTTGATTGTCGTCGCAACGAAAAAGTTTGTGCCGATTGTCGTTAATAACGTAATCCGCAATGTGTTATCGATTGATGGTTTTTTTTTGCCGTCTGATGGTACGGGAACAAAAAAAAACACACGCGGGATACAGACAAATGAGAGGGGGAAAAAGTTCTCTTTAGTATCGCAATCGATAAAGAGTATTTAATTATATTTGCAGTCGGTAACAAACTGTAAGTAATTCAGACGGTAGGAATACTCACAAGAGCGAGTAAAACGGAATTAGGAACTCGAGATGACGTTTGTTGACGCTTATGCCACGATAGGTAGCGCAGTATGCTCCAAAATCTCAACTCGGTCAAAAACACTCAACGACGATCAGTCGAATTGACCATATATATAGGCAGCCATATGAAAACAAATTGCTTAACTGACCAGTAAATCCATAGAAAACTATGAGTTTAATTGATTGGAAGAAAAAAGAAATTCGATAATGACGTTTTCAATTTGTTTAATTTATAAATAAGAAGAAAAAATCGTATCCCAAACTTGAAACTACAGATTCTACTTAATGCTGCTGTACTGTGCGAGGACAATTGTTCAGTTAAATTTTACGATTGGAAATTCTTCTTGCGAATTTTTGGCAAGCCTCGAGACAGACACGGCAAAAACTCTGAATCACGGACGTTGATTAATATGATTTCATTTATAGGAGCTGTAAAGGGTGTTTTCCCTATATGTATGAATCAACAAATATACAGCCCTTTTTTTGTTTTTTTTTTTTACAGTAAAGAGATACAAACATTTCATATCCCTTTGTTAGTCCAGTAATTCTAGCCAAAAAAGTAGGTTCATAATGCAATCTTTTACAGAATTTATTTTGCTTTTGGGAAAGGTTCAGGGGTGTCCTCTGAGAGTAAATTCAAGTTGGCGGGCCGCGAGGGGTCGAGCTTCAGCCGCCATATTGGAAAACACGTTTTATGAAATATCTCGTGAACTGTGCATTGTACGACAAAAATAATTAAAACCTTGTTGTAAACAATTAAATTCTCTACAATTCTTCAATGAGTCAAAACTTTTTTCTGTATAGCGCATGGTTTTTTATTTATAACGTGGAAAAATTTTCCAACTATCACCATTTTTACTGTTATATGAACCGATAATTATATATATTTAGCAATAACCATGCTTGAAAAAATTAAATAAAAAACCATGCACTATACAGGAAGAAGCTTTCATAAAAGTTGCAGAGAATTTCATTATCTACAACTTGAACATTATTATTTTCATATATATGTTGAGCATCGATTGTGCTTTTATCTCAGTTCTGCGAATAACGAATAAAATAAAAACCAATTTTTATCATCGTCAATAAATGAATATAATAAACGTATATAATCTCGTGTTGCCCACGAATGATTCAACGAGCGTTATAAAAAAAATCGACGCCTCAGCTATCTCTTAAAAATATTCGATTGTCGACGTGTCAATATTAGCATTCCATATGATATGCGACAATGGAAAAAGAAGCGAGGGAAGAAATAAAGCTTGAAGCTTGCATTATTTTTGCCGACTCTTGTTTTAATGGGTTGCTCTTTTATTTTGTGAAGATCACTCATCGTCGTGGTGCATCGGTGATAATAAACGAAGATAAGTATGTAGTTAATTCAGGAGTAAAAAAGATAGTCGTGTTTTGCGAACGCTACGCCGTGCCGGTAAGTTTCAATCCGATTTACGTGCGAATTGTGCTGATAAATCTACACAGATTTACCAAGATGTAAATATTTTAGTAACTGCTGAATCAGGATGGACATGTTTCTTTTATTCGTTTAATTTAGTTATTAATAGACAAGGCCGTGTCTTAAGGCAGGAACAAATAGTTAAGATCTACGTTGACCAAATTTATAGATCTCCGTAGATCTAAATTTTGGAAAATCGTAGATTCCCTTAGATCTCAAATAAATGTACTTAGAGCTCTATTAGATCGACCTAGTATACTAACGATTCATGCAATAAAAAAAAATACGATTTTTCGATCGGTCTAAACTGGTTTCCCCCCTTAAATCTACTCGGATCTGAGTAAACTATACTGAGATTCAAATAGACAAACGGAGATCTATCCAGAAAAAGTGTTCAAACATAACATTCGGTCGACTCGAATGTACGTAAATCTACGATTTTCCGAAATTCAGATCTACGTAGTTCAAATTTTATTAAAAAAATAACAACGTAGATCTAAATGGCTTTTTCCTGGGAACGTAGAAGTACTTTTTCTTAAACATAAAAAAATAAGTATAGAATAAAAATAATTCTTATCAGAAATAATAATGAATATTTTTATACTCATGAAACTTGAATATTATGACAAATTATTAATTGTCTCAAATAATACCTAATATTAGAGAAAATCAACAATTTTAATTTTTTTCAGGCTCATTATTCAGTCATTTGATTGTAAAACCATTCGTATATTTTAGTTCACGAATTTTAACTAAAAAAAAATTTAATCCCCGCCTACACGTAATAAGGTTCAATTAATTTATCATGGCAAGTAAAATGCCCCGTGTCAGACATAAGGTAGGAAAATGCTCAAGACTCTCGCAGGATTGTAATCGTCGTTGCTATTATCTCGGCTCTTATACTTCCCTTCTCTTACTCGCTATTATACGCGTTAGCGGTAATGTAAATTGATATGAAAGCTAGGGAGCGAAGCTACAGGGTGTGGCGGAGGTGCTGGTTTAACAGCGTGATATTTATCGGCATATATAATAATGTCGCACCTCCCGCACCGCCAAAGCCACACCATGTACGGCTAAGAATCTTTTGTATATAGTAGAAAAAAAAATATAGTATTAAAGGATAATCTCGCTCGCTCAGACTCAATTAATTGTGGTCTATTGCCTCTTCCGAAGGGTGATACGAATGCAAGGCACACATGCGCGTGCTCATATTAGTATCATCATTATTTCGCATTTACAAGAGAGCTTTCGCCTCGTTGTACCAGAGATTGGACATGATGGGCAACCGAAAATATTGAAATAGCTTTTCAACAAGAAAATAGTCAAAATAATTTTTTTATTTCTTGATTAACTTTTCATCGAATAATTTTCAATTCTTGTTTGTTTTTGGGTAAATATTTTGTCAAAATATCAACATTTTCCAGTAGATAAAAGCCTATAGTTACTCCAATTCATACTTCATTTGGTGAAAAAGGTTATTGTTAATTTTTTAGAAGAGTCATTTCTGATTATTTCGTCATCGAGTCGTTTCAATTGATTTTTCATTCGAATACTGGCATGCAATGCCGTTCTTGGTGACAGATGAACAGATAAACCGAATGCGAAGAAGCATTATGCAATAAATGGGAATTCGCGAATGAAAAAACCAACGTCGATGGATTTCTGTTAAATTTTAGTATATATAGGATAAGGAAAGCGTCAGGAAGATTACTTCTTGCTCTGCGTTCTACATTATAGGTATAAAGTACACGTCGATGCAGGAAACAGGAAGGAAGGAAGAAAGAGAGAGAGAGAGAGAGAGAGAGAGAGAGAGAGAGAGAGAGTGAGAGAGAGAGTAAGAGAGAGAGAAAGAGAGTGAGAGAGAGAGAGAGAGAGAGAGGATGTGTATGTGGGCGCAACGTGATTGCAGTTAATTGCATATCAATCATTCACACGCAGCCCCGTGGTTACACGCATGCAGAGAGAAAGATGAAGCTTGGGGATCTCACGTACCTCAATTGTCTCCATGTATTTATGAGTTTCCTCGATAGCATACACGGTACTAATGGTAACACGCCAACGCCTTGCAGAATTTAGTGTGCCCACAACGTCGGACGTATCTTCTACATAAATACGTTACATGTTTTACAGCATCGAGCTTGAATATACGCCTCGATGTTAACTTATGAGACCCCCCTGACTCTTGCTCGAGATTTTCGGCTTTCACATAATGTACAACGGTTAGCTTAAACTATATGACAAATCGATTCGTCAATCAGTGCATTTTTGAAAAAGTTAGGGAACCTTTGAAACGGGTTGAGGCTGAAATAAAGGTTTCACGTCACCTTGAACTTGTATGGTGAACATTTTACACGAATGTATAGGATCACTGCGTGATCTCGTCCGTAAATACAGGGTATACTCCTCTACAAACATTTAATTTGTGTGTATATATCAATGTGGCGATTGATGACATGTCCAACGCAGCGGGTCATTTAAAATTTTTTTTCTTAATTTGGATCGTCTTTGCCCTATCCAAGTCTAACGCGACAATCCTTCTGGCTCAAAGTAATCAAAGTTTCATGTGAGTTACGGAAAAAAACCAGAGTCTCGCGCAGGGTCGATGGACCCATAATCGACACACGGGTATATCCCACATATCGATGGTCTAATGCCAAAGGGGCGTATCGCGTATGTGTAAGGATAGCTTATACGCCCCTATGGAATTTAACCATCGATATATAGTGACGATGAATGATTCTCTCGACATTGCCGACCATACAGCCAGATTGACAAACTTGAAGAAAAGAAAAAAAAAAAAAAAAAAAAAACGGCGCGTGGAAAGTGCTGCGGGAAAGCATTGGTGTGATAAAGTGAAGATTGATGGGTTCGTCGATCTCGTCCCTGAACCACGACTTCGGAAACACGCAATTTAGATGAACATTTTTTGATATAAAACGCTTACGATGAGAGTAACAGATGTAAAAATTCCATTTACATTTGAAAAATGTTAACTTGAACGAAATGACAATTGTTTTATGGATTGAAAAATACCACAACGGCTCCCGAAATCTATGTTTACTTGCATAAAGTGTATTTTATATAAAATCAACAGCAATTCTTAGTTTATTTTTATCGAAGCGTGAACCGATCAATATTTGCCATGAGAGGGTGAAGTAATGCGACCTTATTTCCGCTTTACTCCGGAGTTTCACAGACATTGCAACTCCGGAGCTCGAATATATTTATATACGTACCTATTATTCCTGTACAACGTTCATGGTATCTACAGTGGGTTGTACAGCGAATACAGCAGAATAGGTGGTTCACTTCGCGGTAGGTTGGCTACTGCAGGGGTCAGCAACTCTGCTGTCAGCTGCTATTTGTGTTATGTCGTCTTCAATGAAAATAAACCTCATGGAATATTAAAAGAAAAATAAGGTCACGTTATTTCGCTGAGGTAACATCTGCAGTCACCTACCACGAATTGAACCACACCCTATTCTGCTGAATACGGATGTTACATAAGCGAAATAACTTGACCTTATTTATTAATTTTTTCCCCCCATAAGGTTTATTTTCATTGGTGACGACATAACGCGAACAGCAGTTGATAGCAGCGTTGCTAACCCCAACACTAGCCAAAATTGTTGATCAGCCACTTTGTAACGTGTGCGAAGATGAGTAGTTGCTTTTTCGCAACTACCAGCGTTGACCAAAGAGCTTTGGTAAAAAATCTAGGTCATGGACGGATCGAATAGTTTTTGGAAAAAAACTTCATCACCATCTTGGCTGAGATCTTCGTCAGTTTCTTACGGTACGTTGTCTTGTACTGTTTTGTTCGCAAAATCTATATGGCATAGCTTTGCTCGCATATATATTTCACAGTATCATTGAAAATGTTGAACTACTTGCTAGAAATTCCTGTACACCCATTGATCGACACATTAACGCATTCTTATGAATCCCACTGAAAGAACTCATATGCAAATAAGAAAAGCAGTCAAGTAGTTTTGCTCAGGGGACCATTGGTAATCGTCCACCACGAAGTTCAATATCCGCTATTATGAATAAGGATTTATTTATGTATTCCACGTGAACTGGGAGGAGTTTATGCCAGGAAATTTTTAGGAGTCATAAAATTTTCATAACATCTGGCTCCAAGAAGGGCATCAAGAAAGATGTCTGGTCACTAGTATATTTTTCAAGAGTGCCTTTTTCCTTTTTTAACTTTTTTTTTTTTCGAAGCAAACATATTCACCAATAAGATGGATCCCAAAGATTCTTCAAGTCGCGAATACTTCCACTTCATGCGGATTACTCAACATACATAAATATACATGTACGTTTATCCTTGTTCGAATATTTTATGTATAACGTACACGTGCAGACGAGAAAATTGTGTGACCGTAACTGTTTACGATCTTGGATATCGGTTTTGTGAGTCTATATACATATGCGGCACATCTCTCACGTATACATAGTACCTCTCATATACATTTTAGCCCCCCTCGGGCGACCTGAGAGTATTAGATTGTGCGACCCCCGCGTGACTATGGGGCGGAATTTCTGCGGCTCCGTTATGCAGCTCCGGAGAGGCTGGGATCTCGCGCTTCGTTGTTCACTGGGTTGTCACTCAGAAACAAGGATAATTCGATTGAATTACCACACGTTTTTCTCACTCGTATGTATATATATATATGCATGTATATCTCCATTTACATAGCCGCATGAGTCTTTTAGGGAACGTGAATTGGACGAGGTGAAATATATTATCCAATTTTTTATAAATAAAAACCGCATCTGTTGATTGAGCTTTTGTTTTCTTGAATTAGACTTATTCATTTTTACAAAATCTCGCGTCTACATCGTCGTGAGATATTATGCGTAGGATATCAAAATTTCAATTGTAAAATTTCGATGCGAGGAAAATGCGGAGAATGGAAAAGCTCCCTTATTCTCAGTCTTTGAGAGATAGTGAAAAAATTGAAACGATGCGAATATCATCGTTATCGCGTATTAACGAAATTTATCAATTAAAAATATTATTAATTTAAAAATCTTACTTTGCGCTGAATATTCGTTCGTATAGGGGAGAGTCGTCTATATTGTACCGCCGGGTAAATTGTACCACTTCGATATCTCGAATACTATCGAATATTGCCGCTCTCTGGTGACAGAATATCGAAGTCTTACTGTCGAAAAGCGCGCTGGGGAAGTTAGATGCTGGAGGTTATTGTCAAGAAGGTACGCACTACAATTGTTGATTTGACTAGTATTCGATGAAGTTTTCGACGGTCAGCCCTAAGGCTATTGTGTTTGTAAGGATCTACGTAATGCTTTTCAGTAATAATGCATTAAAAGTGTGATTCTTTCTGGTAATTTTGCCGCGTTGACATTTAGGTTATGGTCACTATGAGCAAAATGCGAGATATATTTTCGTAAAACAAAACGTAGTCGGCTAAATCGTACCGATGCTGGTCGGGTAAATCGTACCGTTTCGTACCTGAGGTAACTTTTTTTGTAACACATGCACGATTTCTGCGTTTTTTAGACCTAATAAGCGGGCCTAAAGTGACCTGTTTTTGACCGACTTGAAAGAAGCGGGCAATAATATTTCATTATTACCCGCTCATTGAATTAATTTTTTCACTGTACACCACCTTTTTACTTAATATCACGCTGTTCTATATGCAACCCGGTGAGACAGCGCTTTTTCATTACAACTTGTAGACTAATGTCATTTAAATACGAGAAAGTCATAAGGAATCAATAGCGTAGTGGTAGTGGGTCAGTCGTTAGGTACGTCGTTAGGTAGGTCTCAGTTAAAATCTCAGGTAGGATTAAAATTAATTTCAGCGGAATAAGTTCTATATTATCAAATACAGTCCGACCTCCCAAAAAGAAACCAAAAGCCCCCAAGGGGAAGAGTTTTTCCTAGAATTCGGATACCCCCACCACACGGAGAAAAATCCCCCTGTTCAGATTACCGTACTTCTCTGGTAAATTTATATCCGGTAATGAATGCTATAGTTTCGGTTACAATAACAAATGACCATAGTCCAGAGAACCTGAAAAATCTTAGGTAATGCGTACTGATGTGATTACAGCGTATTTTACTAAGTCACTAATACAGTATACATGAGTATGGTTAAGTAGACTGGTCAGAGATGAGCGCATATTTTACGAATCAGTTCGGTACGCTCTACCATGCAGCGCTACGAATCATATACCAGTGCCGTCGGTCAGAGTACTGTACAGTCGGTATAATTCATACGCCACTCTAGTGATTGCTACTAGTTCGTGTTTGTGATACATGTTGGCGGTAAAACGACTGAAGTGCATTATGATTATAGTACCAGCGCCGATTGCCGATTGTAAGAGTACTGTAGAGATCGGTATAGTTCGTATGCCGCTGTAGTGACGGTTACTAGTTCGAGCTTGTAATACGTTTTGGCGGGAAAATTACGGAAGTGCATAGTGATTCGTACCAGCTTGTCAGTACGAGTACCAATGGGATGGTATAACTCGCACACGGCGCTAGTAACGGTCCCTAGTTCGTGCTCATTACAATACGCGTTGGCTAATACCATTTAAACACAAAAAAGTCCTAAGGAATCAATAGCGTAGTGGTAGCGTGTCAGTCGTTAGGTAGGTCGTTAGGTAGGTCTCAGGTGAAATCTCAGGTAGGTTCAAAATTATTTTCGACGGAAAAACGTCCGGACTACCAAGCCGGAAACACTCGTAAAAAAAAAATCTCTAAATCTTTAATTTTTTTTTTTTTATAATTATTTGAGGATCGAAAGTGCTGAATTCGTCGATTGGAAGATAGCGGGTTCGAATCCCGGTCAATGACGTTTTTTTTTTGCAAAATTTACAGGGTTTTTAATAATAATGGAATAACAGTTTTAAATTCGTTCATCGATCATCCCTAATTGCTAATTAATAAATAATAAACTATATTTATTATTGGCTCGATATGCGAGCAAACTCGAGCCAAGCGTCGACTTCCAGTCGTAGTTACCGCACTGACTAGTAACTGCAGACTATACGTAAATGGAGTAAATCTACCTTACTTTTAGTAATTCTGACACTTGGGACTGGCTCCGCGAATCAGACTTCTAAGTTCCCAATTTACCAGACAAATGTAATGAGAATTACCGTACAGGCACACTATCCATATAGGAACTAGCGAGTTCGGTAAATGTAACCTCGATTACGGTATTTTGGACAGAGCATTTTTCTCCGTGCAGGCGCGCGCTCCGCACTCACTACCTCTGTCTGTCTCTCTCACTCTTTTCCTCATGCGATCCTCTCGATAAGAAACTCTCGAAAGAGTTCCCATTTGTTTACATCGCCCATGCAAAAACGCACACACACACGCTCACGCACGCACGCACACATTAATTTCCACTACAATGTTAACTCTATTTTGCCCGAATAATCTCTCCCAGGCTGGTTTCTTCACCAGAGGTTCGCGCACAAAATTCTCGAGCTCGGAGCTCGAGTCGTAGTGGGGGAAGTGCTTGAGCGCGAAACTGGGGAAGGTTTCTTATTGCCGGGTTTCTTATTGGGAGGTCGGACTGTACTCCAGTGTTATTGTTCCTCAGAAAACGACTGTGATATAAATAAAGTCATATGCGTTAGCAGTAATATGCCCATATTCTCTTCTCTTAGGGTGGTACGATTTACCTGACCGGTGGTACAATTTACCCTACTGGTCGGCTAAATCGTACCGTTTGCAGAGGTTTAGAAAAAAATTGTTTTGATAACTTTACTATCAAATTGAAAGAACGATGATTTTTCTGGTGATTCATAAATGAATGTAGAGTACAAAAAAAAATATGTCCATGATATTCGAATTGAATATAAAATTTAAAAAATTCCAAAGTCTAAAGTGGTACAATATAGACGACTCTCCCCTATATGCTTGCGTGTTAACAGTCTTATATCGTTGTACCGTTACACATCATTTACGCCATCGGAAAATTGTCACGATATGTAGGTCTATATGTAGGTAACTCATATTCTGTACCTACAGCGGTTGTCAGCCAGGAGCGACAACAATATAGCTTAGTGAGACTACTTATAGTTCAACACGTGTGAGCATACGTAAGCTCGTTACGGAGTAAGAAGCGAGGAAGGAATTAGGAATGGGAGCATTGTAGAGTAGAAATCAACAAGAAACGAGAGAAAGAGAGAAAGGTTATAGAAAATGCAGCAGGTCACAGGGATGAAAAAATAAAAAAAAAAAAAATAACGCACCTCCTAGTTCTCGCTGCCTGTTGTGCAGCAATAAAAAAAAAACAGAAAACCGAGGACCCGTTTTTCTCCCTGCTCATTGTCAGACCTTGGAGAAAAAACTCACAAAATACGAGTTTTCTTCTACAAAAGAAAATGAACATTTTGTTTTTCGGATACAGCTTGCCGATCGACGGAAATTTTAACAGTATAACAGTTTAACAGTATAACAGCATAACATGTGACACGATTGAGAGCACTCAACTATATAATTATAAACAAAAGAAAAGCCATGACCTCATGAACCATGGAAGATAAACACGACCCTAAACAGAGGCGAAAGCATGATTAATTAGATCGTAGAAAATAATAAGCTGGAAGATGATATTTCGTGTGACAAAGATATACTTTAACGAGCTGTGCATTGAAATAAAAACGGATACAAATACGATAATAATGACATCAACAAGTATAGAACTCAAATTAAAAAGAAAAAAAACCATTACTCGTTAACTACAGGAAAATTGCAACGAGTTAATGTTTTTTCGTTTGAAAATATTTTTCAAAGATTTCGCATCCTATTGATATCCATCCATGATGAGTATAAGTCGGTATGATATGGCAACAATGAGATGTTTACTCGAGCCAGTTGAACATTTGGAAGTTGCACTTGTGACAGAAAGACTCTTATTCACAAACCTGCTGGTGACTGATCGATATAAGCCAGCAACAGAGCCGAGCGGTGTAGCATCAGTATATGCGAGTGCATGTAACATATATGTGCAGGGCTGATAGAGCCTCGAGTGGATAACGCACGTACGCGTTCAGTCAAAGAATCTTTCTCGACAGCTCAATGATACGTTTCTATACTACTGTACATACGGTTTGGACCCCTCTCTGCATCGTGTACGCAATTTAGGATCTCTCTCTGTCTCTCTCTCTCTCTCTTAATACGACTTACGACTTAATACGACCGCTCTAGCGGTTATACAGTACACAGCCTCTCTGTACTGGCACTCGAACTCGACGGTGTTTGAACCAGTGAACTAAAAAAAATACTAACGATACGATAAGTACTTTTCCTTCGTACTTTTCCGGCATATGCAAATCGATTAATTAATTTATCTATTAAAAACGTTAAAATATTCATTGTGTCAGTGAATTTTTCCCCAAAAAATAAAATTTAATCAACGAGTGCGTTGAACAATAACGTTGATATATTTCTTGTGCTTCATAAATCTGCACAAAGTGTTACTCGGACTTTACGAAAAAGTTGTGCTTTAATTATTCAACGCGTTAAATAATTCTTGTCTCTATCGAATGATACTTAATTGAAATTCCAAGCAGGTAAAGAAAAGCCCAAAGTTCCTGTTTCATGCAGATTTAATTTTTTAAATTTTCGTCGTGCGTTTTAATACTACTCGAGTGATATATAGTTTTTTAAAGGAAATTCCAACGATTCGTCACCCGCATCAGCTGCAGCTGATGCACCAACTCGGTGCGCGGTATTAAAAGCTTTCCGGTTATATGGAATGTTCAGTTTTTCTTTTTTTTTTTTTTTCAATACCCTTTTTCACGAATGCACACACACGCGCATTCTCGCAAACACATGACACACATGCGTACACAAACGTAGCCTTTTCTATGAAAGTTCCGTTCGACCGTGAGTGCGTAACCCAATTTCCAAGCTTCGAGCGTTAACCCTATTTCGATGGAAATGTATAGCAGTAGCACTATGCAGTTTTTTTTATTACCCCTTTGTGCCACGTCGCGTTTTGACGTTTTTTTTTGCTCCGACCCGAAACCAAAGTATTTTTTTTTCGCATCCACTGACGGATGCTTCATTGAAAAATGCTTAAGAATTTCAATATTTTTTGTAAGTAAAATTAAAAAAAATAAAAAATACAAAAAATTAGTTCAAGCCGTATCAAAGTGTTTAATGACGAAAAATTCGTTAAAATACAAATTAATGTACTAATAATAACTAGAGAAGGCAGGATAAACGTTAATATATTTGGTTTACAGAATCATTGAAAAGCGATGTAGAATAATTCACTGAAGTGCTTCTCGTGTACATTCATCCTATCTACAAACGCTTTATATACATTAGCTGTTCCTCGCTGTGACAGTAATTTCCGTTTTCTCAGAGCGAGCCAATTCACGGTCTCGTCTATCAAACTCTCTGAACTATAAATAAACATACGATATACTTCCAGGGGTTCACACGAAGAATTTTATTCTCGCGCACGACGAGCTTAAAATTATCTCGTGGCGGGTTTTGTTTTTTGAGAGTTTTTCATGCGTTTGCGTGGGCCATTAAGTGCGGTCTCCGTCCAATATCGGTGGTCCGGCGAAACGTGAAATTTCTCACGCTTCCGCAACTTTGAATCTCCGTCAAAGCAAAATTAACTTCCACCCTACCGATGCGATTACGCATCGCCCCTTTCAGCGTTATTGTTATGCCAATCCAGGCTCTTCGGCCATCGTTGCACGAAACTGGACCGGGAAAATCTTCGGATTGAAAAAAAAAAAAATATGTATGCATATGTTTCGAGATGCATCTAAACTTTTTCCGCATTTTCTACTTTTTTTGTTTGTTTTATTACGGCATACGAATCTGCTAGATCGTACGAGAAAATAACTGTCGCGCCTGCGTCAAGAAGTTGTGGATTTTCGAGCGTTTGCGCGCGCGTCCCCCTCAACTTATCAGCACGCTTCTCGCGAGTCTCGTCGCTGAAACCGCGTCCAGTTGCCCGCGTGCATCACAAACACTTGCTTGCATACAGTGGATAGAAGGCGATAAAACCGAAGAGTTATAGGGTGAAAGAAAAAGCATACGAAAACGAAGGACAAACGATAAATCCTATCGACATTGCAGCACGAGAAGCAAAGAGAGAAATGAAAAATAATAGAAGAGAAGCGAGAAGAAAATTTTGATCTTACGGAATATGCTGTGGCAGATAACGAAGAATTAACAGATAAATATGATAATTCTCGTAAATAAAATATAAAAATAATGCAAAGGTGAATAAAGATATTGAGAGACTCTTATGATTTTTCGAATTAATTGCAACAACGATAATAATGACAACGATGCTAGGAGAGAACGTGCGTTTTTCGAGCAGCATCCGTACATGAGCAATGATAAAAAAATAATATTCGTCGAATGAATAATAATTCGTTGGCAGAGTTTGACGGTGAGCCGCGAATAAGGGCGTGTGCGTTCGGAGCCCTGGAGTACAACTTTTACCGGGATCCTACAGGTGTTTGCGAGTGTGTACAATCCCTGAAGGTACAACACGAGAAGCACGGGCATATAGGCGTTTGATTCCCATTGAAGATAAACCGCAATCACTTTCGTTTGCGCGTATAACTTTGCCCGTATCAACGGAATTACGAGAGTGACGAGATAAAGAAGTGAGATGAGAAGCGCAAAACCTGTAGGATTGTGCAGTGCGGACAAATCTATCGAGAGATGTATGGACAAGTACAGTCATAAATTAGCGTGTTGAGTTACCAATTGTCCGTCAGGCAAAAGAGCGAAGAAATAATCGAAGAGGAAGTGGAAGACGCGGCGAAGGAGGAAAAGAGGAGAAGGCGAAGTGTGATACCGCGCGCGGTCAGAACTGTGATTGTCTCTCTGGCGTTAATGATTGTGCTCTAACGCGGCTTTGAACATTCATAATCGGTAAGCTCCGTTGTTTTTACATGTTTTATTATTCTTTGAGACATACATTATGTAATATAAAAATGTGTAATTAAGAATCGCGGTTGAATTCTATTGCATTATCAATTATTATTTATGCATCAAATGGAATTGATGTACTTCAATCGAATTCATCTTAATTACTCTCATATCATTTGTATATGACGATATCGTTTCGATGAATATTGAT
Organism: Rhorus exstirpatorius; assembly: GCA_963564615.1. Taxonomy (NCBI): domain Eukaryota; kingdom Metazoa; phylum Arthropoda; class Insecta; order Hymenoptera; family Ichneumonidae; genus Rhorus; species Rhorus exstirpatorius. The sequence goes on from OY751313.1 coordinate 42,510,904, forward strand.
TTGGGCTTTTCGTTGTTCGAGTGAAATTTCGAATTTTCGGAACGCAATTTAGTGTAATAAAATGTATACATCGAATTTGCCTTTCCCTGCTCGATCAAAGTAATCGTGAACGTAAATTGCGTATCTCGTCCTTGACGACGAAAGTGACGTATATGATAGTGATCCAATGACGAAGATAGATTTCACATATAATGTATATTATACATATATATATATACGCTTGAGACTTCTCGAGTGCGTCTTCGTCTTCTCGATGTATATAGGTGTGTCGAAATTACGGTATGATGAGTTTTCGTATATTTTGCGGAGGCATAAGAGTATTTTTCCTCGTTTTCTCGATTCAAGGTTTTGGCGAGTCGTAAAAACCCGGAAATTCGATGAGTCGTATACGGTATAGAATGCGTCGATATTCACGCAATTCTCGCTTCTCATCTGGTCGACGAGACAGAGACCGAACTGTTCTTCTTCCTCTAATTTTTTTTTATATCGTCTCTCATTCGCCTTTTTTTTAACTAGTATTAGTAAGGTCTTGCCGAGTAAATTGTGGGAGTATATAGATTTAACTTAAGGGTTATTAGCTCGTCTGAGATTCTGGCGACTGTTAAGCTATAGATTTCATTTTAGTCTAAATTATTAATTTTAATTCTCCTTAATATTATAAAATATTTTGTTTTTATTTTCCGCAATTTTACGCGTCAGCCATGCAAGAATCAACCACTTTCATTCCGAGCTACCTGAACGGTTTTAATATAAATTTAAAACACCGTTCAGGCTCCTCTTTGAAAAACAGAAAATAAAGTAAAAAAAAAAAACAAAAACAAAAACAATTTTTTTTTTAAACCCCTACTGAGAAAAGTGACTCAAGAAACGTTAAAATAATTATATTTGCACCTTTCAAGTGAAAAACCCAACTGATATGTGCGTAGTCTGTATCGTTATAGACGGGGACATGTATACTCTGAACAAACGATCCGTTAAATTGAAATCGAATTTGTAATTATTTCTCATGTAATTATTTTAAAATTTTTACATTCGATACTTAAAAAAATATATATATTTAATTTATATTAGATTAGTTGTCACGTATTATTTCAATTTGTGATATTCCATTGCATATTCTTTCGAATTTTCACGAGCCTTCTTTTCCTCACGCGGAAATTTTTTTTCTATCATTTTTTACTTTATCGTGTGATTTTTAGTCTTGAAATTTTTTTTTTATTTCATTGTGCACAACCATTTTGCATAATTCTTTTCGTCCAATGGTCATTCCTGGTATATGTACCGTTTTTCTGACTGACGAGAGATCGTTTGTTCGCAGCGTCGACAAAAACGCTCGTTGCATAATTACATTTTTTTTAAATCTCGTGACGCTGACTCGTATATAAGTGGATAATTACGAGCTTGCGCAATAATCAACTGTAAGAGCGTCTGGACGAAAATATATTCTATGCACGTATGTCATATCCGTACGTATATATCGTATATATTTAAAGTCGCAGTGAAGCATTCGTAAAATGTATTTGCATGTGGACCGGAAAATTGCATTAACTCCGACAAAGTCCAGAGACTCGGATATTCACCGTAGGTTTTGTCTTGTCATTCTCGATTGCTCGCTCATTCCCGATATACACACAGGCACGAAAGTTTTCTCACGTTTCCGAATGATTCGCACATAGATAGCCTGTATATATACTATACGGTTCGCGCTTTCACCCTCGCGATCGTGGCTCGAGTCTCATTTTCTTGGGGGACACACGTGAGATATACGAGAGATTTTCCGTGGTTTCGTCAATTTTGTCATCTCATCCGCCATCCCTCAAGCCCTTCCTTCATCCATCTATTGTATTTCTCGTCCCTTTGTCCCACTCTCTTTCTCTCCCTGAACAGCTTTCCTCGCAATCGCGATGGCAGCTTTGGTCCCAGGGACACTTCGTTATTCCATTAAAGCGAAATTCCATTCCACACGCCCCTATACGACGTACCACATATAAGAGCGAGTATAACAGCGAAACATGGAGACCTCTGGGCTAACGAAGTGTTGGGATCATGAGGAAAATCCCCGACGCTCCGGGTGGACATGAACCGACCATAAATCCGGAAAGGCTTGAGATGGCATTACCGTTATTTGTTCCATTCTTTCGAAATGGGACAACGAACGTTTTTCCAAAAGTTTATATATAATTATCGCCCAAATTACTACAATTCGAATGAAAATCGTACGAAATTGTTCCTTTGATAAAATCGTTACAAGTAATTTCATTCCAATCATAAGTCATAACTTATTGCAACTATAATTTTTTTCGATATTTTTGTTTTTCTTGAATATGACTTGAAAAATGTGACATTCAACCGATGATAAACATCATACAATTGTCACATATATACGCGGATTTTATTCTCTTGAACACACATATATATATATATATATATGTACTCTTATATGAATCAACATCACTTCCGGTCTAGTGAACCGAATACGTAAAAAAAGAAAAAAAAAATGTTATGCCTGTTCGCGCACATTGTGTGCTTGGGGGGGGGGGGGGGGGGGGGGGGGGGGGGGGGGGGGGGGGGGAGTGCTGTACTCCGGGCCGTGCCGGTATTACGGCAAGATTCGATTGTTCCTGAAACTAGGAACGTCAGCAGGGAGTAAAGTTGTGCCACTGTATTGCATATTGAAAAAATTTTCTCTAGGCTGCCCGCAAATTAAAATGAACCATATAGATACAACTTTGTGTACAAATTTACCGTTGACATTATCTACTATATACAAGATCCCGGTATTATTTTGTTGTAGCAATGCTATCTTCAAATCAACGGTTCAGCCTAAATTTCTGCGCGTTATTTTACTACTTGGTGCAAATACGTTTGAAAGAGAAACACAATTATTATTGTTGTCCTGATAGAATCGAAAAAAAACTTCAACAAATTATTGTTATTACTTTTATGAATGCCCCGGAGACAATCTATTAAGGTAAATAATGTACCAGTGTCCGCACACCTTTAGATAGGGACCGTTCAGATTGCTATACAAATTTACAACGTAAAGCCCCATGCGTTCTATTAATGACTTCAAACATCTTGAAGGTCATGATTTCGAGTTTCTAAAACACATGCAATCTTTATTAAAATATTCCGTAATTTATTGCTTATACCGCGAGAAAGGTAGAAAACTGGAATGTACCAGTGTCCGCACAGCGCATATTCGCTATGTCCCAGTGTTCGGACACGAGAAGGCCCAGTGCCCGCAAAATAAGATATTCGAACACTAAAAGCCCGAGTTAATGAGCATCGATTCTCCAATCTCGATTGAAGTAGCTTTTGAAACTCAATAATGCATCACGATAAAATGGATACCGATTAATTCAAAATACAGAATTTCCATTTGGTCAGGAAAGTCAAGGATTAAATTTTGACACCATGTCACCGGCCCGGCATGCCATGTAAGTAACGACACCTATCGCAAAACAGCTGAATGTCGTACCGTGCGGCTACTGGGCCTACCCGTGTAGAAATTTTTTCCGGGCGCTAACTGGGGCCAAGTTAATTTTCCTCGATATTATCTAGGCCCAATATTGGTCACCTGTATTGGGCCAACGGTGGCCTGTCCCGCTTAAGTATTTTGGCCCCTTACAGGCTTTCAAACTTGGGCCTATTTTGGTCGCCCGAATTGGCCCAAGTTTGGTCTTCAGTATTGGGCCATTGTTGGACCCAACAATTGGCCCAAGTTTGGTCACCTGTATTGGGCCAACAGTGGCTTGTCCCGCTTAAGTATTTTGGCCCCATACAGGCTTTCAAACTTGGGCCTATTTTGGTCGCCTGAATTGGCCCAAGTTTTACCGCGCATATGGGGCCAAATCAAATACGTGAGACAAGTCGAAATTGGCCCATTATTAGTTTATTATCGATAAATTAGCAATTAGGAATGATCAATGAATGAATTCAGTATTGTTATTTCATTATTTTTAAAAATCCTGTAAATTTTGCAAAAAAAAAAAAAACGTCACTGAGTGGGATTCGAACCCGCTATCCTCGAATCGGCGAGTTCAGCACTTTCTATCCTTAAATAATCATTTAAAAAAAAAATTAACGGGCTGGAGATTTTTTTTTTTTACGAATGTTTGCGGCTTCGTAGTCCGGACGTTATTTCGTCGAAATTAATTTCTATCCTACCTGAGATTTTAACTGAGAACTACCTAACGACCTACCTGACGACCGACACTCTACCACTACGCCATTGATATCTTATGACTCTAATGTATTAAAATGACATTAATCTACGAGTTCTAATTAAAAGCGCTGTCTCGCCAGGCTGGATGAACCAGCATGATATTCGGTAAAAAGGTGATATATAGTGAAAAAATATATTTAATTGTTAATTAACAAATGAGTTTTACTTGGATGCCTAAATAAACCCCGACTTGGCCCAACATTGGCACAGATTGGGCAAGCCTTAACAAAATTAACTTGGATGCCTAAATAAACCCCGACTTGGCCCAACATTGGCACAGATTGGGCACGCCTGAACAAAATTAACTTGGATGCCTAAATAAACCCCGACTTGGCCCAACTTTGGCACAGATTAGGCAAGCCTCAACAAAATTAACTTGGATGCCCAAATAAACCCCGACTTGGCCCAACATTGGCACAGATTGGGCACGCCTGAACAAAATTAACTTGGATGCCTAAATAAACCCCGACTTGGCCCAACTTTGACACAGATTAGGCAAGCCTCAACAAAATTAACTTGGACGCCCAAATAAACCCCGACTTGGCCCAACATTGGCACAGATTGGGCAAGCCCAAACAAAATTAACTTGGATGCCTGAATAAACCCTGATTTGGCCCAACTTTGGCACAGATTGGGCAAGCCTTAACAAAATTAACTTGAATGCCTAAATAAACCCCGACTTGGCCCAACATTGGCACAGATTGGGCAAGCCTGAACAAAATTAACTTGGATGCCTAAATAAACCCCGACTTGGCCCAACTTTGGCACAGATTAGGCAAGCCTGAACAAAATTAACTTGGATGCCCAAATAAACCCTGACTTGGCCCAACTTTGGCACAGATTGGGCAAGCCCAAACAAAATTAACTTGGATGCCTGAATAAACCCTGATTTGGCCCAACTTTGGCACAGATTGGGCAAGCCTTAACAAAATTAACTTGGATGCCTAAATAAACCCCGACTTGGCCCAACATTGGCACAGATTGGGGAAGCCTTAACAAAATTAACTTGGATGCCTAAATAAACCCCGACTTGGCCCAACATTGGCACAGATTGGGCACGCCTGAACAAAATTAACTTGGATGCCTAAATCAACCCTGACTTGGCCCAACTTTGGCACAGATTGGGCAAGCCTTAACAAAATTAACTTGGATGCCTAAATAAACCCTGACTTGGCCCAACATTGGCACAGATCGGGCAAGCCTGAACAAAATTAACTTGGATGCCTAAATAAACCCCGACTTGGCCCAACTTTGGCACAGATTAGGCAAGCCTGAACAAAATTAACTTGGATGCCTAAATAAACCCTGACTTGGCCCAACTTTGGCACAGATTGGGCAAGCCTTAACAAAATTAACTTGGATGCCTAAATAAACCCCGACTTGGCCCAACATTGGCACAGATTGGGCACGCCTGAACAAAATTAACTTGGATGCCTAAATCAACCCCGACTTGGCCCAACTTTGGCACAGATTAGGCAAGCCTGAACAAAATTAACTTGGATGCCTAAATAAACCCTGACTTGGCCCCAGTTAGGCAACAGTGAGGAAGCCTCTATAGGGGATGCCCTGTTGATGCCCATAAGGGGCCTCTTTTTAAATTGGGACGCCCAAACAATTTTCTACACGGGTATCGAACTATCTGTACCAGTCTCCGAATGGTGTCTTGATAAGGGTACAGCGTATATATTGCTTGTCCCAATAATAGAACACGAAGATTGCATGGTTCAATTGAGTTTCACGGAATTTTTAACTGCCGCATGGAAAACATCTTATTCCTGAACAAAATGAGCTATAATTTATCTCGAATACACGTACAATCTAAAAACGATGAGCGTTAAAAATATTTCATTATTTCTTAGCATATTTGATAAGAAATCCCTTGATATGGCCTCCGTAACACGCGGGTCGGAATAAACAGATGAAAATAATTTATATTCTATACGTAAGACGCTAGTCGATTTTTTCTTATGCGTCAGTGAAGTATTGTCGATCACCTTTTGCATTTATTAGAATTTCAATATTAATCATGAAATGCTTAATAAATGTAATTGTTTGCGATAGTGTGCGATGACTATGGGAGGTGTGCGGCCGCTAGTACATTTACCTTACTGTTTTTTACGATACAAAAAGTTTGTACTACAAGTGACAAATTGAGGAACAAAAAAACCCAAGCATTGGCAGTAAAAGATTTATACCGAAAATTAACTGGACAAACAATATCACGAATTCTCAAAGTAATAAAAGATTAACAAGAAATGGAGTATGTGGATGGGTACAATCTATTTATGTTAATCTACACAGTATAATTACATTTACGCATTAAAATTACATTATACATGTATAATCATTAAATGATTATACAAATGGAAAACGTGTGTAACACGCCTCTTATCTGTTATATCTTATAAACTTTGAGTTAAGTACACGTTACATAAGTTTCACATCGTACATCGATCTAATTCTAAACTTCTCACGAGCATGCGAGAAATCGATAACTGTTACATGGTTCATACATTTATAGATGTACCAACGATTTCGTATAGTCGGTAGACGTCGTCGTCATTGTCGTCCGCTTCGTCGCCGAGTCGTTTTAGCTCGTAGAAGCCGAGCAGATGTCACGCGAGCTTATTTCTCATACATACATGAAGCATTCCAGGCCAATTCGCGGGTCTGTGACCCATGTGCTGGGACATGTGCTGGGAATTGGTCCATAAACTTTCGTATTGTTGTTAAAATCCTATGCTGTTCACGCTTTTTTTTGGTAGTTTTTTTAGCAACCTTCTACTTAATAATTTTTTTCAAAAAATAATTCAGGTGGAACGAAAGTTATACCATTTTTTTTTTTTTCAATTTTCGAAAACAATCACAAAAGTCATTTATTAGATATATATTTTTTTTAATTTTATTTTATTCCGAAAAATGCTTAAAAGAGGAAATTTGAGAATTTTTTTTACGATTTTTCCTATCGAATTACGATGATTCGTTCTTGAGAATGAGAACTCAATGACGGTTGCTGGTAGGGCATAATTTTGAAATCTGAAAAAAATAAAAATCTCAAAAATTTCGTGGTGAATATATAAAATTTCAAGCTTACATTCCTGAATGGTCCGCCGGTACACTTGGTACCGCTTTGTTCGCGATTTTTGTTAATTATTGTTCGAACAAAAATGATCGAACAATTCAAGCGAGGGTTGGTTTATTCTGGGGATGTACCTTGGAAACTTTCACCATCTGTCTCAGGATTTTTAAGAATTTTTTCGGATTGACAAAAATGGCCAACCTTTCGTGGCATGCAATATTGTTTTTTGTTTCAAATATACATCATCATAGAATAGTGGCAGGCAATAAAGCTACGTTCGTGTAAGTAACAATAATGTAATAAATTGTGAATAAGATCCCGGAGGGTGAGTGTCACAAACCAGCCTATTTGACCTATTATGTTCCATATCTATGATATGTATTGTTATAGATTATTCAAAGTTTATTTGGATGCTCCGTCGTTTCTTTTAATCCATCGTCACTGGTCTCTCTCTCTCTCTCTCTCTTTCTCACTAACTCATTCTTTGACTTTTCACTGCTTCGTAATTCACATCACGACGATTATTTCGGTCGAGCACGCACTCTTACGGGTTCTCAGTCAGTCATTTTTTTCTTATTATTATTATTATTATTATTATTATTATTTTATAACACCAATATAGGCCAGTTGGATATTCGAACAAGTACACATTCCAAACACGTATAATATGCACATTTATAAAGAAGGTAAGGGGAGTATGTTTGCAGCCGTATTTTCACACTGCCTTATCTCTATCGTGCCACGATACCATTAAAATCACCCTCCTACCACGTCTTCGCTGCTTGTTCCTTCTCGCTTTATTTTTAATGCCGGCTATTTCGACGAGATTAATAGACGTCGAATTTCTGGATAATATCTACAATCCACTTTACCATAAACACACCCACACACACATCACACATACACACACACATACACGTACACACAAGAGCCAGGGCGATCGGGTAATAATACTATACGTCGCGTGTATATTAAACCTCATCTCGTATTTCATGTTCTGCTCTATTTTTTTTCCATTACTGTTAAATTTCTATCGGGGTGTTAACCCTTACGTACCATAGTATATGGAGAGTCTTTACTTGAGAAAAAAAAAAGGAAAATTTCCCACCTCCTCGGCACGCTCGCGTCTGTCTCGTCGCTATTAAATGCCAAGAAAATAGAACGAGTTCACCGGCGAATGCTATACTATACTTTGACAAAAAACATTATTAAATCATGGAACCTATCAGAGGGAGGTAGCCATTGAGATATCTTGCTGCCGATAAAAACATGCGGCAGGGGGTTATCAATTTTCATTTGGGCGTTAAATTTATTCCAAAATTAGATGCTGACCAAGACAAATAATATATGTCACGGGAACGTTATGGGCGTTCACGGGGCTGAATTTTTGTTATTTGCCAAAATCGAGGGTTTCGAAAATTTACGACGATTGTTTCTTCGGTACAGTGAATTGAGCGCGTGATCCAAAATTTTAGCCAAAAATATTGAGAATCGTAGAAGTTATTGTACTTTTGAGTAGGTATTGGATTTTTTTGATTGCATTGCATACTAATACGTTTTTTTTGTCTTAAAAACTTGAGTAAATCTATGTGAAAAGTGTGTCGAGCATTATATTTGGAGGTAGAAATTTTCAAATACACGACTTGTCAAATTTTCGAGATTCATATCTCAAAATCCGTTGATCGTAGGTACAATTTCTATTGAGATCTTTTCACAAAAAATCATGCAAAGTTTGACTAGAAAAAAGCCTAATTTTCAAAAAATAATATCTAACAATGATACATACTGGAATTACATTATACTTTTTTTTAAATGATATACAATACGTTTTTATTTTTATTTTCATAAGGTCAGTGAATCCTTGGAAGATTTTTTTCTCGCATCCAACGTTTCTATATAGTTAAACTTTCATTGATTCACATTGTTCATGAAGTATTTTTGACAGTATGTTCATCGATCTTTCGTGTAAGACCACCATGGATATTGGTGAGGTTTTCTCAACCTCTCGTTATCGCACTGGTATACTTATCCGATACGTAAAGCGTTCGTAATTTGTAGGCGAAAATCGGCCTATGTCATCGCTCCTTAATCCCGAATTACTGGATAGTGGGGTTTGGTGGGTGAAAATGCTTCGAGAACAAAAGGAGGTTTCCTATGTACAAAAAACAAAATAAAAGCCTCGGTGGCCAGGCAACTCGGGTAACGATTTACCCGCAGACAAAACGTGTATATACATTATGCATTATGTATCTTGGTTCTTGGTGCATAAACCAATGATTCACACTATGGGCACATGCATGACTACCACACACACATATGTATGTATATTATATATATGGGTATGCTATAGCTTGAGGTTTTGGCGTTGCACATACATAGATGCGGCTAATGGACAAGTTTTCAGCATCGTCATCGGTTGAACCGCCCACCATCCTCCGAACGGATGTATCGAGTGGGAAAAGCACTGAGTCTGTGGGATAGATGATGACGTTGCTGAAACGATCCTGGCAACGTCGGTAAAAAGTAAAGGAGAGGGTTGCGTGCCATATGCAAATTTTATGTGCATATATGTCCTACGGCAACAAAGAAAATTCGTATAAGTTGTTGCCGTACAAATAAATTTATATTTTTATTTTGTTTGTGTGTTCCAACGTATACCCTTGAGAGTTTTTACGTGTTAACCCTTCCCATTTGATCCCTCCTATCACCCCCTGCCCGCACTTCGCTAAGCTAACCTAACTTCCGTAGCATCCGCAGCTGCTTTTTAGCTACACTGTACCACATTCGCCGTGGGCATGGGGAAACTGGCGGAAAACCCATGCATGCCGATATAGACGGCCCTATTTTTCGTTTTTCCGATATTTCCGTTTTTCCGTTTCCGATATTTTACCATCCGAATCTCAGTAAAACTGCCTCCCGCTCGGTAGTCGGCGCGCCAAGCCAGTGCATGGCTAAGCGGTCACCCATCCAAGTAGTGGCCTCGGCCAATACTGCGTAACTTGGGAGTTCGCTAGAGCCGCACACCGACTGCGCGTCCACTACCGTCAGTTATATATCATTTACATTTTATATAAATTATATATTTGTTAGCAAGAACCGACAGCTTCGGTTCGCCTAAGTATTGGTCATCACTGTGCATAAGTATTGGTCATCACTGTGCGTAAGTATTGGTCATCACTGGGCGATAGGTGAACGCTTAGCTGTGCACTGAACCAAATTATAAATAATGATTAAAAAAATATAATTATTCGTTACAGCGTAATAAGAGGCATCGTTCGATATTATTATTTATTATTGAAGACAATGCTTACAATGATGATTCATAATTACTCAATTACTTCGTCGTAATATCGTCAATTTTTTATGATTGAACGAATTATGCTAATTTCCACAGTGAACTATGAGCGAAGAATTGAACTTTGAATCAAGAAGAAAAAAAAGAATTCGAAACTTTTATTTGTGACAACGAAAGTATGTTGACCCTAACGTCTTTTCTTTCCAATTTACTTTTTGTCAAGACCGATTATCAACTAGAGAAAAGTTCGAATTTCAAAATTTTATTATGCTATGCAATATATGCTTGAATTTGTTTCGAAGAAAGGACATGAATCACTGAAGAAGAAGCAAATATATCACGAAACGGGTGTCCTTCTGTATCAAGTCCCTTCGAATTCTTTAAACTTTTGTATCTCTAATTTTGTTTCTCTCGCTCAAGTCGTAAACCTCTCTGCAAGTCAGATTTGTTTTTAACGAAGGGGAGAGAAGATCCCGAGCAACTTTGATTATACCTCTCTGTGTCCACGCTTTTACGCTTTTCTCCATTACGCTCCGGCGCTGTGAATATCGGACACCTGAGGCGTCACATCTCTTTGCGATTCACAAGAACTTCCGGCTTTCGCTCGTGCTATAGCATCGTTCTAACTCGCCATGAATTTGTTGTGTGTAAAAGGTGTGGTGTCGACTGAGAAACCTATTTCGGGCGCGTTGAATAGGAACAGGACCATGGAATTTCGAGTAAAATATTACAATACGGAAGATCATATTAGTATAATACACGTCGACGACGATTTCGAAAACAGTCGCGAGACCCGCACCGCATCGCTTAAATCGAGATTGCGCACTCTACTCTGAGCAACTGACCTTGAAACTAGCGGTGACGCGATAGGTTAAGCTCTTCTCCTACCATGCGCTGCGCCGATCTATATGCGCCGCAAAGTGGGATGTTTTTACACATGGATCAGAATTCCCTGCCGGTACCCTACAAAAATCTACAGCAAAACGTGCTGTCAATTCGGTGAAGTTTTACTAATTTACGCGGTGAAACATTTCAAGTGTACAGCAGAGATTCCCGAACTCCATACACATATAATTGTTATAACTATAGCCTAAAGATAATTTATACCGGATTCCTCTCACCGTGAATCGAAATAATTACTCAGCTACGCGATTAAAATATGTAAAAGTCACGCAACATTTCGGAGGGCATTTAATCGATAAATGTATTTTTCATTCCTTTCTCGAGGGAGTGATGCGGATGAATTTTTCTCGGGGGTTGTTCGTCTCGGTGATTCCTTCGGTATACCCACGGATCTCATATTTTCTTTCGATACGAAATTCAAGTATTATATTCAGTCTTCCTCGTCGACGCGAATGTATTAGCGCATAGTGCAGATACACGGGTTATTTGCACAAAAATTTTCATCTTTCTTTGCCCTGATGAATAATAAATATTCTCCTGTTGTTCTTTTTTAACTTCCGACTGCCCGCAGGTCAAAACGATGAGGCACATCATTTCTGTGCATCGTGATCCGTGCTTGTCTCCATGAATGCTCATGATCAGTTGCAAACTCGTAGTGATAAGAGATTATTACAAAAGAGCTCGTTCGTAATTATCAAAAGACTCGTCTGATGAGGACTGTCTATTTTATTTCACACGATGATCCGCAGCTTTTACTTCATACTCCTCGCGTTCTCGCGCAGAGCCCTGCAGTCTTTTTAATTCCCGAGGTTAGGTTTTCTATCATTGGAAATCTGAGGGTTGTGTTGTCTTTTATACGCGATGTTGTTAAAAATAAATGATCAGCGAGACGAATGAACAAGAGATGTAGGGAAATATAAATAGCACAACGCAAAGAAAATTGTTTTTTTTAATTCCCGAAAGAAAAAAAAAAATTGAAGAGGTTGAAATAATTCATGATGCAGTGATGAATCATTTTTACTGTAGTAAAAATGACGGTATCCGACAGGATTGTCGGAACACGAGACATCGATGTATACTCAAATGTTGTGGATCGCGAACCGCTTCCCATAACAGCAGTACAAATAATTTATAAATTGTTATATGACAATTATTGTACGAGTATTATCATTGCGAATTACTTGGACCTGTTAAAATGTAGTTTGCAGTCGGGAGTTAAATTTCATTTTTTGTTTTTCTTTCAATTCGTTATTTTTCTTCTTTTTTTTTCACTAACGTTGACATATGAAAAAAGGAATATCACGTGAAAAACACTTTGTCCTCTCTAATGTAAAAAATAGAGAATATGGCGCGTGGAAAATCGGTCAACGGAAAATAAGAGACGTACGCGCGCGTGTGGATCATCGGAGACGCGAACAACCGAGCAGTTGAAATTGGAAATTACACACGTTCGCTGAAGCGTGACGCAATCATAAATATTCAATTTGGCTCAAAAGCTACGTGTAGTACGGAAAAGTCCACCCGTAATTTAAAAATAAAAACGAACTCCGTCTCGCTACCCCAGCTTTTCGTTCTCTCGGTCTTGCTCAAAGTATCTCATTCATTCTACCCTCTTCTCGTTGTCGATCACACTTCTGCATAATAAATCCTCATTTACACAGATCAATACTTATTGATAATTGAGATGAGTTTTTATGCCCGTGACCTTTAATTTCCATATCAATTCCTTTCGTTGAGACTGCCCCATAGTGTTTTCTGCAGCCGCTCTTTCCTAATACACTGCGGTATCGCATTTGCATGAGAGCACAGGGAAACTGCAGAAAACCTGGTTCATACGGGCGGTTACTTTTGACTGATGAGTTTCAGTTGTATTTCCATCAGAAGCTCAGAAAAACTGTCTTTCGCTCAGAAATCAGCGTGCATGAGTATAAACGATTAGCCAACCCAGTGCTGGCCGAGGCCAGCACTGGCCAGGTCTGGTAACTTAAGCCGATTTTCATGTCTTTTTTGGAGGGCGTTTTTTTGTAGGAAAACAAAAATGAATCGTTTTGGATATTTAGGATGTTTTTATTTACATATTAAAGGTACAAACAAAAAATTTTTTTTGAAAAAATTCAATAGTTCATTATTATTATTATTATTGATCGAAGTTGGCACCTCGAAAAAAGCGCGTGGGTGGCCCCGGTGATTTTGGCTCTTGATGTTATCTGAAATCAAAAATTCTTGATAATTCTTAATCTATAGACATGTCATTCTGGTCGTAACTACTGAAGTTAAATTTCACGGATAAATAACAAAATGGCAGACTTTGAAAAAAAAGTTCTTTTATTTTAGCAAAGAAGGGGTTGTAAAATAAAAAGTTAGAGGTGGAAAAATTTCTCGGTAGTTTCGACGAGAATGACATGTCTATAGATTAAGAATTATCAAGAATTTTTTATTTCAGATAACATCAAGAGCCAAAATCACCGGGGCCACCCACGCGCTTTTTTTTCGAGGTGCCAACTTCGATCAATAATAATAATAATAATAATAAACTATTAAATTTTTTCAAAAATTTTTTTTTGTATCTTTAATATGTAAATAAAAACATCCTAAATATCCAAAACGATTCATTTTTATTTTCATACAAAAGAATGCCCTGCAAAAAAGACATGAAAATCGGCTTAAGTTACCAGACTACTACCTTAACTTTGGAGATCACTGAAGCTGTATACAAACCGTACGTCCACTGCTCGCGGTTCCATTGTACCAAGCATTTTCATCTGATTTATAAAAAAAAGTCCTATCCAAAACCATGAGGCGATACAACGCGAAAAATCATTCTGACAAAAACTAAAAATGGCTCGTGACTTATCGTACACTCGTAGCTAGAATCGAATATCATTGTCAAAACAATTCACGTTTAAATCGTGACAACCTCTCTCTTACTCTCATCCCGTTCGTCGTTACCAGCACCTTCGGCACACTCAATATTGAAACATTTAAATCTCCAGAGAACTCCTCTGTATAAACGAAATGGAAAATAAAACGTTCAGCTACTTTTTTTTTCGACCTCTCCGAAATTGCCTTAAATAAGTTACCATATACCGGCAATTGCGTCCTTGCTTTGGAGTCACTCGACGCAATGCTTTGTCGTCCAGGGTAGTCTGGGAGTGGGCGGGGGACAAACTAAAAAGAACAAAACGTAATACGAAAAGGCGAAGTTGGCGAGAAAATTTATTGGTCATCAGTAAAGTGTCAAAGACCCCGAGAAAACCTGTCATTTATCGCTTATCTCTCATAGCTCATATAACTAGAGTCATAGTGCACACGTGCGACACACTTTTGGTAGGGCTCCTCACGATTTTTCTCGAATCCGACGATTTTCCTCGCGAAATTGGGGAAGCATGTATGTGCGGATGAAGGAGGGTTTTTTTTCCCCTTTTACTCATTCGGTTCGCACGTAAGGGAGGGTCGCGGAGTTTCAACCCTACTTAAACACTCGAACTGTGAGAGATTTCCCTCTCTCGCAGGGAGTCTTTTCTGCCGCATGAGCTAATATCGTTGCTCGTCGAACGACTTTTTCCTCTTCTCGTTCAAGTCCACAAGTTTGCCAGATGGCCCGGAAGTTCCTTTGTGGAAATGTTGCAGATTGCGAATTTACGATCGTGTGTGTGATGAAGTGGCCATTGATTCGTCGGAATCAGGGAAAAATTCTTTCAGTTATAAAAAGGGCTTGCCGATCAGCTGCCAAAAAAAACTTCTGTCATTGCCAGCTTAATTCGGTTTTGTTAAATGCACCGAATGATTTATGATTGAATTGTCATGATAAATCATAGAATCCTTCGAAAGACTTCAATGGCAGTGCAATATTTTTTCTACGGGCTAAAGGCTGATAGAAATGTCTTTGTTCTACTGGGATGATCTTTTTTTTTTTTAATTCTCTGGCAATGATGCATTGACAACGATACATGTGTATTTAAGGCTGATCAAAATAATCCTTTCTGAGTCACTATTTTGTTCATTCTCTTTCGATTCATAATGAAGATAAACCAAATTGGCAATAACACTTTATGTTGTAAGGAAGTTTCATTCGATTTTAGGATTGCTGCTTTTTTTAACGTTTTTTTTTTTTTAATTTTCATTGACTCGAATCATATCTGAAAGCCCTTGAAAGGCACAGTTATCTTAGTCGTGAGTCACATTTTTTGTTATTCAGAGCATAGTTCTTGCGTATACAATATAAGCAGCGGGAATGTAGGCGATGAGGCGCATGTCGATGCTGTGGGAGAAAACTGCAGCTTTGTCGTTTTCTCACTTGTCGCGAATAGCAATTGCATATTATGCATATACCGAAGCATTATGGCAGTCTCGAAACAATAAAAGGCGACGTGCGATAACGATACAACACAAACTCGCCTTTGCTACTATATTGCCTCTCTCTCTCTCTCTCTCTCTCTCTCTCTCTCTCTCTCTCTCTTCTATGATACCGAAGCTGCTGACTGTTCTAGTTTACTATTGCTACTCGCGCTCATACCGGTCTGGGTTGTGGCGCAAGGCCGATCCAATGAACGAAGCTTGACCGTAATGTAAACCGACGTACAGAGAGCAGCAAGCATAACGGCAAGGCATTCGGTGCGAAAAACGAGAGTACGTAAAACCCTCTGAATTTTCGATTCACCCTAAAAATTTTAGCGTTATCGATAATCGATATGGCCAGGGGATCTTTTACACCACCAGCTCTAAGCATATCAAAGGTATATAATATATATAATAATATGTATTAATGTATAATAATATATATTATAAGGAAAACACGTGAACTATGATACACGATGGTATGTATGCAGGCCTTCGAAAATTCGGTTATTCGTTGGATCAAAGAAATCTCCATTTCAGCTTGAAATGTATCTGCTACGTAAGTACGTGAAATAAAAATTAAAAAAATAAAAATTTTGGTAAAGACGAGGCACATCACTGGAGCAAGAATACTTTTCATTGTTATTTTTGAAATAGGCTTCTGCTGGAATTTATTACCTTAGTTTTTTTTTCCAAAAAAATATTAGAAATCTATTGGATGAACCAAAGTAACTTTTCGTGAATGGAAAAATGATGATTTGTATTCGATAATTTATAAACAGCTGATGCGAGAACTGAATCCATTATTGCTTAAATTAATAATCACGTTTAGTCCGTCGATGAGTAATTACTTTGTGAACTTTTCAGAGTTTTATGAAGGAAGAAAAATGTATGTGAAAAAGCGATTGCATAATCTTCATTAGCAGGCTTTAAATATTTTCTAAGATCACTTACCAGTAATATTTTTACCATTATTTACGAAATTTTCACCACCCAGATCACGTGATAAGCAGATTGAAAAATAATTTCCAGATGTTAAAAGCGCTTGGGGCTTTTATCCGAGATTTACTAGAGACGTTGCATTTCCTTCGATATGCTCTCACTTCCAGACAAGCGAGTGCACAAGCTCAAGCACGAGATTTGATTCTCGCTCGGATCTCGAGATGAAAACTAGCAAGTCTCGTACCGAAGTTTACACAGACGCTCTTCGATGCAAGATTCACACCCCAACAATCCGCCCTCCTCGCGTCTCGTCCAGCAATGCTTGTAAATATTTATTCTGCCTCGAAGGAGAGGGAATGCAGGGGAACCTGCTGAGCCCATATCTCTCGGGAAAACGACAGTGGAGATGCTATTAAAAATTTTTGAGAACGAGAATGAATCCGCCGAGGTCAGCGATCCATTCGTCATTGACCCAAATCTCGAAAATTCGACATCGATATTATACACATCCAGTCTTGATATTTCTAAACGTCTCGATGGTAAATAAGTTCACTGCATCGCTATATTTTAAGAAACGAATAAAACGATGAATTTATTAAAAAATTTATCGAGAGACAAGTTCGTATGCTCATGCGTTTATGTGGGATGCAACGGTTTCCCTGTGAAATTCCTATAGGTTTCAATACTCATAAGTGATATGTTGGAAGATATATGTCGATTGCTCGTCGTTCGATGGAATTTAAGAACCCCCCGGGGGCTTAATGATGAAGAGGAATACTCGATATGAACCTGAATTGGTGCTTCTCTCTGCGCGTAAACTGCTACGAAAATAGTTAGCACAGTTTGTACAGCTAAACGAATCAAGAGATCTGGCAGCGTTTCGACGCCAAGTATATCTATTTATTCGAGGGAATTACCCGCGATTATGTAATTTCTCAACTGTTATCGTTGTACATACGTATATGCTTCGTTATAGATCAAGGATCGGTATTATCTGTGGATAGGTGAGAAGTAAAGAGAACTATTTGTTGAGACGTTCTCCTATAATGGGAGACTCTGGGGAAAAAATCGTTAAGATAAACATAATTGTTTTTTTTAGATCAAATTTGATCTACGCAGATCTACATTTTAGAATTGTAGATTTATACGCAAATCTTCGTTAGGTTCAGGTAGATATATAATTGAGATCTGGAGGTAGATCCAATTAAGGTTTGGGTAGAGTTCATTGATATCAAGATAAAGCGATGATTTTCAAAAATTTAGATCTACGTATATCTAAAAAAATAACGTCAATGTAAACTATTTTTTCGCGGGATCGATATTTACATACGTTTTTTTTTTACTGTTACCGGATTATAATATATCGATATATAATTATACATATTTCGTATAATATATACAATATATACATATATATGTATATATATATATATATATATATAATTATATACATTTTGATTATATATTCATGATTTTTTATGGAAAAAAATGCCTATCGAATAGTTCGATCAACCAGCAATCTGCAGTTATTAATTTTAATAGTGACTACTATAATTTGTTTGTCTGTTTATCGGTTATATTTCGTTATTCGTTCGGTAAACTCGGCACGAACTAAAATTATTTCTTGCTCGTATACTTAATATTGTATGATGGTATTCTTACGTGTGATTCTGCAGAATCACACATAAGAAAACGTTCTGTTATTGTCCATGGGCAATAACAGAACGTTTTCTCACCGTGAAATTGACTACCTGACGACGAATTTTATTTTGGGTTTTGTCTGGCATACATGGTAAAGTGAATCAGCTGGTCTTGTGGTATATTTATCACATTGAAATTTACCGACAACGTGCGAGAATAAAAAGAAAGAGAGAGAGAGAGAGAGAGAGAGAGAGAGAGAGAGAGAGAGAGAGAGAAAGAGAGAGAGAGAGAGAGAGAGAGAGAGAGAGAGAGAGAGAGAGAGAGAGAGAGAGAGTGAGAGAGAGAGAGAGAAGAAAGCTATGTACGGAAAGGATGATGAATAGTGAGAAAGCGGTGGTCTGGCGACGAATGAGAAATTCTAGATTAAATTCAATTTCACCAGCGTGTTGGCCAGCTTCTCGCATGATTTCGTGGTTAAAAATCTGTCAAGCAGCATTCGAAAACTTGTCTAAAATAAATCTTGGTGAAGCAAACTCGAATGAAACTCCATCGGCGCGTCGAGAGTGTGTGTAAACAAAAAACTCAACAAAGAAAACTGTTTATTCCGTCGACAAGCTTGTTGCATTTACTTTGGGAATGCAATTTTTTATGTATAGCCGTCAGCCTGGTTCGTGCGAGTTTTTGTTTGTTTGTTTGTCATAAAGCATGCCAACTTTTTCGTCGTGCACTACAACTATTAAAATTTCCGCTCGTATCACCTCGGCTCTGGAATACTGCGCTATAATTCTTCATTCAATTTAACCATCGCTACGTTTTTTTTCTTCTTGTGTAACTCACAGGATCACGACATTTTTCATTCTGCGAAGTCCATAAATGTATTATTATTATTTTTTAATATAGAGTTACATTTGTATGTTTACGTTGCTACAGATGCTTTTCTCGGGTATATGCGAGGAAAAACTGCCAAGTCGACTATCATATTTTACCAGGTTTCCAAATTTTGTTAGAAAGTTGGTCTAATTAGGCATAAAATCCATAATTTTTTTTTAGATCTGTAGAGCGGATATTGTAGCTGATAAAATACGGAGAAATACGTAAAAACTTGACTTTTCATCGCAGCTTTGCTTTTACGCAAAATAATGCTTTTACGCAAAATAAATATTTTTTTTCTTAAAAAATGACACTTTTGATTGGTCTAATTGTTTTTTGACTTCGAGTTGTTTTTCCTTATTATAATTGTCAGAGGTTTTCAATTGTGTCTATCGAAAAGACTAAAAAAGTAGTGTAATGTAGGCTTTACAAAATGTCTATACAGAATCTCAATCTTGTTAATAAACAAAAAGAGCAATTTTTGTATTCGTGTCAGCTGATGGTGTTACGACTGCGTTTCACTTTTGAATGATAAGTCAATAAAAACGCATGGGAATAAATGGTATCTCCGTCGCGTAAATTTTTCTATAGACCGTGCATGTAATAGGGAAAAATCTATACAAATGACAGACCATTAAAAAATGCTATTTCGGAGATAACAATATTATGATTTTTTTCGAAAATCGCACGCAGAATTTTTTAAAGGCTATATCAAAAGTTTCATTGAAAAGTATGGCGAAAAGTTGAAATTTTATGTTAATACATTTTCTTTTTCTCCGATTAAAAGTAAAGTTTCTATGAACAGTAAGGTGCTATTGAAAAATAAAATTCGCTCGAATTTGAGTAGTATTTTTTTCGGCTAAAATATCCGATCGAAAAATTTGCAAAAAATTCTAGATATTCCAGTTAGTAAGACGAAGTTTCTAAAAAAAAAAAAAAAAATCATAAACTTTTTTTGCCATATGAAAAAATATTGTGAGCGTCTTGACGTGATGCGTGCCTTATATACGAAATTTTTACGAAAAAAGTATATGAAGGTGTCAGTCTCACGTCTTGCTTCCTCGACGATTGATCGACGACCGAAAGAGTTGGCACCGTTCCACCGGATGTTTTAGCTTCTCCTTGTATATGTTTTTCATTCTCATGGTATTGGAAGAGCGATTCGATCTTCTCACAGTGAACACACGATAGTCTAAAGTGATCAATGATCTAGCGACGATGGAATTTTCTTCACCCTCGAAAACTTCCTGATGCACTCTAGTAATACTCGCAGCGTTGTTCACATCGCTGCATGACGCACGTGGAACTCTGTAAAAATAAGTGTGGAGGAAATGCTTGAAACGACATTGCCCGTATTACAGATAGTAATACATAACCTCGCGTACCTCAGTGATGTTTCTGTTCTATTTGCACTGGTCCTGCAAGTTTTCTCGCGGAGAAACTATCTCCGCAGTGTCAACTGTATTATTTATACAGTCTCGATAAACACAAAGTTTCGGAATTCTTGCCGAGACCATCAAAGTTTTCCATTATTTTCTGGGCTTACAGTGCACTGTACCGTGTTGATGTTACGTCGACACAACGATTTATTTCTGGCAAGCCAATAGTGCTCAATTTGTTCTGGTATCGGAAAACTCGATCTTCGATGCAGAAATCGTATGCAACGAATTTCAACTCCCTCACAATGCTTAGCGAGCTCGAAATATTCGTTGCGCAACTCGGGACCAGAGTTGGACAATGTTCGAAGAAAGAATGTCATTTCGAATGACTTCACTATGAAATTAAATATTTGGTTAATGTTGACTAATAAAAAAAAAGCATCTAAATTATAATGACGACGTATATGAAATGAGTCCACATGAAGATTAAACTGGGCTGGAGAGAAATTTTTCGATGCAAACAGCATACACCAAAGCTAGGGTTATCAGTTGTAATTATCCCCAGTCTTCCAATCATTGTGTATTCAATGGCCTGCTTGGAAAATCGGGAAGAAATGGCCTGGTGAAACAATTAACTTATCATCCAACATTTGTTATCGTTGATGCAACGATTTTGTCATTTGGTAACGCTCACGATAGGTCTAATTTTGAGTCTCTCCACCATTGAGTATTGTTCGCGTCTCTCGAGTGGCTGTATTTTTGCTGAAAACTTGGTTTGACGCTTGGCAAAACCACATGCTGAAGCAAGTTTATCCCCGTTTAAAAATCTCGCGTGGACCGAGGGAATCCAGAACAACGACGAAATCGCACATGAACGCACATTCTCGCTCTCATTAGAAGATTATCCGACCGTTAGCCAACAATGCTCTCACGAGTGTCAGAGCTTGGTATAGGAAAGTTGTGGTTCGCGGTTAAATCGGACCCTGCGCTTATGTTTCGAATGACCACGGGGCAGGACACACGGGACAGCTGGACAAAATTTCCGTTGCAAAGCCACAAATCTAGCTTCCTGCACGAGCGCAAAAGGTCTCATCGAGTGACAGATCAAAATAGCACGCGAATTCAATTCATAGGCCAAACTTTTAGCGCCTTTTGTATTTTGTTTTATATTTCAATTCGTATTGGTACCATGAGGTCTATTCGTATTGGTACCATGACGTCCAACTGGCAGAGTCTCTACAGAGAAAAGTCGTAACAATTTAACACTGCACTGAGAGCAGGAATGCCAATCGCCCGTGCAGAATTTTTCGTCCGGGCGCTAATAGGGGCCAAGTTATTTTCCCTGGATATTATTAAGGCCCAAGTTTAGTCGTCTGGCTTGGGCCAATCTCGATTTGTCCCGCTTTTTCCATTTGGTCCTATATATATATGCCGTTAAATTTGGGCCACATTAGGCTACCAAGCCCAAGTTTGGCGGCGTGTAAGGGGCCAAATGAAAAAAGCGGGACAAACCCAAAACAGCTAATTAAATATGGGCTCCCATTGACATAATAAACATAGTTTATTATTTATAAATTAGCAATTAAAAATTAGCATTTAAGAACTGTTATTCTATTATTTTAGAAAATTCTGTAAATTTTGCAAAAAAAACAGTCATTTTCCATGATTTGAAATCGGTATCCTTCAATCGGCGAATTCAGAACTTTTGAAACTTAAATAATAATTATTAAAAAAAAAATTAACCCTCTGAAATTTTTTTTTCACGAGTGTTTCCGGCTCTTTAATCCGGACGTTATACCGTCGAAATGAATTTTCATCCTATCTGAGATTTCAACTAAAACCAACCTAACGACGTACTGACACGCTGCTACCACTACGCCATTGATTCCTTACGACTTTCTTATGTATTTAAGGAGGTTGGTCACCTAACGCATAATGATAAGAATTGGTTCAAATTTATTGAGGATACTCGCGAATAGGTATAACGACTCTGTGCAAAATTTCAAGTCATTCCTCTGCATAGTTTCCCTGTAATTAATTGTTGAAGTTGTACTCTTATACATGGGCGACCATATAGCTAAATCGTACGTATCTCATGAAATACTTGATAACAACGTTAAAAAAGATAAGAATTTAATGAAAATGGATCCAGATAATCATCACATCTTTGGGAAGAAGTTAGCAAAGAGCGAAATGCTTCATATACATAGTTAAAGGCGCGGACAAGCGGCCGTTCCCCGATTTTCCCTTCCCGCACGGCGGTGACCACCCTCCTTAAATGATATTAGTTGACGAGTCCTAATAAAAAGTGTTGTCCTACCAGAATGGATAGAAAAGCGCTAAGGTGATGCTCAGTGATAAAGTTTATTCAATTGTTAATTAACAAATGGGTTTTATAAGAACCTCTCCTTCTCTCTGTCCCTCAACAAGCACCATATTATTAAAATATTAGATCTTATAATCCTTATATTCTCGAGGCTCTCGATTGCACTGACGTTTGGATTGCGAATTGTATTCATGACTCGTTTTTACTTATGGGATGAGGTATTTGTTGGCTCTGATGGCGAATCACATGCGTCATCCGACGAAGCCTGGTGATGACGGATCTGTCGCTGCATGACCCTTTCACTCTACAGAACCAACGGGGAATGTGCGAAGCGTGAGCTTGACGGAATAAAATAAAATCCATTTCGCATTCGTTGCGAGACCATTGCTATTTCAGCTGTCCAAGAGATTCTATTTTCGTTATTTTCATAGACGTAAAACGGATATAAATATAAATATACATAATCGGAAGGAGAGGGGGAGATGCGATATCCCAGCAGTCACGCTCATATCTCTGTTTTATACCATGTGGCCGTATATGCATATGCACAACGAGACTTGGGCGACAATCCCGTGTAGATCTCGTCGTTCATCACACACACACACACACGATGGACGGACACGCAGTTTCCGAGAGCGAGAGAAATCACGGACAAACTATAGCACTTGCGTTTTTTGTTCTTGTTCGAGGAACGATCCAAGTTTTTATTTCAATCGTTGACTCTGGGGTGAAAAAAAAAATACTGAATCAGAGGGAAGGGGGTTGTCGAGCAGTAAAGTGCAGATGCGTGAATAGGAATCCAACTGGGAGGTGGTACGATATTATAATTCACCATCACGTTTTTCTGTCGCTCAATTTAGAATTCGAACGGGGTGTGTTCCACAGCGAGAAGCCATTATCCGCTGGTTCACATTTTCGCAAAATCACAGACTCGACGTCTGCAATTGATAATGGATTTTTAATTCATTCTTTGTTCATTGAGAAGAGCGAGTATAATTTTTGACATATCGTTGGTATATTGAACCGCGAGAAATCGTTTCAACTTTTGATTCTCGATACAAAGAAAAATTCGTGCCATTCTCCTCGAATCTATTTATTATTCGTTTATCGATAAACAGAGAAACAAACCGGTTCAGCTCACCACAAAGTTTACTCAAAAAAGACAAATTTCATTGTAATTGCTTGATCACAATTTTTCAGTACACAGCGGCAAACTTAGATTGAACACTTCTTTTCTGAATTAAAATGGACATCGGTTAGTATCATGATAATAACAACCAGGGGGAAAATACCGGTGGTGGAGTTTGGACAAGGAGTGATTGTAGAGAAAAGTGAAAATAAAGTCTAGCTTCGATTACGTTCAGGTGAACGCACGACGAGATGAAACGACACCTGAATTAAAGCACTAGGATCGAACGAGTACTCACAAAAAATCAGATAAAAAAATATGTACATTTTTACAACCAAGTATGGAGTTTTTTTTACACTGACGAAATCGTTTTATCTCACACGTGATACAGGCACTGGACCGCAATCTGCAGATTGCTCTCCATCCCCCTGTACATTCTTTTAGTGCCTATTTATCTTTTTTTATGCTACAAAAAATGTCTTTACATCAGCCAGGCGTTCCGTGGATATAATACAGATTGTACGGCCACCCTTCAATTTCAATGGTTCATACAGACATGCTTTTTATATATTTATTTATGAACAGGTAGATTAAGGCATAAACAATTGTCCTCACTACCCCTACATTAAGAGATAATGTCTTTTTATATTTCACGTGATTGCGATTTACAATAATTTATGACAGTAAGACGTTATCAGATGTGAAACATTAGCACGGACTGCAACACTCCGAGAAAAATAGATTTCCCAACCGGAAACTAGAAGTCCTCTACAGCGTTTACCCAGGAACTCATTTACCGGGAAGGTGGCATTTCCGACGAGCAAACAAATTTTACGAAATAAGAAAGTTTCGTGAGCTCGCGCAGCGTAATTTTTGAAATCGATGAAGTGAAATAACCCGTGAGAAATTTGACCTGGAAAGCCAGGCTACTGTCTAGCGCCTGGTAGTGATTTACTGGCCAGTGCAACCTGTACAGGCCCTGCAATGGCACTGGCGAGTTCGGCCCAATATCGTGTTCTCTAGCCAACACTGCCCAGAAACTGGTCAGTGGTCACTAGGGATGGGCGATGTTCAAAATAAAAAACGATTAAAAAATAATCGGTGTTTAAAAAGCCTCGCTAGATCGATGCACCGCCTCTGGATTAACATTATGTCGAGTGTTAACTTCATTTCTAATATCAATTTTTTTTCTTTCCCTGTTAATTTTACTGGCCAGACCCTCAATTTTTGAACTTTAATTTCCTGTAGTTATTTTGAACTCAATTGTTAATTAACAGTTAAATAACATTTTAAGTTACTATTGCCTTGCACATAGTTTCACAAGCCCATATAAAAATTTTTATTTTTGAACTATCCATGGATCTTGAGAAATGTAATTGTTAACTAAGGTTCTCTAAGTAAATCAATTACATGAATATTATATTTTTTGTACACCATCCTGTCCTGTTCACACTTTCCACACATGAATTTTATAATTTCAATGCTCCTAGTTCTCATAAAACCCATTTGTTAATTATCAATTAAATAATTTTTTTCACTGTATATCACCTTTGTACTGAATATCACGCTGTTCTTTCGAGCTCGGTGAGACAGTGCTTTTTCATTAGAACTCGTACACTAATGTTATTTAAATACATCATGAAAGTCATAAGGAATCAATAGCGTATAGTGGTAGTGTGTCGGTCATTAGGTAGGTCTCAGTTAAAATCTCAGGGATTAAATTTAATTTCAACGGAATAACGTTGGACTACGAAGTTGGAAAAATTCGTAAAAAACAAAAGACTCCAGGGAGTTAATTTTTTTTTAATGATTTATTTGAGGATCGAAAGTGCTGAATTCGCTGATTCGAGGATAGCGGGTTCAAATCCCGGACAATGACTTTTTTTTTTTGCAAAATTTACAGTATTTTGAAAAATAATGGAACAGCGGTTTTAAATTCGTTCATCGATTTACTTTCTGGTGTTATCCGCCAGAACTGGCTCACTATTAGCCGAGCTGAACTGGCCATTGCCAGGCCAGATTCATGAAAAACTAGCCAGGTACTAGGCCGCACCAGAATTAAATTTCTGCTCGGGAAAGAAGTTTCAAATATACATGCAAACAGTATGGTAGTGGTTCATGAAGCAGATGTAAGCGAGAAAAGAGATCGAGAGATTCGTAAAAGCAGAGAATGGGTAACTTCGCAGCATATATGGAACTGTGTATACAAGTTCATAATATTGGAGAACTTGCACCTTCAGAGGTTTCCTCGCGTCTTAGACTTTTGAATACATCGAAGTATCCACTTCTGTAGAAATATATTATAGCCAAAAAACATTGCATCGCAAAAATAGGGAATTTTGACCAGAAACTAAACTAATCTTTCTTTGATCTTGTCAGCCAGAGATTTACCCGCGTTTCTCCGCCTATTCTGCCAGACTCCGGCTTGCTGGCATCAACGAAGCTCGTTTCATCTATACCCCGCTCTTTCTGGATTTCATTGCTGTCTCACGCAGGCTTCGAGGATTTTCCTGAAAGCTCTGGATGGATAGAGACAACTTCACTGGAGGCTTACGAATTCCAAGGAGCATGGAAACGCAGACTGAGGTAAGTGGACTAGAGCTCAAAAGCTCTACGGCCTGGTTGTTCCATCCTCGTGGGTGAAATTTATCTGGCGGGTAACCAATGTAAAGATTTAGGGTTACCCGTCAGATAAATTTTACCCGAAGGTGAAACAACCAGCTCTTACAGTTTTACCAGTTGATAAATTCAAAAGTATTGCTCATGAAGAAAATATCATCTCGCAACTAATAAAGTGCAGATCTTGTACTAAATAAGTCACTGAATACCCCTCAAATTCCTATGTGTGACTAAATTTTTTTTTTTTTACTGCCTACTAAAGAACTCAGGATAACCAATTCACTGGAGATTTTTAGCTGCACAAATTTATGCGGTAAAGTTCATAAAAACCTGATGCACGTGCATTGAATTATCAAATTGCGAAAAAAGAGGAAAGACAAAGACGATTGAAAGAAAATAGAAAAGAGGAAAGACGAAATTATTGAAGTTATTTGTATACGTTGAACTCGCAATCGAAATCACATAAAACGCACATTCAAGGTCATAAAATTTATGATTACGATTATCTCGATGATCCAATGAATTAGCGAACG
Source organism: Rhorus exstirpatorius (assembly GCA_963564615.1). Classification (NCBI taxonomy): domain Eukaryota; kingdom Metazoa; phylum Arthropoda; class Insecta; order Hymenoptera; family Ichneumonidae; genus Rhorus; species Rhorus exstirpatorius. The sequence goes on from OY751313.1 coordinate 42,538,186, forward strand.
TTTGAACGAAATTATAAACATTTGGATTATTCAACTTACTTTATGAAAGTCAGAATGAAGATTTTTTTGTTTGAAATTTATATAAAAATCAAATCATTTTCGAGCGCTGATTTTTGCGGTTTAATCATACAATTGAACCGCAAAATCGTAGTTCGAAGTGTATTTGATTGCTTTATCCGTCGGCGTTTCGATTTGCTGCAGATTTTTTTTTTTTCATCTCGCGAAATGTGTACAGAGTGGCCGGAAAGAATAAAAAATGATTGCCAGAGGGAATCAGGAATCGTTTTGTCCGTATATATCGATAGGCCATTATATGTGCGGTTCGATATACATACATGTATACTATGCGATATGGATCTCGCAATATCGAGAGAACCGGTAAAAAGTCATTCGAGTTATATCGTATGCATTGACCGTACGAATATACATGTATATAAAAATAATATATTCATATTATGTAGTGTCGCGGGCACATGGACCAGTGCATATATACCAATAACTGAAGAATATTTTCTCGCTTCAGCGGAGTTTTCGCACAATGAGATTTTTGAAAATTCTGGTTTGATATTTCCCGCGAGTGAACCGAAATGAAATTATGCCGAACGCGATTTTTCTCTATTCCCTCTTCGATTTCACGACACGAGAGAAATCTTTACTGCTATTTCGTAAAATCTATGGGATATACGTGATCAAATAATTTTTATTGGCTCGTTTTATTTTACTAAGAATGAAATAAAAATATTGAACAGTTTTCAGCGTTAAAATAAATGTATACATATATGAAGAGCCGGGCATGTGTATTTAAATATTGGATCTCGAAGCCTCGGAGGTTTGATCTTGCGGGGTTGCCTGATAGATATGGTGCGTCCCCGCTTATACGCCACGAGAAAGTTTTGAGGTCGTGTGGACAAAGGTGATTGACAAAATGATTTTTTTTTTAAATACTGCGCTTGGTCGAAAAACTTGAACACTTTCTCGCTCAATCCTTTTTTTTTCAAAATCGTTATCATATTCACCGAGTAACTTTAAATAATTTTTAAAAGATGCTCGAAACTTTTTTTGCGGTTTGGTTGGAACAAAAAAAAATGCACCGTGTCATTTATCGCATGTGGAGCGTTGTTTGAAGGATTATAAAACATTGGCACGGATTTATCGCAAACATACAACAGTGAAATTCAAGACTTTTCAAATCCGAAAATCCGAGTCAAGCTCCTACACACATCACGAGAAATAAATGTCTACGATAGCGAATGTTGATGAATCATCGGTTTTCAAATGTATCCTAATTTATTTGCGATTACTACTGTATATCCACAAATAATTAGGTACCCGGACACGAAAGTTTTCACTGTGAATACGGAGAGATGAAAACTTTGGAAATTATCTACCCTATTTGAAGTTGTAGGGTGTCTCGGAGCTTACAAGTGAGATTATGGTGATTTATTGTATCAAACAATAGGGTGTGCCAGATAAACTTGATTAAAAAAAATATATGTCCAGTTCATTTAAATAGAGATGATATTTTTTTTTTATTCTACGACTATCAGACAAAATCATACTTCGAGACATGAATTTTTTTTTTTTTACGATTTATAAGAACATTTTATGCAACTATTTCCAAATTTTAAGCAACATTACTTTGGAGTAAAAATATGGTTTGTTAGGTTCAATCATAAGCATTAAACGCGAAAACTTGAAAAATACTTGTATACACGAAGGACCCGAGAGTTTGTGTTTAGCAATTTGCTATAAATTGGAGTAATAGTAATTAGTTTCAAAAAACCAAACCTTTTTTACTACAAAGTAATAGGTAGTTCGATCTCCACAATTAAACGTTTATTCTATCGCTTGGATCAAGTTTATTCTAATCAAAGGTACATTTTTTTTTATTTTAAATCAAATTCCTCAACTCAAATCTTTTTTTTATCAGTTTCTGCTGTCACAATGTTACGAGAAGGAAACGAAACGTTAATTTTGGTGGTATAACAACTCGAAGACTGTTCCACATAGATGAATGATGCATTCCACGTGTATAACGTGTCTAACCGTGTCCCTGTAAATAGCGTGAGAGTAGGAAACATGATTTTCTGCAAAGGTCTTTAACTGGCACGCGAGAGGTTTGTAAAAATCGAGAGAGAGAGAGAGAAAGAGAGAGAGAGAGAGAGAGAGAGAGAGAGAGAGAGAGAGAGAGAGAGAGAGAGAGAGAGAGAGGAGAGAGAGAAACCTCAAATCTCATCGTACGTTTTTATTTCTCTTTCGTTCTCTTGGTGCGTCGAGTATTGATCTTCTTACGCTCCGTGTGCGAAAAGTGTACTTTAGTTCGCGTTCTCCGTGTATTCAATGAGAGCTAGCAAGCTTGGAATGTACTCTCACAGAATGGGGAACCTCTTTCTCTCGTTTTTTTCTGTCTATACCGACTATACTTCGTTTGTTCGAATTTAACAAAGAGAGATACGTGGAGAACGAGCCAAGATAGTGTATGAGCTCTCATCGATCCGATTAAAATCGATTGTATATAGAGCACCAGAGGTCGGCGAGAATGAAGTCGAACCGAAGACGCAGTGCAACAGTGATGCCATTAAAGTCCCAAGAATTTATTGTTCAAAGCTTATTATCGTTCCAGCTCGTTTGGGCCGGTCATATAATTTTTCAGACTCTGACGCTGCTCCATTAATTTTTCTTTCCCAAATTGATACAATAATATCGGTAACCTCAATTAAGCATTATCCTACAAATGATGTAGAGCTGTTAAACAAATTGATTGATTATTGGAAAAAAATATGTCGTCATTAGTTGTACGGCAATATTTCCGAAAAAACGAGGATAAAAGTTATTCAACCCTTTGTTACAGTAAAAGAGAATTTACATCGCATCGTGTTCCTTGAATCGAAAAAATATAAAAATTTATCGATAAAATATTATCTGAAAAACTTGCTTCGTAGTCATTATTTTTATGATTCATCCGCGAGGATATCCTGCAAACCTTGCTGCCGCGGGAAAAAAGCCGTAAATCACGTTGACACCGGCAAGAAAAGACGCGCGTATAGAGAAAGGATCATAGTGAGAGAGCGAGAAAGCTCCGAACTCGAAGGTGCAGAGACCACACGTATATGTAGCTCTGGGTTTACAGCTTCGCGAAACCGGTGAGCGATATGAATGGCTTGTAATCAAACTTTAGTGCTATACGCGCTTGCGGAGGATGCCGGTTATGATACCCAGCAACGAGATCGCGAGCGCACAGATCGTAAAATACATGATGCACGTTTTTTTGATGCTCCAAAAAAAAAAAAAAACTTGAAATAAAAAACGACGATATCTCTTCGAGAATGAATTAGAGAGTGGGAAATCGTTGTGTCTTTTCATTTGAAAAATCGAATCAGTTCTAGTAAGGAGCGATACAAACATGTTATTTATTATTTAGACGCACTGTTTAGAAATAAAAAAAAAATCAAAGTCTGACCCGACAAAAGCACAATTTGGGCTGAGTCTATAAAAGCGATGCTTGATTTCCATACGCAAACGTCAAACAAGAATTTCATTGATTCAATTTTGCAATGATCTCTGTTTTCGCGAGGTGTTCCTTGGAGTCGAAATCTATACTTTAAAAGAGCGAAAATAAAAAAATAAAAATTAAAGTAAAAAGTAAAACATCGTGATACACGAATCTCAACATTTTTCCAAAATACATTGTTTTCCTTGGAAAATTAATACTTTTTTCGTAGCGAAAACTAATATTGTTTTATGAGAACGTCTAATGAAAAAACAATGATAAAATAAAAATCGAATCAACCGGATGATAAAAGTAAAAAATCAACAAGTATTAGATACGACGTATATCCTTTGGGAAATAGTACACACAGTCATTTCCCCCACGGAAATAAAGTATATTAAAAATATATTTATCAATGTATGGAATATGTATGTGAGATATATAATGGATGTATATTATGTATGAATTATATATCCAAAATGTATGAGAGATATCGAACTTTCTGCCGCTTAATATATGTATACATATATGATAGATATATAAAATAATATATTTCTGATATAAACTGGTTCAAAAGAATTATGCATTATTTATATATCCAATATATATCTGAGATATATATTAAATATTTGTATTTTGTATTTATCATAAATTATTTATATGGGCCACATAGATTTGAAGTATCTATTAAATATATGTACTTTATATTTAATATAAATCATTTATATATTGCATATAAATCTGGCACCGCATTTCCATCAATATCCCTGCAAATCCAAGTGTGTTATTTTTACACACTTTAAGCGCGTTATTGTTATATGCATTTAATTCTGGCCCGAGATTGCCCCCATAATAAATATAGTTTATTTATAATTTATAAATTAGCAATTAGGAATGATTGATGAACGAGTTTAAAACTGTTGTTCCATTATTTTTGAAAATCCTGTAAAATTAAAAAAAAAAAAAAAAAAAAATTCATTGACCGGGATTTGAACCCACGATCCTCCGCAGTCAACGAATTCAGCACTTTCGATACTTAAATTAATCATTTAAAAAAAAATTAAAGATTTGAAGATCCTTTTTTTTTACGAGTGTTTCCGGCTTCGTAGTCCGGACGTTTTTCCGTCGAAATTAATTTTGAGCCTACCTGAGATTTTACCTGAGACCTACCTAAGACCTCCCTAACCGACCGACACTCTACCACTACCCTATTGATTTCTTATGAATTTCTTGTACTTAAATGATATTAGTGCACGAGTTCTAAAAAGCACTGTCTCACCAGGCTCGATAGGACAGCATGATAGTTAGTAAAAAGGTGATATACTACAGTGAACAAATTTATTCAATTTTTAATTAACAAGTGGATTTCATAAGAACTAGGAGCATTGAAATTGTAAAACAAGGCGATACTAAGTGAAAATTTAATTTAACTGTTAATAAGCAATTGACTTTAGCAATAATGAAATAACAGCAAGCTTACAATTCTAAATATGAAAGTCAATTGTTAATTAACAATTGAGTTACACATAATGAATTTTACATATATTCCTATTACATTACAATATATTAAAATATATACACATATGATAGTACGCATTATACTACCGAAATATGTAAAATATAATACGGATATTATATTTTTTGTAATACTGAAGAGTATTGTTTGTAGTAGAAATGCAAAATAAATCTTTTATATGGAAATGTTATATATATTCCTATTATATTTCAATAGATATCACTGTATACTACCGATATATGTAAAATATAATGTGGATATATATTTCAAAGTATTAAAATCTAAAAAAAATGTATGTAACATGTATATGAATATATGGCAGATGTATTTCATTTATATTTAAAATATATTTATTATATATTTGGCGCATATATGATGCATGTATAATGGATATCGAACTTTCTGCCGCTTTATATGCAATATATTAATTATATATTTTCACTATATCTCGAATATACTTTATTTCCGTGGGGGTTGCCTCAAACATTACGTTTCGTTCGTATTCCCAAAAGCTCAACCGAGCTGGCATGTGGCGGGGGAGTATAGCAATAATCCGCAGCAGTGGTAATACCACTTGATCGTACCTACATCGCCACCAGATTGTGATAGAACAGAGGGGAAATGATTGTGAAAAGTGCTCGTGATCCCAGTCTAGAGGGTTCTCACGAGCAGCAGCATGAGAGTCCATTTCATTTCGCAACTTTCTCATCGTTCTATTCGAGAGAGATTGGCTTCACGAAGAAGAAAAAAAAAAAAAAACCCCCCGATCAACGAAAATTCTGTGTCAACGAATAAAAATAGAGAAAGAGACAATAAGTGCGGGAAGCAGTTATGAGGGACGGATCGAAGATAGATAAACTATAGTGATATGAAATGTCACGTGGAGAAATAAACGGGCAAAGTACCCGACCAATATCACTCTATAAGTTTACTATTTACATATACCTATATCGAAACGATATAGTAAACGTACCTGCAAAGTTATTTTATCGTGATTATGGCTCTCAAGTCTGGTGTAGACGACGTGAAATCTACCGATAGCAGCATGAAATGATAAGATGACTTATTTTATGCGAAGCAGTTAACCCATATACTACACACCAATGGAAATGAAGAGCACGCGGTAGGACACGAAACATTTATGAACTTCGCGCTCCACCACATGTTTTTAATTGTCTCTTGAAAATTGACTCTTTTTACGATCTTTCCCCACGATCGTAGATTCATTTGTTTCTTATTCGTCGGACGCAACCTATTTTTTTGATCATGTTTGGCCAAGCGGAGTTTAGTCTGTGTAATCCAACAGGAAGAAGTAGAAGAAGAGAATGAGAGGTCGAGATGGGGCGCGTAAGAGATTTACGAACATCAACCGTGTCGAGTGTATGTTTGACTATGGAAATTGTGGCTACTTTGATTGATTTTCTGATCAAAGTTTTGTAGATTTTATCACCAATGCATTTTCAGTTTGTGCTCGCGAGTTTCGTTTTGCACAATGCCAATGAGTAAATTCGACAAAACTCCATCGCTCCTTTTATCCAATGATACATGTCTCATTAAGCAGTCGATACTTTGACTCATATTTATACGCTTATCTGAGCTTAAAGTGACATAGAGTTGAGGATTTTCTAGCCAGCACAGAGGCACTCTAAAATGGGTTATGAGTACATACTTTAAAGTGCATATATGTGACTCGATGCACATAAAACCTGCCTCTAATATCGATAAAAAGTTCTGCCAAGTAATCTCCAGTGTATGTGTAATTCTGAATAGCTTTACTCCGGAGGACATTCTTACGTGGACCATGAATCCTCAAGAAAATTAATAATGCTTCCTCGCTTCACTTCAATCTCTGCTCTTTCAACCTGCGCTATATTCTTTTTCGTTCATCATACAAATTTTCGAGATTTTCACTCGGATGCTCTCATTCCATTGTAAATGTTGAGCCAAGAATTCGAAATGCTTCCCCAATATCTCGCCGTGGGCTGTACTAGCTATATGGGCAGGTTTACATTGCATGTCGTGAGTTCCTCGGAATATCTCTAGCAGAGAGAGAAAGAGAGAGAGAGAGAGAGAGAGAGAGAGGAAAAGCAACGGCACGGAAAAAGGAACTCGAGCAAGGACAACTTTTTTTCCCATCGCTATTTCATTTCATCCGGAAAAACCGCGTCCCGGAAACGTTACTGCAGTTTTGTTCCGTCTCTCTAACGGTATGTATAAAAACGATATTCGCGACAGATTGATAAATCGTGATTCAACTCCTTTTTTCTCATGTGATATTTGTAAAGAAGATCCGCCATGACTCGGGCTGTAAGTGTCGAACATTACGTGTAAAAAAATATTTAGGAATGAAATGAAAAATCTCTTTACGTGTCGTATATTTAAATCAATTGCTTTGCATGATTGTAGCTTGTAGCATTCCTACGCACAATTGATTGAAGTCGATCTGTTATTAAATCAGAAAAGCATCATTGATCGTATGAACAGTAACTTTTTCGGCGTATAGAAAATATGATTTAGTAATTGTAATTAGTAAGCCATGGTAAACAAAAAATTTTCGAAGTCTCTGGTTATTTGGCCAAAACTTTAATGAAGTTCAAGAGTACGGCTGCAGATATTGTGTGGCGAGTGGCGAATATGCGGAATATTATGACTATAATAGTGCTCGAGTTCTTCCACGAAAAATTTAGGCTTCTTAGTTTTCCAATCTAGAGCTAAGCTTAAAGCTGTAAATGACACTTTACAAAGTCAAGCGCCAAGTCGCGACTGCGACGTACAAGGCTTCACCGTCATAATATCACTTTACTGGCAACGGCAACGGCACTCTTGGTGCTATGAGTATATATTTGAAAAAATCCTTTGAGTCATTATTATCTGATGAAACAATGCACTAATAGTATTCATTGAAGTATACTGATCTCAGTAAGTCATACAAATTCATTCGGGTTCGACCGACGATTTACAGCATCTCGAAATTTCCATTTCTCAAAAATTATTGAAAAAAAAAAATTAATTTAAAAAGCGATATATTTCGGAAAAGTGATTGCCTCGATTTATCAACTCGCGTGTCTCGGAAATCTGGTTCTCCACCGTCGCTAAACGACGACTAAAACGTATATATACGGCAAGTCAGAGGTTTGAGCTTGAAACTGACTCTTTATTCACCCCCTATACGACCCAGTCGCATTAGCTGGTAACCTGAACGATCGCAGGACTCTCTTTCTGGATGGGCATTTATATATGCGGGGTCAGTGATCGATATAACTATAACGGGAACTACGTGATGTTCGTGTTCAGAGAAAAAGAACGAACGAAAGATCGACAGACTCGTCGATCTTATTTTTTGTCACTTATTTTCTTTTTGCTTTTTTTGACACCGACTCTCGTTATAAAGAACGATGTTCAATGAACTCTTTAGATCACTTTTGACGCGGGCTAGATGGAGAAAAAAATTTAACGCATCCGTTCTCGGTTACGTATATGGTCGCAGGTAGGTCAAGCTGTACATATGAATTAATGGATAAAACACACCAGTGTATGATCTATAGATGTGTGTAGTATATATCTGGTTTAAAACGTTGAGGAAGATCAATTTCCGGTGACAGAATTTTAGAGGTGATTTATCATCCCTGCTTGTGATAACCGATCGAGTCGAAGAATAATCATCGACGGTGATTTGGATTATCGTTTTGCTTTTTTTTTGGGGTCCGTAGAGTATATATTTTTATATTTACAATGACTTTGCAGCAGTCCATTATATTCAACCCTTTACAGGGGGTGATACTATTCGGTACTTATGGATTCCGAATTGTACTCGCCGTATCGTCATTCCTTATTTTGTTCAAAATTGTGCAGTGTTCTATTCATCAATTGTACCACCTTATCCTGTATACGATGCCAATTTCTCAACTTTTCTCAATATTTACACGATGTGAATATCAAATGCAATCACGATTTTTTTTAATAACAACTATACAAACCCAGAAACCAAGATTTTGTTGTAAATAAATTTTCTAAAAGCTTAAAAAAGATACGAAAGATTGTTCCTGATATTAACGATATGGTTAACGAGTTCGAGAAAAAAAGAATAACGTTAAAATATCGCCAAAGAGTTTATTGACCCCGTTGAGCGTCGCATTGGCCAGGGCTGAGCTTCGCGTGAGAGTTGTATTTCCGGTAGTATATATCTGTACACACAAATAAACAGTCTCTGTACAGTCCTGTCTGGATAAACGAGGTATACGTCAAGCTTGTAAAAGTAGTCATTAGCAGGAGTCTCGTGAGAGCTATCAGAGTTTCGTTTGGCTCTGTGGGCTGTGGGTGATCCAGTCCGTTCTGTACGTCTCTCAAATCGCCGACGGACGCTTGTGGACGATGACGAACAGCATATCGCACTTCAACTCCCGCTCAGCTGCAGAGGCCTCGGTATAATTCGTTGATATCAAGAAAATACAGATATCATGGGGGAAAAAAAAACGAAAAGAAGCGAAACGACCCATCCGAGAAATGTATAGTCGTATGCTGGGTGACAAATTATTCGTATAATTTTGACTGTATAGGAGGATGTATAGGATGTATAGGAGGACTGTATAGGATGATTTGACTCTAAGGAGGAATGACAGCGTTGAAATGTCAGTTGACTGAAAGATTTGACAGCAACGTAGGAACGATAAGTTATGAATTAAAATTACGTGTGAGGACTTTGACAACTATATGGGATTTAAAAGTGACGTCAAGATAATGCTCGACTTTCCTATTAACACAGCCGTTATCCATATTTGTGTTTCCACCGGGTACCTTATCAGGTTTTTACGTCCCATTTATTTTGTCCCCATTTACATTCCGTTCCGTAAGATCCCCCCAGAATATTGTTCGCAGCCACCCTTTCTTAATGAACTGCTGTATATTCCTAATGAACTGCGTTTGCACGAGGGCACAGGGAAACTGCGATAAACTTGGCCGATACAGGCTGTGACACAGAAAAACTGCCTCCAGCTCTAGAGTAATCGGCGTGCAAGCCATTGCACAGCTAAGCGGTCACTCATCTCAGTACTGGACGAGGCCACTATTGCAAAATTGCTGAAGCTGAGCACCAAAACCAAATGTCTCATATGCTCTCGATCTTATCGACATGTTATAATTAATATATTTTTGTTCATTTATTATTTCGTACAAAGTTCAATCGATGCACGTTTTGGTCATAAACACATCACTGGGTAATGTAACTAATATTTAACAAGTGGCCGGCCGTTGATCTTATTGCTCTTGCCATTGGCAGTAAGCCGCAAAAGTAAAGAGAAGATAAAAAGAAAACGAATGAATCGAGAGATCGTATGTACCCATCTACGGCTGAATTATAGTGCTCCCACCGTGGCGTGTCGCACAGGGTAGTTGTAATTACGCGCTCGAGCGGTGACCCACTTGGGGCAACTTTTCATCGAAGACCGCATAACATTTCGTATTCTTCACACGTTTCTTTCTTTTTGCACGAATCCTGCATACGAGCTTGGCCATGATCACTAGGATACGGAAGCTCGTCGATTCTGGACCCGTGTCTCTCTCTCTTTCACCCCAAAATTTGTATCCCAACTTTATATTCCGTACTACACCGCGCTTCGTAAATTTTCCGTCATTTCTTCTCTTATTGTTACCAGAGCACATCCTCTATCGAGTTTTTTTTGCTAAATTATTAATATTATTATTATTTATGATTGCCGTTGTTATTACGACACGCGAAATTACGGCAGTTGTGCGTAATTAATCCGAGCTTTGTGTCACGCTCGCACGCGTGTTTCAGTGCTTATAAATACACTCAGCTTCTACATATTTAATCCTTAGTTTTTATTATGATTACCGCGTGTAATTCGATCTGAATATTAAGATTTTGTATCCACGAATGGTGTTTTGCAATTATGCACGGATATCGATATCGCTGATCCCATGTATTTGCGACTGGTAATTGTGGAATCTAAACGCCATTATTTTGCTGCTGGATAAACGATCATTAGCGGCCACGGTAATGCAATTTGTACTTTTTTGAACGTTAACTATACGAGAGAAGAAGAGAAAAATAGGAGAAAGCTCAAGTTTGGCGTGATAAAGGGAGAAAAAAATTGACTTTACATAAAAAATATTTTGGTAACGATTTGCAAACTCCGGAGGGAAAAATTAACGTGCGAATTTATTTTCGAAGACAGATCAATTTTTGCAGCCGAAGAACACATATTTTTCATCTGAATAACAAATAAGTTTAATATATATTTCAATCACATGTACTTTTTTTACATATATTTGAGAACTATAAACAATTTATCTCCGCGTACTAATTTTTTCCGCGAGGGAATGTTTTGATGCAAAAGTGATTCGTCCATTTCGTCCCTCAATTGCCATCCGAACCGCAATTGCAAACGAACGGCTGTGAATACTTTTCCGTTAATTTTTCATTGACAAATAATACCCGCACTGATGATGGTCATTTTTTTTCTATGTTAATGGCAAAATGGCAAGCTCGTAAGCCCAGCCGGAAAATTACCCAAGACCGGCAATATATATGGTTGGGGTCATTCCCGTGAGAGTGCCTTTTAGGCGTAGACCGTGCGTGAATGGTGCGTGACCGGCGACTTATTGCCAGACAATTTTCGTCGATTCCAAGCGTAATACGTGAGTTCGCGTGTCGGGCACATATCAAATATTTATATCTATACACTTTTGCGTGCTTAACGACGAGGAGACTCGGTCTTTCTACCTCGCTTTCATCAAAGTCCTTCGGTGACTGCACGATAGTGCGAGATAGGAAATTGCGAGAAAACAAACCCCGAATGATCACCGAGAGGCTCATCGCCATTTGGGGGACCCTACGCATTATTCCACGCGATATATAGAGGCCCGCAAAAATGTGCTGCGACTGCTTGATCTCTCCTTCTTCCTCCTCCTGTTTCAAATCGTAATAGGCCTCGAATTTCCGTAATCCTCCCGATTATCGGAATTGACATTTTGGTTCTATTCAATCCGGAAAAGCCATCAGCTCGCTCTTCCCTCACACGACTTTGAGCTAGAATCGTGGTAAAAAAAACTTTCAGATGACTCGAGGAATTTGCAAGGCTGGGGTAATCGCAGCACAGTGGCGTCGCTTCAGTGGGTGCTGTGACATCAGTAGATTAATGCCTATCGTAGTGCACACTCTTTGCAAAAAAAACATTTGTCGCGTACGATGTGTTTCTCTACTTTTTTCTAGGCGCTAAGTCACACTTTTTAACCTCCTTGTATAACTTCTTTCGATTCATAAAAATTGATCCAGAGATTAAACTTTTTCCGTTTAATTTCAACAGTCAATATGGCTATTCGTTTACTATTTATACACAAGCAAGCGTAGTGAACCAATGGCCTGGAGCAATTTCAACAGTCTCTGCTGTATTTTTTCGACAGTATTTTTATTTTCTCATTGTATTCCAGTATTTTTCAGTATATTGAGTAGGCAGTTTTTAAATCATTTAAAGAATTCTTTGGTTCACGAAAAAAAAAGAAGTTTAAATCTTTTTGTTCAAGCAGCAAAAAAAAACTCAGACTGCAATTGGAATAAGCCTGTCACTATTACAATTTACCCCGGAAAGAAAACTACAGTGCTTGAGGTAGCTTGTGTAGCCATTTGAACTTGATCTTCAATGACCCCGGTGGTGGGAGTAATTGCAAAAGTCTCGAGACTGATTTACTTCAACAAAGCTCGAACGGTTGAAGTTACGGGACTGAAAAATCCACCATTTTGGATCACAGCTTATCAATAAATCGCTTTCTTTGGATCGATTGGTCGCTTTTATACTGCAAATGGGCACGTGGCAAAAAATGTTGGGACTGCCTACCTCTGCTTGCTTTACAGACTCTTTTTAAAACAAGTTAATGATAAAATAGAAATTCTATGCTGACAAACTATTACGAATTCTAAATGAAGATGGGAACATTTTCCGAATTACGAAACGTATGTCCCTCAATTTCTCTCTCTCTCTCTCTCTCTCTCTATCTCTGCTTCCCAAGGCACCCAGCAAAAAGTGCTCTTTATCGTGTTTTTTTAAAAACATTGTTCCCGTAGGCACTTTGTTTTCAGAAAGTCGGTCGAATGACGTTGCGGAAAGCCCCCCTCTTGGACTCTCAATTACATGATCGAAGACAATTTTACAATTATTCGCAATCAGTAATGGTGAGAGCGAGTGATAGAGAGTACAACGAAAGCTGTCTCAAAACGTGGACTAATTAAATACCCGCTGATCAAAAATCCTACTATATAATATATATAATATATGTGTGTGTTTAAGGTATTAAAGCATCGCTTTCGGTACTATAAGTGTGTAACAAGCGACAAGGGGAAATGGACGATCTAAAGTTTTCGAGGGTGAACAGAAATTAACGACCTTCGAGTAGATACTTGGAGTGTATACACGTGAACAGCGCTGAAGGGCTTCGGCAATAGCAAAAGAGGGCAATCGGCGAAGGTACTCTGGAGTGGCGGGTAGCTTGGATACCGACCGTATTCTTTTTCTGCGCTTTCTGATATCCACTTTATCAACTCGTCGCTCCACTTGATTTATCGTGTTCGTCAGCAGTTTAGGCTGATTCAAACGAGAGTTCAGAGTTCCGAAGCCTTCCTCGAGAACAGCTTGAAAATTTTAAACACGCACCTGTTCGCACAACTTTTTGCATACTATAACCAAGGATAAATATTTTCATTCATAGGCGTACAGTCAGCTTGCTAGCGAAACAAGTTAGTTGATTGACTTTTCAAAAGTTTAAGGTAACTCGACTAGAGTAAAAAGTCGAGTGAAAACGGGGGTGTCTCTTGACTGATGAATCTACTAAAGGGTCCGAGAGAACGAGTGAGCGAGACTTGTATACCTGAAGCAACTAACAACAAAGTTTACATCAACATGTTAAGCGAGTCTGCTAGACAGGTGGAATTAAATTTTCGAACACTGTGAGAGTCTTTACATCGTTAGAATGAAATAAATGTGGAACAGAAGACAAGTTTTAATTCAATTATAGCCAATAGCAGAGTTTCCCCCCTGTAAATATTCTCGTGACAATTTTCCTTAAGTTTACTACACAATGAGATATTATAGTTGCAATATACAGGAGCCACATAACCATTTTCGAGAGGAAGCCGTCCTCAAAAAGTTCAACCCAAGTGAAAAGTACCAAAGTACCAATAACATTCGGAAAAACAAAGTCTCATTTCCTCAGTCTCGTTTCCAGTAAAAATCGTCGTCGATGTGCGTAAACGAATCCTGAAGTTACAAGAAAATCTCAGACCGTCAACAAGTGTGTTAGATTTTTGAAGAATCACTCATACGCATCAATATTATTTATAGATATCAATATCCAGAGATGCTCATCTGAAAATTGTATGTTTGAATACATTCAATAAAATCTTGAACCACTGAATTTACGTAAAATCCATTTTGATTTCGTGAGAGAATCGAACGCCCGAAAATGTGCAATGTCCGAAACTATAATAAAATTCGTATTTCTCGTACCTGCCGTACCTTTTTTTTTTATTTCGTGACTTCAAAAAATAGCGATTCTTTGATCTTTCGTACAATTGAACGCTATACGGTTTACAAAATATTATACCGGTGTCGTATAATGATGTATAATAATTGTTCGTTTGCGTACGTGCGTTTCTCGTTCCATAAGCTCATAATATGCGCCCCTACAGAAAAAATCCAAACACCTTTCATGAAGTTCATTTCTCGTTTTAATTTTTTTCCCTACCCTCTTCAAGCTCATTTCCGGCATATTATATGCGTAGCCATAATGCCATAACAAGTTTATCGTGCAAGGGGGTATGGAACTTTAATCGGTCTATTCTGTCATCGACAAACTCGTTTGTACGTTATCGCGTTGCTGAATGAAAAAGTGATATATCGAAATTGAACAGGGAAAATTAGTTATTAGTTATAAAATTAGTTATTAGTTTATTAAATTAGAAATTCGTACTTCAACGACGTTGAAAAAGACAGAAAAGACTTTTTGTATATCAGGGACTTAAAGATTCTGAATGCACCTACATTTTATGACTCCTTTCGTTGCACAAATTTTTCACTTTCCATGTGTACTGAGGAAGCCAAGTCATATAGATTAACTGAACCGTCACACTAACTATTTTTTTTTTTTAATTACATGACAGCAAAATTATTTATTAGTCCAAACATAGTTTGACCGAATAATTGCGGAATAAAATAAAAAGTATTGTTGAACCAACTAATACTTTATTTGACCAGCCGTCATCGTCTGATTATCGCAATCCAACTACTTTTTGTCCTCGTGTGAGACCGAGTATATGATATGTCTGTACGCTGTACGTGAAAGGACATGGCGAAAATCGACGCTGTTCGTTTTGGGGGCTGCTCAAACTTGTTCACGTGAAAATCATTGTTTCATGACACTGGATCAAGCAACTGACATGTTGGGGTCGTTGTATATAAGCTTTACAAATCATATATATATATATATATGTGTGTGTACGTGTGTGTGTTTTCACCCCTGGAATTGAGGGCTCAAGTGTCAGGGAAACGTTTACAATATGTTCTGAAGTCGTCAGCAACGTCTTTCTGACTATTGTGCTAGCAGGGGTGGATGCTAATACACAGCACAACATCTGGGGGATTCATATGTCCTAGGAAAAGAGGGCTTTTTATAACATTTAAAGGAGAATGTCTTGAGGATATTCTTGTAATCTTTCGGCTTAGCTTATACACGATAGTCTCATGCCCCAAGTACCATCAACCATTGGAATAAGAACAAAAAAATCCTAATATTTCCACCTTTCGATGGAACACACGTAAAAACGCTTTGACCAATAAAAAAAATATCTCACTATACACTTATCCGATATCATGTTATTTTTATCTTCCGAATGTTTTTCTTTTGTTATCCGAATACACAAACAAACATACGTATATGTTGGTTGCCAGCAGGTAAACAGTCGTGATGTTTCACGAGATGAGAGATTTGGGAAACGATCGTTTACTGCTTAACAGTCTTAAAGTAAATTAAATGTGTGTAATATATAGAAGATAAGGGGATGCTCATAACGAGGGGATTCGGAAGATGATATGTCAGCTTGCGCTGCATCAACTTTTCTTCCCGAACAAATTAAGTGCTTTCCTGCCCCGATTTGACACTTGCGAGGTTCTATATGTATGGAATTTGACGTTTCGACTATAGTCCACTACTATCCACATACTTTTTCTTACTTCTTTTGAAATTACATTCAATTAATGCAAATATATTGTATTAAACTTGAATGGAAATTGTATATTTGATTGAGATGAACTCTCCATACTCGAATCGAATTAATACCTTTTGTATTTTTCATCGTGTAATCAATTAAATTTTTATCTAGAATTTTTTTACGTTAAAATGTAGAGAAGAGGATTGATCGTACGAAGGGGAAACTTCGACAGTCTCCTCTCACGGCTCTTTCGCTCCAGCAGTTTCTTTTTCGTCGTAGATAAATTTTTATCGTTGCTGGTGCACGATTTTGTCGAAGGCCCTTTCCTCCTCTGCACTTACTCGCCTCTTCTCGCATTGACACACCGTAGATTCCGCGAGTACAGAATGACGATAGCAGTAGTGATCCGCGCTACTCTCGTTTCAGTCGCGATGATGCTAGCCTTCGTTGTGGATCACGTAAAACGCGAAAGTACGTGATTGATGTTCACAAAGCTCGATCTATATCGGTGCTTTTTTTTTCCCTTTTTAATCATTCTCCATCCACTCTTGGATTATCTTTTATCATTATGAAGTAATCGGTAACGTTGAGCACACGACAATCTTGTCAAAAGCGCATACTATGGAATAGGAAAAATTTAATAAAATAGCTTAATTGCAAGTCTAATAAATTTGCTAAAAAGTACGTATTTTTCAAAATTGAGTTAGTATTCGTTCAGGATAATATATTCTTTTTCACATATACCACATTTTAACGATATACACCTTTAAAAGAAATATGTATAAAATGCATTGCGATTGGTAACATTTTGTTTGAGCTGTTGGATTTCCTCAAATACTTTTATTCCTGCATTCGATTTTATGTACCCTTTGCGCGAAACGTAAAGGTGCACCTTGGAGACCCACTCGCCATTATCAGCTCCGTTCGCTCAAAGGCTACCAAATTCTTTTTCCTCGAGACACTTTGGAAATAAAGCGAATACAATCGATGTCTATATTTCTTCGTGTTAAGCCCTCAAGCAGATCCATGAATTTCAATTCCCAAAGCTCTCAAGGAATAAAACAGAAAACATAAAATTGGTGTAATAACTCGTGCATATTATTTATTCCACATTTGCTGTGTACAATTCCTGTTTTATTCCAGTGAATAAGACTGTCAAATTGAACGAAAAAAAATAACTGTTATTATTGGTCTCACGAGTCATACGATTGCTGAAAGTAGGTGCAAATATTTTTATTTGGTACTTTTAGTATTTTTGAGTATTTTCTTTGCCCCGACTGTATTGAGATTTTTTCGCTTCGCGTAAAATCGTCCAACGAGAATCCGCTCACAAATCTTCAAGTATAATGTCAGTATTAACCTGTCATTTTTTGGCTGACGAATGCGACCTACTTCATCGTCTCGAGACAAAGAATGCTAGTCATACAATGGAAAAGCCTCATACCTTCGCTATACTTTTGTTCTCTGCTATATTTTTGGAACAGAGACTTTTTACCACCATACGTCCATCATGGAGCCTCCTCGCGGCCTCGCTACAAGGAGAATTTTTCGGAGGATGAGGCGACAGTCGTGCTCGACAACTCGGACGCGTCTGAAACTTTTGGATATTATAATACCTTCCTCCGCGAGGCTGATTAAGGGCTCAACCCTTTTTCAGCCCTCTACAAATTGATCGGTTGCTTTGCTTCGATAATAAGTAGGTTTATTGCAATGATGAACATAGCTATTTTTGAATAGGAACTTTTAACGAAGACGCAGAAAAGAGTAACGAAGTGATGACTGATATGATGGATCATGAATAACATGTGGTCTCGCTTTTAGAGGGTTATCTCATGTACAATTGCCCTAACATAAAAGTATCGTAAAAAAGTGATAGAAATAAATTTATGACTCTAGCGACAATTATGTTGATTATGCGAACAACAATTTAGCTATTTGAACCATAAAAAAAAGTCAACGTAATATTCCAAATAGTTGCAGTGACCACATCAAATATTTCTGTTTCCTTATTCAACTACATAAAATTGTAGAAATCTTTCTGAGCATGGTGCTGGTCATTCGAATTAGGTTTCGATGTTTATGTAAAGTATACGAAATAGGATGAGGCTATGGAGTACCGTTCTCCCGCTGTTGAGTGCTCCTTATTTCTTTTTTGTCCGCGAATTAGGGTTCACGAGACTCTCACTCTGCCATCCTTCACCCTCTTTACTTAAATATAGGACCGGGTGACCCTGATCAATCTAAAAAAAACCTCCTCTGCTCTCATGTTTACTTTTGCTACTGACGTTTTTCACTCTTGGAGGGCAAGATCTTCCCGCCCCCCCCCCCTCCCCTAATCCAGACATCGAAGCTGATAAGATCACTTCTTCAGGTAGGATGTCCGATTATGGGAATTCAATTCGCGTCAAGGATTTGTATTTGTAACGAAGTGCTCATGTAAAGATCTCATTTTCAATAAGATATCGCGAATTCGTAACTGAAAAGTACAGTATGTTGAGTACAACGCTGATGTATATCCACGATTAACGGGGAAAGTGGTTTTTCACGAAAATAGAGTACATTTCGTAGGATTTTCGGGGGTCCTAAATTCTTTCCAGTCTCTGTAGCGAAGTCGGAAAAGGCGGATAAGCTCGGTGATCTTCGGGCGTATCAGAATACACACCAGGATACTTTTGAGAAATGAATTTACACGCTTGAGCGTGCGACAGCCAGCCCGAACCGCCACAGACGCTTTCACCACCGCAGCCGTTCCCTCAGATTTCGCTTCTATATAGTAGTTCTGGGCTCACTTTCTATTTCTCGTTGTCAAGACAGAGATGTATAGAGGGTGTGTGTGTGTGTGTGTGTGTGTGTGGTAAGCGCCGCTGCTGCACAACCCCATGCGAAATTTCGGTAACCACGGGCTTTAATTCAACTGGCACGCTGCCTGCATTTACACAAGACATCGGTCTATCGTTGGTGGTTTAACAACGTGAGAAACGATGTACACGGCAAGTTTTCAAATGCGTGTCTACGGTGAAACAACTTCTTCGTATTATAATAATGTCAGGGCTGCAACCTCAGAATGATTGATACGGCCCTTCCGCCGATATATATGTTTCTCAAATTTATAACTTAGGAGAGTTTTAATGATCTGGAGTTTCGGGTCTGATATTCAATAAAAGTTTATAGATTTTCTTCCAGGGTCTACGTCACAGTCACTGAAATCCAACAGCAAGTAATGTATGTCCAGCAATCGATTCAGATTTATGATTTCGCTCGTGATTCCTTCATCGAGTCACATCGTCTCTTGTTCTCATGATAAAATTCTCTGTACCAATTGCCGCGGGATTGAACGTTGCAACGGTGATATTCCTTGACAATAGCACGGAACAAGAAGACGAGATAACGAGAGGGCCAAAGGGGTCAGTGAATTTCGCTCGTAATGAAAAGCACTCGGAGCAAAATTGAAGCTTCAGGAGATTTTTGTTAAATCCAGCACATTCCAGAGTCTAGAAAGCGAGGGTGGAATTGAATAATCGAGTTGAGCTCCTGTCTGCTTCTTCCTTTCTCTTCGTTTTACTCTGATCTCGTAAAAAAAAAAAAAAAAAACGAATCTCGGTGTTTGAAATACCCACACGTAAGGTTAAATCCACCTATTCCTTATCATGAGACACCAGACGATGTTTACATTCTAGATTGGATATGTAAATCAGCAGGGTCGATTGTCAAGAATCTTGTTTCATGTCATCATAATTTATAAAAGGCATATCGTTTTCATGGTAACAAATGAATTTTTACGATTGTGATAAACCTTTTGGAGTTTGTGCATTCGATGTTTTTTTCTTTTGTCTTCGTTGCAACGAGCACTCTGTCTATTTCTTTTGTATAAGAACATGTCCGGGTTTCTTGATCTTCTACATTCCTTTATCCTTGTGCATTCAATACTCGCTGGTAAAATCTACAGCTCGCTATCCTGTACTAGCTTGCCGAAGAATTTTATGCCGTGGTAAAATCTGGATGGGCTGAATCAAGAATTCCACGAGCACTTTCAACGATGACTATAGTTCTTGTCTCTTTCGTCGCACATTATGGCATATAAAAAGCTTTCAATCTCCAGAATGTGCTTCCGAAAATCTACAATAATGTCCCGTTTATGCTCTATCTCGTAAGATTATTTTCTCATCGTCGTGGAGATAACGACTATGGGCTCTTGCTTATTTTCTTGGGTCTATCGCTGGTAATATATTCTAACGTTATTTTTTTCCAAGATTCTCTTGGAGTGAAACGTTTGAAAAAAAGTATCACTTTTTCTTGTAGATCGGTTTCATTTTCGCATAACCTCCGCAACTCCCCTGAGAATAAAAAGTAGGCTACTTATTTATATCCTCTTTAAAGCTCTTTGACTTTGTTTTTACAATATTTTATTCATGCATTTCGCCACTCAGTCTCGCACTTTCAGTTCTGTTATTGCGTAAATAAAGTATCGATTCTTTTTTTTTCCACCACCAGCCGATTCATCGTTTCCACTTGCTGGAATTGATCTATGTCATTAACAATCTTCTTGCCGTTCGAAGCATGCACGCGCATTTATCTTGGGTCCCTTCCGTCAAGGGAATTCTGATCTTGCTAGTGTCTGCGGTCGCTGCTTCCTGGTCCTGGAATAATCCACAGCTTAGTACGATCGAAAATGAAAAATGAAAGCAAAGCGTTCGCAAGTTGCGGGAGACCAGAGAGACATCTACCCTAAAGTGATAAGATACTGCGATGTTCTGTGCAAGAGTACAATCATGTATCCTCACGAAGGATTGATGTTGATGTGCTCTAGGAAAATCCGACAACAAGGTTGGAAAATATGGTGGGGAAAAAGAGTAAAAAGAAAAAAAAGAAAGAATGAAGGAAGAAAAGAAGGAAAAAAAAGGAGAATCGTGAGCGGCAGCTTCAAGGGAATAGAATGGAAGTTATCAAGGGATCGAAGCATTGAATATCCAGAATTCCGCCAGATCGATGCCTTTCTCTGGACTCTTCTGGTCGAACGTGGTAATTAATTTCCTTAGCAATTCATGGACGGCTCTCAGAGTAACTGATCGGATTTTCAATTTTCATCTCCAAGTCTCTAGGTTATCCATATTACGCCTAGTATCCATGTATACTTTTAGCGAGAAACGAGGAATGGCACTTAACGCTCTGTTTATATAAGAGAACATCCTTTAATACGATAACATTTCTTTTCTCGATAAAAATGACAGCGGATAGTTGGGTTTGTGATTTTATGCCCGCGAAGTCGCGAAGCCTGAGAGTCATCAACAATCTCTTCCCTCGGACGAAAAAGAGATGTGGTTCAATCGATCTCTATATAATAAAATACAATACTTCCATCTGGCATTGCCACTCGCTGACACACCACGTCGGTTGAAAGACTTTGATTGCTTCAATCAATCAGCCCTGTAATTCTATAGTTATATAGAATGTACTGATACTTTTAATTGGATACCGATCCCGGTTCGAAGGGCAGGATATAACGAGACATCGATTAGTTTGAACGACAGAGGAAGCATAAAAAGTGCGCGTAACGTTGCGTACTGAAATTGATTCGGGTGATGTCGCACATCTGGCGCCGGTGAGTGGATGGGAAATGAAAAAATCGTGATGGCACAGTTGGAAGATAGACGAACGATACGTGGCATGATATTGAGCATATCCAAGGGGAAAATGATCTGATTTTTTTTTTCAAGTAAAACAACGACTAATTGATCATTTCAGATAACGAATTATTAGATTTCATGCACACATGCAGTACAAGCCCCATTATATTTCTTCGAAATTTACATATTCAATTGTCTTTATTTCTCGCAAGAATCTTCAGGCACGCAGTGATAGTTGAAGTAACGATTAAATAAGTGCCATGACCAAGAGAGATCATTCGTGCCCACATTCTCATCATAAAATATTTAAGACTTTGCAATTTAATAATTCGAGTGTAATTGGAGCTGGAGAATCGATTCAAAGGGCTTATCGGCTTCGTTGATATTTCTATAGGCTTCATCCTATTCTATCAGTTTTTATTCCCTTTCGTTTGAGCTCAACTGAATGCCGTTGATTCACGGGCGAGTCTTGCTAGCATTTTCACACTCGCGCGAAAGTGATATCGACATCCAGGCTGACGGAATCTCATGAACGAATTCCGAGAAGGGGATGTACGTTTATATGTTTTTATACAATAGGGAAAAAGTCGTTTTTCCTTTTTGCGATGATACGCCCTCTCGACCACTTCAGTGACGATCCTGCCTTTTCACGTTCAATAGAAAAAAAGGCCGGCACAAATAGTGATTGGGAAGCTCGTCCCCAGTTCAAGGATGGCATAAAATATTTGTATCGCTTGACGCTGAAGGAGCTAAACGTGAGCATTTCGACGGGTGTGGTTACCGTACGTCTATATACCCGACTAGAAATAGTCATAAGGCATGCCCGAAGTACCATAAGGTCCTCAGATGGTAAACGCAGGGCATGCCTTACCAAGGCATACCTCACAATTTTCTCATCTGGAACATACAAGGAATGCCCCACATATTGAAATGTTAAAGTATCATTAGGCAATCCACGCTAGTTCCTCACGAGGTCCTCGGTATTCTGCCTGACGAAAGGAATTTCATAAAAATGTTAAAGTATTATCAGGCAATCCACGCTAGTTCCTCACGAGGTCCTCGGTATTCTGCCTGACAAAATGAATTTTACAAAAATGTTAAAGTATCATCAGGCAATCCATGCCAGTTCCTCACGAGGTCCTCGGTATTCTTCCTGACGAAAGGAATTTCATAAAAATGTTAAAGTATCATCAGGCAATCCATGCCAGTTCCTCACGAGGTCCTTGGTACTCTTCCTCGCGAAAAGAATATCACGAAAATGTTAAAGTATCATTAGGCAATCCATGCCAGTTCCTCGCGAGGTCCTCGGTGTTCTTCCTGACAAAAGAAATTTTATAAAAATGTTAAAGTATCATCAGGCAATCCATGTCAGTTCCTCACGAGGTCCTTGGTACTCTTCCTCGCGAAAAGAATATCACGAAAATGTTAAAGTATCATTAGGCAATCCATGCCAGTTCCTCGTGAGGTCCTCGGTATTCTTCCTGACAAAAGGAATTTCATGAAAATGTTAAAGTATCATCAGGCAACCCATGCTAGGTCCTCACGAGGTCCTCGGTATTCTTCCTGACGAAAGAAATTTCATGAAAATATTAAAGTATCATCAGGCA
Source organism: Rhorus exstirpatorius (assembly GCA_963564615.1). Taxonomy (NCBI): domain Eukaryota; kingdom Metazoa; phylum Arthropoda; class Insecta; order Hymenoptera; family Ichneumonidae; genus Rhorus; species Rhorus exstirpatorius. The sequence continues at coordinate 42,561,641 of OY751313.1, forward strand.
ATCCATTCCAATGCCTCACAAGGTCCTCAGTACTGCTTACTCAGGAAGAGAATTTCATGAAAATTTTAAAGTACTATCAGGCCTCCCATCTGAGTTTCCCGCGAAATCCTCAATTCATAATTCAAACCAGAGTATTTTGAGAGAAAATTCTGTAAACAAATAGTTTTATACGCCGAACAGAACAGAATGATACAGTTAATTTTCAATTCGATGTACCGTCTTCCCGGTTCATCTATTAGATCGTCAACATTTACACAGTGCCCTGCCCGAATAGATTATGGTCAGTTCCCGACAAGTAGAAACCTACTTCATTTATTTATGCGTTGGTATGTTGTTAGAATTTTGTGTGCAAAAAATCCAGCAAAAAAATGGATATGTAGTTCCCACAGATTTGTTATAAAAAGTTTTACCTCTGCGGTTATGTTTTTTAATCAATTAATTATCATTCACGTTCATAATTGCAAATGAATAATAATATATTAATGATCATTTATTTGTCTGCAAATGTTTCGAATAATAAACCAAAAACTGCATGCTGGCTTGAATTTTTAAAAGCATTTGTAGGGGATTTCACTTATTTTTGAAAGTTTGAAAGAATATATTTAAATTTAATTTTCATTGTTTTACTAAATAAATTATTTTAACTACTTTAATTAATTAATTTTATAGTAGAAAATATTAATTTAATTTATAAAAATTTTTAATTAATTCAAAATTTTTTTTTAATCCCAATTTTTTTTTTTAATAATTAAAGAGAGTATTTTTTTGTGAGCTATGCCGTGGCTATGCCTATATATACCTATGATATACAATAAAACCTCGTTTATCCGATATAATCTGGGGAGGAGGTACCTTGAATAAGCGAAAACTCGGATAACTCGAAAGGAATAAAAAATTCGAAAATTTAAACATTTTTTATGTATTCGAAATGGTAGAATGAAATTCAATCACAAAAGTGTATAAAAGTGAAAATCTAACGAACGTAGATTAATCTTTGGGGTACGAAGCATTGTTACTACATAATGTATAACTTGTAACAAGTTGTAAAGTGTTGTAGCAAGTTTATGCGTGTACATATGTATGTATAAGCAACAAAGTAGCAATCGCAAAAAATTCGCGCGTACAGTATAGGCATGCAGCTCCATCCGTTTTATCCGAGTTTTTACATATATAGATATATATGGCACGCGTGTGGAAAGGAGAGAAAGAAAGAGAGATAGCGCGGTCCGCTGATTCCTCGGAAACTATTCGCGTATGCGTGGAGAGAAAGAAAAAATGACTGGGTAAGGTTGGAGGGCGAGAGGAAAGCAACGAAAGAGAAAGAGCGATAGTGACATCTGTACGTGAGAGTGAGATGCGGATAGGGGATAAAAAATATCGCCGCGTTACACATTTTCGAGGCCAATAGCTCAGCGAAATAATTCGGCTGAAAATGAAAATGATCATATTTGGAGATTGCGTTAACTTGAAAGGAAAAAATAACATTTCATTGATAAATAACAATTTTCATTTTTAAACTATATCATGGATCTTGAGAAATGTAATTGTTAGCTAAGGTCCACTAAGTAAATTAATTACATGAATATTATAATTTCAATGTTTCTAGTTCTTGCGTTATCCATTTGTTAATTAACAATTATTATTATCATTATTACATAATAACAATTATTATTAAACAAATCCATTTGTTAATTAACAATTGAATAAATTTTTTTCACTGTATATCACCTTTATACTGAATATCACGCTATTCTAACCAGCCATATTACATAATAATAATTATTAATAAACAACATAATATCAATTATTATTAAACTAATCCATTTGTTAATTAACAATGGAATACATTTTTTTGCTGTATATCACCTTTTTACTGAATATCACGCTATTATATCCAGCCCGTTGAGACAGCGCTTTTTCATTGGAACTTGTATGTCATTTAAATACAGGAAAATAACAAGGAATCAGTAGCGTAGTGGTAGCGTGCCAGTCGTTAGGTAGGTCGTTAGGTAGGTCTCAGGTAAAATCTCAGGTAGGCTCAAAATTAATTTCGACGGAATAACGTCCGGAATACGAAGCCGGAAGCACTCGTAAAAAAAAAAAACCTCGAAAGCTTTAATTTTTTTTAAAATAATTATTTGAGGATCGAAAGTGCTGAATTCGTCGATTGGAGGATACCGGGTTCGATCCCAGTCAATGACTTTTTTTTTTTTTTTTGCAAAATTTACAGGGTTTTCAAAAATAATAGAATAACAGTTTTATATTCGTTCATCGATCATTCCAATTGCTAATTTATAAATAATAAACTATATAGACCAACATTTCTACACGGATCGTGAGGTAATCCTCACTAAAACATTATCAGGAACTCCTTACTAGGACCTCATGAGGTGATAGTGATAAGGACCTCATGATCAAATCGCGTTACGTGCCTTATAAGGTTCCCGACTGGTTTGCCTTACCAGGGCCTTATGTTCAAACGAGGCTAACCTTACGAGGACCTGAGCAGATATTTCTAGTCGGGTATATAGTTGAATCCGAAGCTTAGAAAGACCTGTATGTAGAAAAGGAACTGGGATGTATTGATTGGCTCTATATGCTGAAAATTATTTATGTGTATAGTGAGCCAGTAACTTGGAAGATTTTATCACACAAAGTAGTAAAAATTCACAAAGTATACGCTCGATTTTCCTGCAATGTGGGATATAGTTTTTCAAGTTTCCGGCAGAAGTCCTGTTCGTCATATATAAAAATAATTTTTACCATGGTGCCATGCGTATTATAACAGTTCCCTCTTTTCCGCGTAAGCAAAGGAACGCATTTGAAAAGAATCACGGGAGGGATTTTATCGTCCCTGAACTAATACCAGTAGAAAGGATAATTCTACTCTTCAACGTGTTCTTTTTTCATTTTTCTTTAATCGTAAAATTACCCTTTAACGAGTTCGAGGGATTAATTCGATTGGATCAACTCTCTAAGCCGAGTATATAACATTCGCTTCTTCAAAGTTTCCATCTCCGACTTGATGCGCTTTTCGTGCGGGACAATTGAATTATCGAGCAAGATGACACTTGGACGACGAGATGAGTCCTCGGGAGAAAACGATAAAGGACAGTGGGAGATTCGCATTAGGTATACGCGCGCAAGAACGAAATGTGCAATTTTCAAGGATTTCACGTATACAGTCAGAGCTTTACATTGTCAGCCCTGGCTTTTCAGCCGATTGTACATTTTGTCTGGTTCTCATGATTAAACCCTTCTGCAATTAATTTCTCTTGCTTTGTGCATTGTCATACGTCCACTGTGTGGCGATGACAGTATACTGGCCATCGCTAGTAGAGTATAGGGGATTCACAGAGAGGAATGGAGCAAAGTTACAGTATGTTATAGAGTTACATTCTAAGTACTTTGAATGCAGGTCGAAAATTCTTGAGAAACATAGGAATCATGGCTAATATCCATGGCAAAGCCACGGAGATGTGAAAGATCCTATTCAATACCTTCGTACGTATAGAGCAAAGTGAATTGGGTTAGATGGAACAGCGCTCACTTCCCTGCGTCATTCTCTGTTATTTGACTGAATTTGAGCGTAACATTAAACCTTTTTGGCTCGGCTCAGGAGTATTCTCATAAAAAATCCTTTGTATTCTTTTCAGTAGTTCCAGGAGAATCATCGTTTCCGTCCTACAAAAGATAGTCCCCGAGAGTCTTGAAACAGCGACGGTCTTCTTCGGGGCTTCGAGAGAAGAGCGCTCGTATTCAAAACGATAAACCAATTTTCTCCTCTGAATCTCATATCCAGCTCAAACTTATGCGACAGAGTGACACAAAAAATCATGGCACAAAGTTCTTCTCCTAAAGAGCGAATGGCAAAATCTTTGCAGACCCAAATACATAAACAATTCTGTTTATGTATTAATAAATTTAATCGTGTTCCAAGCCCCGAGCTCTTTCGTGATAAAGCTCGTTAATTAGATGAACCACGAAAGGAAGCGAGCGATTACGAGGGGAAGAGTGTGAGAGTCTCGTAAAGTGTTCACGTGACAGATTAAACGATCAAACGAACTTACCTGTACGTGAAGTTCGATCGTAATTATACTAGAGACTCGCCCGAGAAGATTACAGATGTAGTACCACTACTTCTACCTACTAAAGTCACGATTTTAGAGTTCTTTTTTTTTTTTTTTTTTTTTTTTTAAAGACTGTCGCAGGCGTGTGCTAACGGTGCCGCCTCGATCTTTTCTCGTCATTTCGTTGAAAGTACTGTAAACAATTGTTTGTTTATCCTAGGGAAGAGGATTTTACTTAAAACTTCTCTGGGTAGTTATATATAAATATATATACTTTTTGGGTGGGTCTGTAATCTTCTCGGGCGAGTCTCTCGTATAATTACGATCGAACTTCACGTACAGGTAAGTTCGTTTGATCGTTTAATTATACTTCGATTCTCGCCCTCGAGATTACAGATGTAGCTCTTTAGAGCTTAGAAAACAAACAATTTTTATGTTCAGGAATTATGTATTAAGTGTTTTTGTATGGGTGTTTTTACAATCATACATGCATTTTATCTTATCTTTATAATGTATTAGGCATTCAAGTAACAAGCACTATGTCTATTCATTGGCAATATTTTGGCTTGTGGGTTTCAAGTAACACCCTTGCGGCGAAACTTTCATTACCCTGTTTTAAGATAGGCCTCTTATAAAATGTGGCGAATACTTGTGAGTCTTGTGACCAGATCGCAGTTTTCTTGATTGACTCTATGCTAACGCCCCTATCTGATGCCCTTGAAGTCGAAGCATGTCTTGTACTGTGAGCTGTGAATGACTCGTCTATACCACAGTCTAACAATGCTGATTAAATCCATTTACTTATTGCTTGTGACAAAACTTTTTGTGTGGTTTGCGATAGGAAATAAACAAACTCTTTTCACTACCTCTGATATTTTTAGTAATCTCAATACACTTTAGAATAGTGCGGGCTACGCATAATTCAGGCTTATTTTGGAAAAATGGGAGATCTATTAATGGCTGAAACGCTCCTGGTCTGGAAGTTTTTATATTTTCCGGGACCTTGATTTTGATCCCAGAAGTTGATACGGAAATATTTTCGGTAGAAATTAATGAAAATGTTTGTACTCGATCGGCTGAACCGAGAGCTAACAATATTATAGTTTTGGCTGTTAACTGTTGTAAGGTTAGGGATCCTAGGGGGAAGAGTTTTGACATTTTTAACAGTACTGGGTCAGCATCCTGCAATAGTTGTTATTGCACGCCTGCAATAGTCTTTAAAAAAAAAAAAAAAACTCTAAAATCGTGACTTTAGTAGGTAGAAGTAGTGGTCCTACATCTGTAATCTCGAAGGCGAGAATCGAAGTATAATTTCACCACGCCCTCGGCAATTGCCGCTGAGACAGAACCAACTGAACTATTCTAGCGATAAATTGCTTTCCAGTGAATTACATACTTACCTATTCGTTATCATTTTATCTTCTATTTCAGTATTCAAACTATGGAAAGTCAGGTCACGGGGGTGATACTAAACCGATGGTATAACCGTACGAACGATCGATCGGCATGTTAGCAATGATATCGTTATACCGAGTCATTGAGATCGCAACGATTATCATATCGACGAATGCGCTACACCCTGGTACTTGGCAGAATATTACTTTTCGACAAAGAAAGGAAAGGAAGCCACCCCGGAGAAAAAACTCGATCATGTAAATGTTTGATAGGATGCTTTGACTTATAGTTCGAACAATTCTTTCTCGTTATTTCACTATATTCTATTTTCTTCTATAGTATGATTTCGCAAAAACTATAGAAAGCATTCATACGCATATACAGGGGGGGGGGGGGGGGGGGGGAATGCCTGAGTGACTCGCGAAAATTTTTTATTACACATGAAGAATGCTTACTTGGAAAATTGAAGAATCCTTCTCGAAATTTTGTAGTAAAACAAATACAGGAATCACATACATATAGCTTTGAGTTATTTTGATTATTCACTGTGAGGTCTTTATATACTACAGTGAGGTTGTGTATAATAGTTCGGTCAAGCATAGATTAGACTTTTTTTTGAGGATATGGCTAAATTTTCAAATTAAAGTATCCATTTTTTGGTTGGATTCGACATCATTATTGTTGCTTCTACTGTGATATATAAATTACCTGTACTGGAAATATTCCAAGTGTTATAAATTTTTTTTCCCACCTAAGAACAGTATTTTTATATATATGGACAAAGTTCTGACAATTTGTCAAAGCGATTTCACTAATGTACTCGGTAAAAGGAAAGGTACGAAATAAGATTACCGTGTAAGATAATGTATGATGCAATATTCCAGAGAAAACAGTAAATATATCGAAAGGGAAATGCTACATTTAACGGGTATCCGGTGTAAAATGTTTTATCGTCCTGGATAAACTGGCCGCGATCGAGATTTCTTTTATCCCTGCAAAAACGTATGGGCGCGCTTATTTTTCACAGTGCTGTGAATCACCGACGATAAAGGATGAAATTCCCCATTGCAATTTCGTCGCGCTCCTCATACTCGGTTTCAGCATTGCCACTTATTTTTTTATTTTTTTTATTTTGTTCTCTGCGGAAACAATAATGTCATTTCAGGATTTAAATTTGATCGAGTATTCATTAAACATTCGGAAAGGTCAATTAACCCTATGGGCGGTACAAACGTATTTTTGGTTAGCTCAGTGTACACACTGGGTATCTCAGATCAGAGACGGGCACCTTTTGTCACTTAAAAAAAAACGATTTTCATTTTTTTTCATAATTAATTTTTCATTAATTATTTTATAAAAATGACGTAGATTATTCGTGACTGAATATGGTAACTTTGCGCTCCGTAATTGATGTGATTATTTTTCAGTTGAATGTTTCGTTCGAGCTCTAATACAAAGAACAGGAGAAATCCATTGTAGTTTTGGCTCGACGAAAAAGGTCTTTTCGTCATTACACAATCTCGTCTATAACAACTCAATCAGATGCACAATCAGCACTGTTATCAACCGCTCATCCTTACCTCTCGATTGAACTTTAAGTAAATCTGAAACTTTGGTTAATCTAAAGTGATTCTTAAACCAATGGCAGTTAAATTGTTAGGGCTTTAAAAGTTTCATGCATTTTTTTCCTCTAGAATGTTGCCGAGATTTTCAAAGTTTTGAGAAAAAAAAAAGCACTTTTAAAGCCATCCTCGTAAAACCCCTCTTTCACACAGGCGCGTGCACCGATTTTATAATCCCCTGTATATACATTTTGCGTCTGTAAGTTATGGCTATAGTAAAGGGTGATGAAAGTTTTCGCAGATTAAAGTGTAAGCTATATTGGCTTTGCTATTTACCGAAAAACGAGATCTTCTTTGCTCGTTTTGCTGCTTGTCTCGCGTTGCTATACCATCGAGACAACTTGACTCTCACGACCACTCTATGATGATTGAAGGCCCTTCCATGTCGAGATAGACAATACGACACTCAGCAGCCGTATCTACAGCCAGGCATACGCTGCCGAGTTTTTTTTTTTCTATCGTTGAAGTTGCTCATTGCTTGTGAATGAACATTGAACTTGACTCAACAGAATTATGTGTAATGAACGATACGAAATTTGTCCATAAAACTCTTTTCCCATATTTTCATAAAACCTAATTCATTATGATGCACTTGCGTTATAACACATTTACATACGCTTTTTGAAGCAATTAAACGCAACAGGTTGGCGTATGATTCACTTTCCTTTGTAGATTCGTTATACTATTAGAACTACAATGAGGATAAGATTAACAAATGAAGCGATTATGGTACAACGTGTCTCTTTGTATAGAGATATAATTGCGGGAGAATCGTTAAGTTAAGAATGTTCCTCTGTTATATCGATATAGTGTGATCGATTTGAAATTTTTACAGCCCATTAGTGTTTATCTCTGAAACGTGTGTGCAAAGATTCAATGAGATTAGGAGCCTCGTTATCGAGATATTAAATGTTTAAAAAAATATTATTTGACATGCGTTCTTATGGCCACACCTGAAAAATAGGTTCCAATCGTTCTGTAATTCACGAACTTGAAATGCCAGCACCTTTAAAAAATGGTATGACCTATTTCTATGCATAATACAACCGTGTGCGAAAGTTCATCTAAATTAGGAGAGTTTTCGTTGAGTAATTAAATGTAATATATTTTAAAACGCTTAAAAAAAAGGCGTACGCTGTCGATTTCAGACGCGACAGACAATGTTGCCGAACTCAACTTGTCGAATCATACTTCTTTTTCAGGATAAAATCTCGAAGTTTTTTTAGTGTCTTTTTATAGTAAATGGCATAAATAATAACTTATAAAATGTGCATTGTTATCCCTCTCTACATTTTGTCAAGGGAAAAATAGAAACAATGAAAATTTGGCACTTTTTGTGCTTCAACTCGAAACGCTGCTCAAACTATACATAATACAGTAAAGTTGCTCACAAATAATTTTCCAGGTAACTAAATTCTCTACAAAAAAAATCCCCAACGGTGTATATCTAAAGTTAATAATTGAGGCGTGGGAGGCATCCAAAGTTGTAAAAATAATTTAAAATAAAAACCATTTCAAGTAGGCGGCTTTATTTGAATTTAGTTATAAATAAAGTTTTTTAGGCGGTAATGGCTTTGTCGCTGTGTCCAGTTGACGTACGAATTTGATGCATTTTTAATTCAACGTTAACGCGGTGATATGTAATTTAACAACTAACGGGTGTACTTTCTGCGATTTCACAAAAATCACGCTTCCTTGTCACTCCATTTCGGACACCTCCCAATCGCGCTGTCGCGGACTTTTTTTTTTTATAGAAAATTGAATTCTCTACAAAATTGTTCTATATAGTGCAATTTTCCCTATCTTGAATAGTTCGGACAGCGTTTAGAGTTGAAGCTCGGAAAACGTGAATTTGAATTTTTTGTTTGCAACATATAAATGTTAATATTCCAAAAACTGACAGGAGTATATTGCTATAATTTTTATAGGTTACTACCAATGCCATTTACTATCGAATAGTGTTGGAAAAAAACCTCACATTTCTAATTCTAATTTTGACAACATAAATTGACTGGCCGAGATTGAGTGAGGATTTGACGTTGGCACCACTGAGCCCCTGTATGAGCCTGTGTATGAGCACAGGGACCCCCCCCCTCGGATGACTTGTCCCGTAAACAGAGGAACATTCTTAATTGCATAGGCATTTTTAAGAATGAATCTACACTCTTCGCTGTCCATAAAAGTCTACAAAAATTAAACATAACAGTTTCACTTTCGTTTGTAAATTTTGCATATTGCACTTTGATCGTTAATCGGGGCTGCAATTTTACATATTTTTGAGAACTGTATGAAATCCTTTCGTCCCGATTGAACGATGATGTGTTCTCCAAAAACTAACAACCTAACTTAAGATTGCGAAGGTATTTTATTCCTAGAAACGTTCTCTCTCTCTCTCTCTCTCTCGTTCTTTGAATTCTTTACAAAAATATGCTTTTATCTAACTCCCTTCATACAACCCCTATATATAATTACGAAATCTGATATTACGTCATTCATACGTATCGAGGTCATCGTGAATTAATATTGATGTTGGCCTGAGTTTCCAAACCCATTCTCCGTTATATGTACCACGGATGAGACGTCTATTAATAGATCATCGTCTCGAAATTATGCGGGTCCACAGATATGATTTGTGAAACCCGACGACGTAATTATATACTCGCTTGTGTATAATGACTTGATATTCAATGAGACGGGCAGCGTCGAGGCTTTTGTTTCAGCCTAAAATTATTTAGGCGTCTGGAATATATGCACGTATCGTTATCCGTACTATTAAACATGATACTTTGACCGAATGCCCCTAATTGGAATATTGATTATCGAAACCGAATTTATCTGGGAATGTATGTTGCGATATGCCTCAAAGCTTTTGATGCAAAGTGGAGCTAAAAGAATCTGAGTCAGCTGAAATATCTGCCTAAAAATATTTTCCTCCCTATTTCATTTTCCCTGAATCACCCACCTTAATAATTCAGGCTTTGTCACGTTTTTTTCTACCTAATTTGATTTCATTCGTAAGATTGTATATTTTTTAATTTTTGTTTACAATATTCTCTAGTTTCTCCTTTATTTTCAGTGATGTGAGATTCCAGTCTAAAGCGTCAGGAAATAAATTCATGCGTCGAGATCGATACGGTAACGTTTTATTTTCACTTTTTCTTTCATCCCATTCCCCTAACCCTGGTCCTTTTTGTAATTCATTGAATTTTTTTTGTATCGAAAATTTTTCTTCGCGATTGCGTTGAAATAATTGTATTGAAAAATTCTTGTGAATAATTTGCTTCAATGGGTTTCAAAAAAGTTTCATACTACTTTACGATTGCACAGATGCCGGGACAGAACACGACGACAATCGGTAGCAGTCTACAGGACGAGGAGTATCGACGAATCCTGTTTGAACGACAACAAGAATGCATGGAACAACTTGCCCAGAATTCAACTGCACCGCCAGGTCAGTTTACATGTTTTTTTATTCGTCAATGTTGAAAATATGATTTGTATATGTGAACGTCGTACATACTTTTGTATTGTTACGTTTACTCGTTGATATACGAGAATTTGAAGGATTCAATCACGAATTTCGATGAAGCCTGAGAACCCTTGTCAATCAAAGATTAATTTTGAGGTTTTTCTTGGCTACGGACAAAAAAAAAGCTATTGAGTCTCTGAAAAAGTGTTTTTTTTATGACCATTGACAGAGGAGTATACCAGAGAAAATCTACTGGTTAATAAGGATTGATGGGAATTCAATAATTCATTAATAAAACGAAAAACGAATTTCTTTCTCTCTCTCTCTCTCTTTCTAATGAAGTTAATATTACTATTAAAAAGTTGGTACTATTCATGTAAATGATAAACATTCTGAATAAAAACTTTTCCATTATGCAATGGAAAAGTCTTTTCCATTCGGAAAAAAAATATCTGTTCAAAATAAACAGTTGATTTTCTATTAAAAAAAAAATATTACTATTTAAAATTCACCCTTTTCAATATTTTCCAACCCTCGTCATTCTCAAGGAGACCAACGCGATTTCGCGGATATCCCCGTGTTTTATGTATACTCGAGACGGTTCGTGGATGGAACGTGATTTAATTTTAAATTCACGACTGTTGTCGCGCGTGACAATATTGGCATTGCATTTTTTCAGTTTTTCCCTTAAATTTCGTATACCGAGACCTATTTTGCGATTGTTGCGATTCAGCGAGATTCCCTCTCACTATGTTGTTTTCTTCATAATCGTTTCGTTTCTCATCAGCGAGATGACTCCTCGGTCTCTCGATTTTTCTCGTCAACCCAGATGGCTACGGTAGTATTTCAATGGTTTGTATAATAGACGAATACAACGAGACAAATGTAGATTACGAGAATAATGGACAAAAGAATGATAGCATAGACGTCCAGCAATGAATACTCTCACCGCAACCGAGATCCATTCCCGGTGAACGCAACACGTTGCCATTTCTAACGAACTTATTCAATCCAATATTTTTCTGTATCGAGAGGTTTTATAAGACGATCCAGAAAGACCATTCATAACTGTGTCATACTCTCGCAAGAAGGATTGAAAAAAAAAAAAAAATGAATAAATAAAGCTGTAAAACGATGAATAAGCTGAACCGAAAAATATAATAAAGCATCAGCGGTAGATATTAGTGCAATTGAATTATAACGGAATAAAAGGCAAATGCATTTGTTTAAAAGAATCGCAGTAAGGTGGGCAGATCTTTGGAAAAATAAAGTTATTGAACCATTCCCAATTTAAACTTTACGCTCTTCTGATCTCCTAAGTATAGAGGACAAATTTTTTTAATGAAAAAAAGGCTTACCTGTACGAAGGATCATTCAGAACCGTTCTTATAGCCAGTTCCGCACTGTCCGCTGTGATGTCCAATAAACTAAGTGCTCCATCCATGGTTGGAGCACTTTTTATCGTGAAAAAATATCGACGTTAGATTGCTGATCACTGAAAAGCGGAATACCGATGAGAGGAACCGCGGTGTATATTGCTCCCTGAATTCCGGAGATACAACTGGGACTCATGAAAGCTCGAACGTTTTTGTGCTCTTCGGAGAACATTATTTTTGGAAAGTATTATTTGTCGAAGCTTTTTTTCGGGCGCGTGTTTATCGACATATGTATGTTGAGTGTGTACTTAAGATCTGAAGCTGAGGAAACCACGAACGAGTCTTAATGTTTGGCGGTAGTCCAGCCGGCAATTCCTCGTAGTTTCAGACTTTCAAGAGTGTACGGGAGCGCGATTCGTCTGAAAGCTTCGTACAGAGCCTCGAGCTTTTCACGTGCAAATGATTATATCATGGCCATGGAACTGGCTGTAAAATCTAGGCATCCAGAATCGCTTCCGTTGAGCCAATAGTTGGCTCAACGGAAGCGAGAAATTCTTCGCAGGAATTGGAAAATAGGCTGCCAATTTTCCAATTCCTGCGAAGAATTTTTTTTTTATTCATGCATTATTTGCACAGCATATGCATTTCTTTAAAGTATTCTCGAATTCCCAATGAGTTGAAAGAAAATTAATATTTGCGGAGTCACAACGAAGTAATCAGATGATTCTGAAAAAAAGCATGTGGCTTCATTTAACCGTTCAGACGTTATGCAACCGTTCCATCCCCATAAAAAAAACTCAAAGCAACAAGACTCTTTTGTGCAAGTTGTATTATTTTTTTATTCCACCTCCATATTAGACCATGGGTCTAATTGATGAGTGTCGTCATTCAGATGAAGACCAGCTACCTCCACTACAGCGGATGTAACTGGTCTGATACGTTTTATGCTGTGATGAGTATTCATGAGAAGCAAAGCGAGATTATCGTAGAGTTGGCGAACATCAGGAATCCCAGAACTCACGTGATTTCTGACAAGATGATTATGCGGTTCGGTATAATGATCGAATTTCATCAATAATAGTGAAATATATATTTGGCACAAAAGTCATGGACGTTGGACTACCGAGAGATTCGCTTCGCCAGTCCCACAGACATATGAAAGTCCCACCATCGGTGCATTCAGTTGTTGACCGAGTGCTAATAAGTAGCACGCAGTTATAATAAGTATGACGCAGTTATGACTATGCCTGTTTTAATTTTGCCGTAAATTTCTTTTTTCTCAACTCTCCGTTCAGAATCGAATAATATTTACTAGATCGAATATGTTATATGGAATTTTACGGGATTTAGAATGAAAGATTTCGTGACTATTGTGATGTTTGGTTATTCGAAATAATCATTCAGTGGATTCGATACAACGGGCACTGTTCGCGTGATCTGCTTTTGGAATGAAAATAATGATGACACAGTCTGAAGCAAATTTTTCTTCAAATTGATATCGTAGCTAGCATCTGAATGAATGTCTCTAGTAGCAAACATCTAAACATTCTCTCTGCCATTCGATTACATATTAAACGATGGTACCTTTACGATCGAATTAATAGAAATATATAGCAAACTGCTTACCTTGACGATGACGACATCGTATGGCGGATCTGTTGGTATTTTTAAAAATTTCTTGAATCTTTGCATGGCCGAGTAATGAGCAAGCTGCCAGGCCAACGGCGTAAGTCATTCTTTTCGTATACACGAATGGATAAGTATGTATGAAAGATAGAGAAACGTTGTTAAACATACTGGGAAGTGTACCCTCTAAGCTGATGTCCGTGTAATTGGGAATTTTGACTTTCTGCGGAAAATGTCTGACAACGTCAATTTAATGACCCCGTGATGCTAATTCTTTCATTAAGCCCCCCCCCCCCCCCCCCCCCCCCCACGATAAAGTGGCTTCTCACGGTAAGGGAAAACAATAGTACTAAGATCCTGTAGCAATGTCTCGTCTGAATTCTTGTGATTCCCAGCAACACGAGGACATATAACGAGAAAAGAAACTTTTTGCACTGAAAAAAAAGTTTACGGATTCGAGCCATAATTATTATTGCTTCAGCCATATTATATGGGAAAATACGAGACTGCCATACCATCTAGGTAATAAAGCCATATAAATATGACTGATACAATGTCGTTGGCGTAAGCATACGTAAGTATGTCTGTCATGACAGACATACACCCAACAGCTCCGCGAATCTGACAGGTATCTCTATTTCAGCAATACCATAGTATAGTTGAGTTCACCATCACGAGTTATGCGTATGCCAACCATACTAGTATAGCTGTCTTATAAACGCTAGCATACGAGGTAGACGAACACCAGCCATACTATAGCCGAAGCAAACATATACAATGTTGTTTCGTAGATAGCAGTTTTGTCAGTGTAGGCAGAATTATTTGTATACCAACAATACTAGTAGAGCTGTTTTATAAACGCTAGCATACGAGGTAGACGTACCAGCTATACTACCAAAAGAATATGGCTGAATTATAAATTAATTTTACATAGATAAATTACAGGATATTGTACCTACCTATACTCGTATAGGCAAGTATATATAGTAGGGGATATTCGGGTCACAGTAAAAATTCAGCCAATATGTTTCATAATCATGAATATTTATTTTAATCATCTGTTATCGATAATGATATTCATACATAAATATTTTGCAAAAGAGACTTGATTTTTAGAGCTAATGAAACACACCTGGAAGTTTGAGAGAATCCATGGCCCGGAGACATATGATACTCTCCTTGCAGGAAAATGACAGTTGACCTAACCTACAAAAATTCGCTTGTTATACAATTGGCGTTTATATAACAGGAAAAATAGTCCTTTTTTACATATTCCGTAGATAAGTGAGAACAGACTTACCTTCAAATGTTGGTATAAGCTCATCAAGATTCCGTTCGTTCAGTTTCTTCTTCACAAACTCGTTCATTATCAAATTTTGCGTAGCGAGGTCTCGTTTTCGCGCGAGGCAGAGGCATAGACACCACGCGTTAACAGATTACTGTAGGTGTTCCAAAAACGTAGTATAGTTGCGCGAGCCATATTAGTATAGCTATGTGTCACAACGTTATTCTCGCAGCCATACTATATGGTTGAAATAGCTAGGCATGTAAAAATCAGCTACTACAGCTGTTTGAACAATACAGTGTAGTTTCGCGAGCTATGTTAGTATGGCTGATTTACAAAAACGATAAATTTCCAGCTATTTATAATGACTAAGCTAGCCAGACGATTGAGTGTCGTCCACAAAGGCGCAGTATAGGCGCCGTAGACAAAACTGCTTTGCCTTCACCAGCGATATTATTGTTGAATTAGAAATACTTCACTAGTCATATTTGTATGAACTTTATGGCAATCGGGATTTTCTAAAAGGGCTACTGCATTTTCTGTGTGGGCAATATTTTTTCACCAGTATACCTATAACTGGCCAACAATAACAGTATTATTGTAAATCCCGAACCATTTTTTTCAGTGTGCAAATAGCATCGTGAGGCTTCTTATATTTATCTTTCTGCCGCAGCTATTCGCGTTCAATTCTCTCTTCCTCCCGTCAGCTGATAAAATATTTGCTGTACCTGTAACTTCAATACCTAGCTTTACTTCAACCCCCCCCCCCCTGCCGTATCGAGAAAATAAACTCAAGGTAATCCCGTTGAAGCGTTGATGAATTTGATTATCGTTTTCTGGTACACGGAGAAATTTTTTCGAGCCCTGCCGTCGCACATGCGAGCGCCGTAGTCGAAAAAGTGGGACGACTACAATCTCAGCTTTGTGCGCGCACCCAGCTCGCAGCACGAGAGCTCGGGCTTCGCACAGTGCGAACAGAGCCATCTCACGGGTATGGTAAGGCAGGGCCCTGTTTATGCGGGAGCGTCGGCGTCTCGGCTCGCGCGTGCACAGTACATGCAGCGTCACTGCGCAGCATAGCGTCGATCCTATATCAATAACCGATGCGAGTTATAATACGCGTGCACGAAATATACACCATAATATTTGACCGTTTTCTGTGCATTATTCCACATTGCACTCTATGAAACTGTTTAAATACACCATTGCGTATTATAGAAAAATAAATCACATTATTAATTTGGAAACTATGCCTCATTATTTATTTCAACCTTTTTTAAATCTCTTTTACAGGTTATATATATCTCGCATTCCACGTCAACTCAGCCACCCCGTTTTTTTATTGTCTCGAAAAAATGATTCAGTATGGGCATTTCAAAGGACAATATATCCACGACATTTTACCAAAATTTCATCCCCCCACTATTGTTGGTTCTCGAGATAATGATTGATGAAGTCTCAATTTTGTAAAAATCATAACTTCGTAACTACTGATCGGATTTAAACGATTAAAAAAAGAATCTTTTTTATTTTTTTTGCCCTTTTCGAAAAAAATATATCATCATCGGATAAAAGCTCATTAGACAGTTTTCGGGGTAAATTAACAAAAAACAATTTTTTCCTCGTCACTGATACCTTGTTCCATTTTGAAAAAAATTTGCGGAGTTGTGTATTGCCTCCCTCGATCAGAAAAAAAATACTGAGTATAATTCCGATTGGCCCTTTCGTGGAAAAAAAAAAAAATCGAAAAATTTCCCCGAAAACTGTCTAATGAACTTTTCTCCAATGACGGCATATTTTTTTTCAAAAAGGGCAAAAAAAATTAAACGATTCTTTTCTTAGTCGTTAAAATCCGATCAGCCGTTACGAAGTTATGATTTTCTCAAAATTGAGAATTTATTAATCATTATCTCGAGAACCAACAATAGTGGGGGGACGAAATTTTGGTAAAATTTCATGTATATATTGTACTTTGAAATGCCCATACTGAATAATTTTTTCGAGACCAAAAAAAAACGGGGTGGCTGAGTTAACGTGGCTGCGTTGACGTGTCGTATTCCACGTTAACTCATCAGCCACCCCGTTTTTTTTGTCTCGAAAAAATTATTCAGTATAGGCATTTCAAAGTACAATATATCCATGATTAAATTTTTTTTTATGAGCCCAAATTTTGGAACAACCACTGCTTCATCAGGTACTGATATTTTTCTATGCAGAACGGAAAAATAGAAATTTTTAAATCGTGATTGTTAGCCCCGATCGAAAAAAAAAATTAAAAAGTCACTTGCGCGACCTCTAAAAAATTTTTTTAAGAGCTCAAATTTGGAGAGAGTTACTTTTTTGACAAGTACTAACAGCTATCAAATTTATACGAAAAAAAAAACATCGATTTTATTTGAATCACCCTAGTACTCACGCAAAGTTTAGAGTCTCTCTCAGTCCACCGTAGTCGAATTTTTCTTTGGGTTAATTTTTTAAACAATAGTTCATGTAAGTTTTCCATTTTTTGTATTTTTTTTTGTAATACTAAGAGCACAACTTCACTTTATATGAAATAAAAAAATCATGTTCCTGTGTGCTCAATGAGCACTCCATTCTCGTGGAGCTGTAAATTAGTTCGAAGGTGAGAGCGAGGACGACGATGATGATTGTGTCGAAGATCAGGACAAGTCAACATCGGAATAAATATTTTCATATTGAAAAATGTGTATATTTTCTACTCAAAACCTTCTACATTCACATCTAAAAAAAATTTGTATATTCGTGTAAACAAAAATAAAGGTCTCAATTCATAATATTATTTTGTAAAATTTTTTTTATTGAAAGCTTCAATTTCAATTTGGATACGTTCCATTTCATACATTTTTCTCCGAGCTATGAATTTTTGAAGAAAATACTTTTTTTCAATGAGTTCATTCGTCTATTGTTATTTATTTCATAAATTAATTCGGCAAACCTTATATCTTAAAATATTATCGTAAAGTAGAAGCCTTAAGCATGATACATGATTTTTTTTCAGATTTTTAGGATCTCGGTTGAAAATTTTAATAATTTTTTTGGGACTGATAAATTAATTAAAAAAAAAACACATTTTTTGAGTCTGTAATTTTTGTGAGATATATTTTGAGTCTTCAAATACAAGAAAAAATTTTTACATGATTTTTAAAATGACTTTTTATAGGGATTTTTTGCAGCTCCATGGAATCCATTTTTAAAATTTCGATTCGCTGGTGTGCACGATTGTAGCTCACTGGAACTCCGGAAAAAAAAAATATATATATATATCCTCAGAAAAGTATGACTATGGCCCAGTATTATAGACTAAAATGAAAAAAAAAATGGT
Source organism: Rhorus exstirpatorius (assembly GCA_963564615.1). Lineage (NCBI taxonomy): Eukaryota > Metazoa > Arthropoda > Insecta > Hymenoptera > Ichneumonidae > Rhorus > Rhorus exstirpatorius. The sequence goes on from OY751313.1 coordinate 42,579,827, forward strand.
TAATTTTTCCTCAATTTTTAATGTTACTTTTTACGAAAAAAAAATGCTATTTTTGAGACCAATAACTTTGGAGGTCCACCATTTTGTGATTTATTGCTCAAACAAAATAATCGTAGCTTATACTGGGGCCATATTCATGCTTTTTCTAAGGGTAAATTTTTTTTTTTCAGACGTTCCACTGAGCTGCAATCGTGCACGCCGGCGGATCAAAATTTTCAAAATAGCTTTCACGAGGCTGAAAAAACCCCGACAAAAAATCATTTTAAAAATCATGTTAACATTTTTTTTTGTTTTTGAAGATTTGAAATATATGTCGGAAAAATTACAGACTTAAAAAATGTTTTTCTTCTTTAAATTAATTTATCAGTTCCATGAAAATTATTAAAATTTTTGATCGAGAAAGTGTAATGCCCCCTTAAGCATGAGGTCGATCCTCCCCGACACTTAAGTGGTGCAAATAAAAATAGAGTGATTGGGTAAAATTGTGCGCATAAAAGATCACGCGACTGTATCTGAGAAAAAAAATTTGCATTATTACCAATTATATTACATTTATCATATTGATTACTTATGTATTTGGGACATTTGTGATTATTGGTTCTTCTTGGATTTCACGGCAGTCTGAGGCTTTTCAACATCTCGTTGCTTACAGAATTTGGAACACAATAGACGATATATCTTTCTGGTAGTTCGATAGATTATGTAGAGACCTAGTAAGACAACGGAGATGATAAAAGCATAAACGTCCAACAATTCAATTTGCCACCAGGTCAACTCAGAAGCCGGTGATCTCAGTACGTTTCCGTTTCTTATTACGTATTCGACCCAAAAAATCGCGGTATCCAAAGCGCTCAGCGGACGATCGTTCCATAATTTTGACAAACGTTTTGCATTTTCGCTGCAAGAGAAGAGATTACTATAAATAATGACGATCAACGATCGAACGAGATGAGCTTTTTTTTAAATAATGTTTTTTAAATAAACGCACCGATACGACGCTTTCTTGATGATATCTTCGAGATTTTTTGTGAACGACTGGACCGTAATTTCCTGATGATTTATCGCGATCGCGACATTTCTCTTTTCGCAGAGTCGCGCATTGAGATATTGATCACCGAATATCGGTATACTGATCATGGGCACGCCATACGTGATGGCCTCTTGAGTCGACATGAGACCCCCATGGGTCACGAATGCCCTGATCTTTTTATGCGCTGTTGAGTGATAAATAAAATTGAGCCTCGAAGGCCAACATAATAAATGTAGTATATATTTATATGAGAGGCCAGAGACGCAAAAAAAAATTAGAGTGAGGTGAATGTCCCGAATTGTCATTACCTAAGCCCCGCTTGCCATTAGCAGAGGGAAATCTTTATTTAAATTTGTCTGAGGGTCGAGAGTATTAATATTATTGGAAAGCGCGGAATATCAGCTAACGGAAGCTCACCTTATTTTTATTATTATTTTGATTATTTAATTAATATATTTCAAGTATGCGTACTCATTAAAATGGCCCCAATAGTGTTAGACGAACGTCCCTTTTACTGACCTATGCAAGTCCCGAACGGTAATCTATACCTTTTCAGTAATATATACCCGATTAGTGATGCGTACCACCACGTCTATATCTCAAATGGTGCAACTTTATTCATAATCGGTACCTATCTTGAAAAATAATTCCACTTGACAAGTATTTAAGGCTGTCATTTTAAAAACTATATATAAAATCATAGAACGGCTCTTACGTAAAATCAGGCAACTCATAAATCAATTCTTTCTGTACAGTAATCTAATATTTTTTTTTATTTTGGAAATGTATTGTATTTATTTCTACAAAACCTTTCAAAACTTCATTTTTCAATTATTATTGGTGCTCTATCTTGATTTTGTCAATACTAAAGTGAGGTTATACATTACTCGAAATTGCGGTCAGCTAAATAACATTGTAATTAAAACCATGCATTTTATAAGAATTGTAGATATATTTTATGAGAAAAAAGCTAACGCATAAGTACTTATACTAGCGTACCGAGACAACGAGCTGAATATGGATTCGCTAAGACAGTATTCAGGGCACACGATTCCCACTGTGTACCGATTTATGACCTATGTATTTTCGGCCAAATATTTAATTTGCTCGTTCATTTCCGCACTCCACTACTTCAATTTATTGTTTATAGTATCTTGCAATTTATTTCAACTAAATTGATGATTTTTTAATCATTAAATAAACCTTTTCGTGTTACCACTTCCTTAGTTCCGATGGAAAGGAAACGACCGTCTTAACCTCGCTCGGCGACTGGTTCATGAATTACGGGCAAATACGCAACAAATAATATCAACTCATACCCGATATTTATTTTGAGTGACAATACGTAAAATAAAGATTAAACAAACAAAAGTACATTTATTGAACGTGAATTGAATTTATTCTTAATAAGAAGTTGATGGGACGAACACTATTCGGTACACAGTCATAATTCGGGACATTCACCTTATTGCGATTTTTTTTTCTCTCGGTATTTCTCGCGCGATCATCAAGCGCGTGCGGGCAATTTTAGTAACATATAAATCACGTGTCTATCCATTCCTGAAAACACACAGTGCACTATACCACGATATATATACATAAATATAAAATTCTATGTGCGAGAACTTGCCTAACACTCGGGTCTGTGGAAGCCACGGTGAGATCATGACATTTTTCGGAAGGCCCGCGGGCAATTCGTTTTTCTTGGCGATCTTCATGAGAACTCGAACAGGCGCGATACGATTAAAGGCACCGTAAAATGCCTCGATCGTCTCATTGGGGAAAGATTCGATTTTTATCATCGAGCCAAATGAGACATAGACAAAACCGTTCGTACTTTGGTTCAGCCACTCGTGTACCTCCTATCATTTGAAAATTAATTTGACGTGCAATGATTTAAAAACAAAAATTGGAACACTAAAATATCTTTAACTTCCGTATGAAATATTCATCGTAAAAGTCAGTCATTTTTCTTCACAAAATTCTGTCATTGCTCGTCAGTATATAACGTTCCACTTGACATTAGTTTCTCGAAATTTTATGATTTTTTTTTTTCTCGAAATACATCGGCGTCACATTCAGGAATTAATATTTAATAGCGAAATCAATGAATAAGAAAATTTTGGAATAATCCACTGAAATACATTCGTGACGAAACACACTTGAGAGGTTTGTGAAGCAAAACAAAACCGCTGAATTCGCGCCGTGACGCGATTTAGGTGTATATATATGTTCAAAAAGCAAAGAAACCGATTTGATAAATTACCGGTGAGAGATCCTGTTGACCAGGTGTAACGTGGAGACCACCGACTTCCACGATACCCGGGGTCAGTGGTCTCACAAAATCGAAGCTCGGATGGGTATTGATAAGCATAACAGCAATGTCATTGTACAGCTCGCTCATGCTCGATATCTTTGTACCAAAGTGTTTCTCGACTTGCGTCAATTGCGAGGGTATCTCGTACCAGTATTGGGCTCTTATAAAGCCACTCAACAGAGTATTCATAAGACGCTCGACGAAACTCATGCGCTGAGAGAAACTCGAAAAGATGCTTGGTACGAAAGACGTGCTTGCCGGATTACCCAGAGGTAGATTCATCCAATCGAACAACTTGCTCGTCACGATGCCGACCATTGGGACTTTGAGATGACGCGCAAATGCCAGATAACAATCGGCCACGAATAACTGTAATTAATGGGGGAAAAAAAAAATAACAATATTTACGCGATAAGATTGTTCATCGCGTTACCTATATACGAGCCGATTAAAAGCCAGCCAGCCTCGTACCATCTGGCCATGGGATTCGAAAAGATTGCGTACACAATAAGATACACGAGTGATATGTGCAAAAGTCACCGTGACGATTAATGCATCTGTAAACAATATATCGAACGCCAAAAATTCGGTAATCTTAGTACGTCGTTGGTTCGTTCAAGGAACTCTGAGAGATCCTTCGACGCGCCAACGACGTATACTTTTCAATGTTTTTGTAGCTGCTGAATGATGTGAGAAAACTCTTTCGGTCGGAGAAACCGGTTTGAATGCAATTAAATTTACATAATAAGTACTTGCGAGAACTTGATTGCTTGAGTGCATGACGCGCCTTCTGTACATGTCGTAAAAGCGAAGCCATCCAGGCTGGCTCTTTATACGAGAGGACAATACCACAGTAATACACGTAGACTTTATTTGAGGTCCTTATTTGAGGGTCGGAAAATTTTTGATTGGAACGCCCTCTAGATCTGTTTCAAATCATTCGAAAAAAATTTGTGTAATGCTTCAGATTGCCACGTCAACTGGGATACGTGCCGAAACGAGCTTAAGTTTTCTCATTCAGGTTAAAAAAAAATTACCCTCGGCGTTGATATTCGGGTGGATCGAACAAATTCCGTTTGAATGAATATACAAAGTAAATGCAAAGTAATTCTGATGAATAGGAATTTTTGTTTTGAAAAATTCGAATTGTTTATCCAAAATCATCAACGATTTGTGACTAAAAAGAAAATTTCTATTCATCATTGTATTGCTTTGCACTTTTGTGTGTGTGTGTGTGTGTGTGTGTGTGTGTGTGTGTGTGTGTGTGCGCGCGTGTGTGTGGAATTCATAAAAATACGTAGGCGAATTGCGAGGGGCCGTATGCATGCGTACGCATGCGATTTTTTTCGCGTTACTCCTCAAGCGCGCGTAAAGAAGCATAGCTCGAAAATTTCATCAAAAACCACGAGTAAAATATTTTACTTTCCAAATTTTTTATCTTTTCATAGATTATAATAAACTATGAATGAAAAATTCAAGCCCGTCCGATTTGAGACAATTTTATTTGTGTATTATACAAATTCATCATTTAATCGGAGCAATGCAAAGACTTTTACATTGAATTTTTAATAACAGTCTCTTTACAGCAATCTATGTTCCGAAATGATTTGCAAAATTAATTTTTTTTGTTGCTCATTTTTAGTAAGATGGTCATTGTAGTCTTCGATCAATTTAATGGCTCTGTCAGCAGTATCGTTTGCAACCTTTAATTTTTTTAACGATCTTAAGCCATTCGTTAAAAGTCAGCATTCATAGGCCATTCTTATGGATGAATTCCTAAAGAATCTTTGTTGATTTCGAATCGATCAAAAAAGTGTACAGACTGCGGCGATATAAAATAATCTATATCTTTGTCGTATACATTTTTTAAAGCCATGCACTCTATATTTTTCACGCATTCATCGAAAGAATCGTCGCTTTTATTTGCATACAACTCTACGACCATTTTTCTTTAATCGAAAATGACATTTGGGAATGGAAAAATCCTTCGAATTGCTAAGACAACATATTTTTCATATCATGAAAAAAAAAAAAAAAAAACGAGGAACGGGCTTGCAAAATTCGTATTGTTTATGTAAAAATATAAACAAGTCGGAACTTCAATTTTTTCTCCTCACGTTTCTTGATCGATTTTTCCTAAATAATACGGCGCTGAACAGAAAAAAAATGTTTTTTTTTGCTAATAATTTATATTTTTTAATCAACAATTGGAATTTTGCAAAACGAAAAAACATTGAAACAGAACTTTTTCGCTCTACCCGAAAATCAACGCCGAGGGTAATTTTTTTTTTTTTACCTAAATGGCAAAATTCAAGCTTGTTGCGGCACGCGTTTCAGTTGACGTAGTGGCTTGGAACTCGAAGTAGAGTTTTTTTTGAATGATTTAGAACGGATCTAGGGGGCGTCTCAATGAAAATTTTTTTGACCTCCAAATAAGGACCATCCTAATATATACATGTATGAATAACCATTCGTCGATTGAAATTAAGTCACAAGTCATCTTCTAGTTTATAGAAATTCATCATTGAATTGTTTTTTTTTCTTCATTTCTCACCTCGTTAATGACGAGATCGTAGGGTGGATTTGGAGGATTTTCAATTATGTTACGAATTTGCGGAGTATCGAGAAGATCGCAAACTTGCGTGCCACATATCTCGAACAGCTTTTTGATGGAACCGCCCATAAATGTTTGTGTCTCTTGAAACGTCAGATTGTTGACGACGCTGGGAAGAGTCCCGGCTATACTGATATCCCGATAATTGGGCGGTGGATTTTTCAAGGGAAAATGACTGACTACGTCGACCTGATGACCACGAGCAGCGAGGCCCCTCATCAGGGTTTCGCACATTATGTAATGACTCTTTCCATGCAATGGGAAGAGTCCGAGAATTCTCGCGGCATCGCTCTCTCCGTGCTGATGAACGGCCAGCACGACGAGAACGATTAACGATAATTTGTTGGCCCCGAACATTATTCACTTACTGCCGCCTCATCGAGGTCCGGAAAAATCTGAATGGATCGGGTGGAACGAATGAATTTACTTGTTAATTCATCTGAGGCAGCTTTATCGCGCGTCGAAACATATCTTTGATCATTATTAAGGTCAAACTTACGATTGTTATAAAGTTCACTCTTTGGGAATTGGCCATTCACTGATGTTAATATTACGATGAAGATCGAGCACTTTTATTGCAGTTGAAAGCAATCGATCGACAACACACTGCGTACAGTCAGCTCGTTCGCGTATTTTTCGCGACACCCAGCTGCACGTCTTTCTTGTGCGCGAATACTGGTGACGATTAGTCACAGACTAGAGTCTAACGAGCACGAGTCTGCGTGGGGCAAGAGATGAGGAAGGCGGAGATATGTATTTTTGCTTCTATAGCAACCAGTATACCAGTGACGATAAGAGCTTAAGTGGTACAAATAACGAACTCGAAAAAAAAAAAAAAAAGAAAAAATATCAGTCACGCGTCTGACCGGCTCTAGTAACGATATTACTAGAAGTATAGTACAGTTGAGTCTTGCGAAACAGTCTTCAAATCGACTGAAGAGCAGTTCCCTGCTTGGTAAAATGTTGCTTGTGTAATGGAATAAGGTTGTATTTTTTTTCCGTTCTTTGTTGTAAAAATGATAAAAACGCACAAATAATTTAAAATTAGGAATTTGAAAACCTAAAAGCAGAAGGTTAGTGTGAAGGCGGATATGACCTTCTGGTTTTAGGTTTTCTTTTTTTTTTTTTAGAATTTACGGCGTATACGACATTCTGGTTTTAAGTTTTATTTTTTTTTATTTTCAGGTGCTTACGACCTTTTGGTTTTAAGTTTTCTTTTTTAATTCTCGTTTCCCCCGAAAAAAATCCTTCATATATCATCATACTTAATTATAATAAAATACTAGATTTTTTAAATATTGTTTAACTAAATATATATAGGGTAAGTCCGGGATAGTTGCCCGAGCGGGATAGTTGCACCACATGTCAGATCTCTGTAACTATATCCCAGATGGCGCCACTTTTCCACAGACTTATTCAGTTGAGTAGTGATAGAAAAAATATGTACATTGTTGTTGGTATCGCACAACTAAAGGTCGGAGCAATAGACTTGCAGCTATAAGATATCAGGTGAAACTATAATGCGAAAGTTTTTTAGCTTTTGAGGTGGAGACATGCATTGCGAATGTATAAGAGTTTTAAGGATGAAATAGTAAAGTACGAGTCTCGCACAAGTGTTTGAAACCATAACCTTAATTTTCGAACACGATTAAATGATTTTAAATAACTGGGGCATCTAACCCGTACAATCGGGATACTCGGCTGCCTGTTTTTCGGGATACATGCCTCACTTATTTTACGTGAAAAAATAAGTTTTACTTGCAAATAAATATTGAGTTACGTTAAATTCGTTCAATTTATCCCGATGTTACATAGATTAGGCTCACATATAATTTTCAGTCATGCCACGATAAAATATACTCCATCGCGTATCACAAATTCCTCAAAATGGACGAAAGAGGGCCTCAAAAAAGCTATCGAGGACATCGAAAAAAAAAAAAAGAAAAATACTTGGTACAAATGTAGCCGCAAAAGTAGAATACCTTCCCGAACACTGCGACCAAGAAAGGCTACTGAAATGAAAAGAAGCAAACAAAAGATGGGCACATTTCGTTACTTAAAAAAAATGGATTCTTTATTTTTTTTATTATAATTTTTTTATCATAAATTATTTTATAACTACCCACAGTATTTGCAGCTACCTATGCTAATTTTGTACTTTATAAAGCAAAAGTCAATTAATAAATCGAATTATGGAGTAAAGAATTCCCACTCAGCTAAAAATACTGTGTGTACTGTGTAGGTTTGATAAAATAATTTGTAATGACTAAATTATTCATAAAATGAACAAACGAACAAAATTCTTCGTTAAATTCTGGGGGCTCAGACTCGCGAGAATAAAATCCATTGCGGTAGAAAAAAGAATCCTCCTAACATAAGCTTAACAATGTCGGAGCAAGAAATCACGCCCATATAAAAGACTAAAGAAAAAAAAAACAGCCCGTAAAAACGAAATAAATCTACGTGAATGAAAAATGAGTAAAGAACCGGATACAGACGAAGTATCTTTGGACCTGTCTGGCACAAGCCAATATGTTAGTGACTGTTGCGTAGAGTGTTACGAAAATTATCACCGGACAAAGAAAACAGCTGATCGGATTCGATGTTTGACTTGTCAAATGTAGCTTCGTGAAACGTGTATAATGTACAGAATATGGTGCAATACATGCGGAAGAAGCGAGAAAAAAAGGAACGCAATAAGAAGTAAATGCATAGTCAAATATACGTTCTTCATAAGGTGGGGCAACTATCTCGAGCACTTGGGGCAACTGACCCGCAACCTCGGAATGGTTGGCGATTATGCTTTATATTTTACTATTTTTCGAGCACATATCCTATTATACGTTCATTACTTCGATGTAAAGCTTTTTTGAATCCGTGGCGTTTATTTTATCGAAAAAAAAATATAAACAAATAAATACTTACTAACCAAACTTGTTATTAAACTTTTTGAAAATGTGGGACAACTATCCCGGACTTACCCTATAATATGTCGATGATGAAAGAAGTGGTTGTTGCGTTCTTCTTTTATTCTGAAGAGTTGAACATTACAAAAAAAAGAGGAAGAACGAAGAGCAGTCACGAGAAAATCTTCGATCGAATTATGACGTGTCATTTTCAAATTGAATATTAAATCTTCTTCAAACATTTTGTTAATCGATATTCGGAGTTGTCTAATTTATTTTAAATAAATAAAAGGTTCAATATGCATCCTACACGCAAAACTCAAAGTTCGCGGCTGATAACTGGCCATTCTCCGACATAATATATCATTGTAAATAATATTCGGGTAGTTTGCTTATCGATTTATTCTAAATAATTTTTAGTTTTAATCAGATTAGTTAGTTGAATATAACAGACTGTGATAGATAGGCAAAGTATAAGCCCTATATATGTTCAGTACCTGAAGTAAATAAAAAATAAGTTGCTGATAAGAAATTTCATCTTTCGCTATCTTTATGGTTTAAATTATGCACTTATTTGATGGTTCCTGAAAGAAAATGAACCGTTTTATGATTCATATAAAAAAAATTTTTGAATCCATTATTTTGGGAAACATCGCGTGAGGTGCTGAAAATTTTCAAACGGAAACGATAACAACAATAAACAACGGTTATGTGGCGCATACGACCTTATGAAATTAGTGCTTGTGATTTTTTTTTAAATCTCAAATTAGAACCACAAGGGCGTATCTGCCAATTACTAATTTCGGAGGTTTTTCCAAACGTTTCTATGTTTTTTACTTTTCAGAAAGTCGTATATAGTCGCTTACTACTTTCTGGAATTAGTTTACGTGATTATTCCTCCTTCGGTTATTCCACCTTCCAAGGATTATTTCACCTTCCAAGAGGTCGTATACGCCAGGACTTGCGACGTTCTGGTTTTAAGTGGCCAAATTAAAAATTTTAACGTTTTTGAATCACGTTTCACGTGATTCGCATAAATACATTTAAAAAAATGTACGATCTTCTGATTTTAGCAATGGGAAAAAGTCGTATAATGATACTTACGACCTTATTTCATTGGATGCGCGATGTTCTTTCTGAAGAATTCTACTCCATCGGCTACCGCTTGCATCGAACAGTCTCGATGAATTTGTTATCGACACCATCAATGTTTTTTATTCATACATTTTCTTCATATTCCGTTGAAAAATAAAACACATGCAGCAATAAAAATCATTAAGCTAAAATATAATTTTCCAATGTCCCGAAGAGAGTACAACCTGCTTGTCAATCGTTCTTTTTGGATCGCGATGGAGTCTTCAATTTCGAAGGATCTTCTTTTCTCGCGTCGTTCAGCGAAAAAAATTTGCGAAATATCAGTGCGAACGATCTTTCTATCGCGAAAAGCGCGATCAAAAGTATTGCAACGATAAAGGCGTATACATCGAGCAATTCGATCTGCCACCAGGTCAACCGATCGGCCGGAGTTCTCAGCACATTGCCATTCCTGAGTACGTACTCGACCCAGAAAATTGCGGTATCCAATGCGCTCATTGGACGATCAACGAATAATTTTGCCAAACGCTTTGAGTTCTCGCTGGATAAATTCGTAGTTAAAAAAATGATGCTCAATGATAAATCGAGCTTGGGGCATTGTGGATTGCGATAAAACGAGAATTACCTGTACGAGGAATTGTTCAGTAAATCGCTGAGTGCTTTCGCGAACGATTCGGTGGTAATGTTTCGATGGTCCATCGAGATCATAACGTTTTTTCGCTCGCATAGATGCACATTGAGATATTGATCGGCGAATAATGGAACACCGAGCATGGGTACGCCGTAAGTAATGGCCTCTTGCGTCGACATAAGTCCACCGTGAGTCACGAATAACTTGACGTTTTTGTGCTCTGTGGGAAAAAAAAGTTTTGACGATAATAAGTCATGCTCGGTCTAACTGTGTTCTCTGGATTATTTGACGCTGATCGCTAAAATATCAGATCGGCGTATGGCGTCGGTCGGATTACGCAAGTCATTATATCGCGCGCGTGTATCCGATCATATGATATGATGACGGTGCAACGTTTGAATTTATCTCTTACGTAATACACGAGTCTGAGGAAGCCACGACGAGATCATGACGTTCTTCGGCAGCCCCGGAGGTAATTCGTCCTTCTTGGCGATTTTCATGAGTATACGAACAGGTGCTATACTCTCGAAGGCATCGAAGAAAGACTTGACGGTCTCGGTGGGAAATGATTCGATTTTTACCATCGAGCCAAATGAGAAATAAATGCAACCATCCTTACTTTCGTCCAGCCACTCTTTCACCGTCTGTCAGTACGATCTTGGAATGTCATATAATCATCGAGAGATAATAATATATCTTTCTCATACATGTGAATTGACCAAAGTCCCATCTTTTCGGACACTGTTATATGAAATTGACTGAGCTTTCTCGTTTAAAATAATTTTCCTCGTGTGTATATCCTCAGTTTGAGTTACTCGTTATTGTTGTTTCATCGAAAAATTTCGATGCTCAACGAAAAAAAGTGATAAATTGATTGCCATTGCGCACAATGGCGGAAGGTTCGTTTAATTACCGTTGAAAAATCCTGATCACCGTCGTTAACGTGAAGGCCACCGACCTCAATGATTCCCGGGACGAATGGCCTGACAAAATCAAAACTCGGATGTGTATTGACGAGAAGAACAGCAACATCGTTCCACAATTCGCTGATGCTCGTTATCTTTAGACCAAAGTGTTTCTCTATTTGGGACAATTGCGAGGGTGCATTGTAAAACCAGTAATTGAATCTTATGAAATAACTGAGAAACGTATTCTGCAAGCGTTCATGAAAGCTCATGCGTTGCGTGAAATGCGAAAAGATGCTTGGCACGAAGGCAATGTTCTCGGGATTTTTCATTGGTTGATTCATCCAATCGTACAATTTGCTCGTCACGATACCGATCATCGGAACTTTTAGATGACGACCGAATGCCATGTAACAGTCGGCCACTATTTGCTAAAATAAATTAAAACAAAATATGAATTTTTCGTTCGACTGAAATTCGAAATTTTTTAAGAACAATTTCGTTCTTATAATCAGAGATTTATCGAAGACACAGCTACACTGAAAAAAATGGTTCGGGATTTACAATAATACTGTTATTGTTGGCCAGTTATAGGTATACTGGTGAAAAAATATTGCCCACACAGAAAATGCAGTAGCCCTTTTAGAAAACTCCGATTGCTGTAAAGTTCATACAAATATGACTAGTGAAGTATTTCTAATTCAACAATAATATCGCTGGTGTAGGCAAAGCAGTTTTGTCTACGGCGCCTATACTGCGCTTTTGTGGACGACACTCAATCGTCTGGCTGGCTTAGTCATTATAAATAGCTGGAAACTTACCGTTTTTGTGAATCAGCCATACTAACATAGCTCGCGAGACTACACTGTATTGTTCAAACAGCTATACCAGCTGATTTTTACATGCCTAGCTATTTCAACCATATAGTATGGCTTCGAGAATAACGTTGTGACACATAGCTATACTAATATGGCTCGCGCACCTATACTACGTTTTTGGAACACCTATAGTAATTTGTTAACGCCGCGTAGTGACCGTTAACCGCAATATTATATGCCTCATTTGCCTCCTGCCTCGCGCGACAACGGACAACGATACTTCGGTACGGAAAAAGTTCATAATGGACGAGTTCGTTAAGAAGAAACTTCAAGAGTGGAATCTAAGCGAGCTTATACCAACATTTGAAGGTAAGTCTATTCTCATTTATTTACTGAATATGTAAAAAATTACTATTTATCATGTTATACACGACAATCGTATAACACGCGAATTTTTGTAGGTTAGGTCTATTATAATTTCCCTGCATTTACGTATAAGAAGAATATCAGGCCTCCGGGCCATGAATTCTCTCAAACTTGCAGGATGATGTTGTAATTTCCATCGTTGGAATGCAACGAAAATAGGTTAGAAAAAAAAAAGTCATTTCTAGTATTGTCGCGTAGTCGAAAATCGTTTAAACCTCGTTTTCGGTTTTTTTCTTCGCGATCTGTATCTTAAATATGCCATAAAAACGTCAGTGACACTGGAAACGATTTCTTTTTTATTTTTTTAAACTTATTTTCGTTGCATTGCAACAATGCAAATTTCAACATCGTGCAGGTGTGTTTTATTGGCCCAATCACTCCTCTCACACGTCAATCTATTTTTTTGCTTTTTGTCGCTCTTTTTTCGCTCCTCTTGTCGCTCGCTTCGATACATGAAATAAAATTTTTAACCCATTTATTAAGCCCGCTGCACACGACGCTTGATTTGCTGCTAGATTGCTTGCGGGCTCTGCAAAACTTGCGGGTTCTAGCGGGTTCTAGCAGCAAAACAAGCGTCGTGTGCAGCGGGCTTTAGTCCTTTTTTACTGGTCTGTACTGATTCAGCCGACATGGGTATATTTGCAAGCATGAATACTCTATGCGTAATCTCATAAAAAGAAATATAATATTAATCTTTGCTTCAGTTTGCGCTGCTTCACTTTTATCCGCTAGACCGAAACCGGTTGTATCGGTCTAGCGTAGAAAAGTGGAGCGACGCAATCTGAAGCAAAGATTTACATTACAATTTGTCTTTTGGGAATGCGCACAGCTTGCAAATATATCCCATGTCGGCTGAATTGGAAGTTTGCATAAAATTTTTTAAATTTCTTAACCTGGTAGTTGAGGAAAAAATTTCATGCAAAGTCCCAATTCAGCCAAAAAATGGATATATTTGCAAGCATGAATACTATGCGTATTCCCATAAGAAGAAATATAATATTAATCTTTGCTTCAGTTTGCATCGCTTCACTTTTATCCGCTAGACTGAAACGGATTGTATCGGTCTAGCGTAGAAAAGTGGAGCGACGCAATCTGAAGCAAAGATTTACATTACGATTTGTCTTTTGGGAATGCGCACAGCTTGCAAATATATCCCATGTCGGCTGAATTGGGAGTTTGCATAAAATTTTTTAAATTTCTTAACCTGGTAGTTGAGGAAAAAATTTCATGCAAAGTCCCAATTCAGCCAAAACATGGATATATTTGCAAGCATGAATACTATGCGTATTCCCATAAGAAGAAATATAATATTAATCTTTGCTTCAGTTTGCATTGCTCCACTTTTATCCGCTAGACCGAAACGGATTGTATCGGTCTAGCGTAGAAAAGTGGAGCGACGCAATCTGAAGCAAAGATTTACATTACGATTTGTCTTTTGGGAATGCGCACAGCTTGCAAATATATCCCATGTCGGCTGAATTGGGAGTTTGCATAAAATTTTTTAAATTTCTTAACCTGGTAGTTGAGGAAAAAATTTCATGCAAAGTCCCAATTCAGCCAAAACATGGATATATTTGCAAGCATGAATACTATGCGTATTCCTATAAGAAGAAATATAATATTAATCTTTGCTTCAGTTTGCATTGCTCCACTTTTATCCGCTAGACCGAAACGGATCGTATCGGTCTAGCGTAGAAAAGTGGAGCGACGCAATCTGAAGCAAAGATTTATATTACAATTTGTCTTTTGGGAATGCGCACAGCTTGCAAATATATCCCATGTCGGCTGAATTGGGAGTTTGCATAAAATTTTTTAAATTTCTTAACCTGGTAGTTGAGGAAAAAATTTCATGCAAAGTCCCAATTCAGCCAAAACATGGATATATTTGCAAGCATGAATACTATGCGTATTCCTATAAGAAGAAATATAATATTAATCTTTGCTTCAGTTTGCATTGCTCCACTTTTATCCGCTAGACCGAAACGGATCGTATCGGTCTAGCGTAGAAAAGTGGAGCGACGCAATCTGAAGCAAAGATTTACATTACGATTTGTCTTTTGGGAATGCGCACAGCTTGCAAATATATCCCATGTCGGCTGAATTGGGAGTTTGCATAAAATTTTTTAAATTTCTTAACCTGGTAGTTGAGGAAAAAATTTCATGCAAAGTCCCAATTCAGCCAAAAAATGGATATATTTGCAAGCATGAATACTATGCGTATTCCCATAAGAAGAAATATAATATTAATCTTTGCTTCAGTTTGCATCGCTTCACTTTTATCCGCTAGACTGAAACGGATTGTATCGGTCTAGCGTAGAAAAGTGGAGCGACGCAATCTGAAGCAAAGATTTACATTACGATTTGTCTTTTGGGAATGCGCACAGCTTGCAAATATATCCCATGTCGGCTGAATTGGGAGTTTGCATAAAATTTTTTAAATTTCTTAACCTGGTAGTTGAGGAAAAAATTTCATGCAAAGTCCCAATTCAGCCAAAACATGGATATATTTGCAAGCATGAATACTATGCGTATTCCTATAAGAAGAAATATGATATTAATCTTTGCTTCAGTTTGCATTGCTCCACTTTTATCCGCTAGACCGAAACGGATCGTATCGGTCTAGCGTAGAAAAGTGGAGCGACGCAATCTGAAGCAAAGATTTATATTACAATTTGTCTTTTGGGAATGCGCACAGCTTGCAAATATATCCCATGTCGGCTGAATTGGGAGTTTGCATAAAATTTTTTAAATTTCTTAACCTGGTAGTTGAGGAAAAAATTTCATGCAAAGTCCCAATTCAGCCAAAAAATGGATATATTTGCAAGCATGAATACTATGCGTATTCCCATAAGATGAAATATAATATTAATCTTTGCTTCAGTTTGCATCGCTTCACTTTTATCCGCTAGACTGAAACGGATTGTATCGGTCTAGCGTAGAAAAGTGGAGCGACGCAATCTGAAGCAAAGATTTACATTACGATTTGTCTTTTGGGAATGCGCACAGCTTGCAAATATATCCCATGTCGGCTGAATTGGGAGTTTGCATTAAATTTTTTTATTTCATAACCTGGTAGTTAAGGAAAAAATTTTCAGGACGTATTTTTCGTTATTTCATTTGAATCAAAATTGCCGTTAATGATACATAACAAATTGAAAACTACAAAAATTTGAAGTCACACATGTTACGCTACATCTATATATATCCAAATCCGCGAAATTAATTTGCCTATAACATGTGCATCAATCATTTTTAACGAAAAATCAAACACACGTCCTCATTATTTTGACTTACGTTACATTACGCGCCCTAATGATAAAAAAAAAAAAAAAAATCCATGCAAATTTCCGATTAGTACAGAGCAGTAGTGAAGGACTGATAAATTGCTTAAAAATTGTAAGCGAAGATTTATGTTACAATTATAGTACAATATAAATCTTCGCTCACACTATCGGTATCGGTCTAGCAAAGAAAAGTGTAGCGAAGATTTATATTACAATTCGTCTTATAAGAATACGCATAGTATTCATACTTGCAAATTCCGACTTCATAGCTGAAGTTAAATTAAACTATAGGAATAGAAAACTTGAACAATTTCAGAAAATGATATCGACGAGGAAGCTTTTGAGTACTTAACAGTCGATGTTATCACGACTCTAATACCAAAGCTGGGTCCCCGCATGAAATTTTGCAAATACCGCGACGCAGAACGTAGTGTATCGTTAACATCCATTAATTTGGATTCAAGTCTGTTGAAAAGTGTAAGAATTTATTTTTTATTTAAAACCCAGATGAAAAGTGTTCGTAAGGTCATTCTATAGAACTTCAACGTCTGCAATTTAACATTCACACGTGTGAAACTATAGATAAAACTTTCCAGTTTTTTAAACATATACTTTTGTATTTTTCTACAGTTTGAGTCGTTTCACGATCTGCAACGTTTTCCTATTGAACCCGAGGTATCAATCATCGATAGCTCTACTGCGCTTCCCGGACCGAGCAATATCATTCACACAGGGTTTGACAAACCAGCTGCCGAACAGTCTTCGACAGCCCCTGCAGTTCTTGCCTCTGGTAAATTATTATTATTTACTATTATTAATCGACTGGAGTACATGAGAGCGCAAATAATTACTTTACATAGTTCCATATTTTACATAACACAGATTATTTTATCGAACATTGACTCTAGTTCCCCATACTCTTTCCGCTTCATGCTTGTATTGCCTAAGTGTTTCCGCTTGTTCGCAACCCCTTTCCTCATGCTAAAGTATCCTAAAAATGATTAATCTATCATTAAAACTTAAAAACTTAAAAACTGGAAGCATACATAACGATAGACGGTTAAGTAAAGTGAAATAAAATAAAAGTATTGGTCCCAGAAATTTCAATGCCTTTAAGCGTAAGGATCAGTTACTCTAATATTTCGTTTAGAGGTGATCCATATATACTGTTTTAAAATCTTTTTGTATCACCAATTTTGAATTGAAAAAGTTGATTCCAAGTTAATTGTTTTGAAGATTATTAAAAATACCATTAAAATATATAAAATTTAAGTTATAAGCTCTTCGGCAATAAATGAACATGTTTTCATGAGCACTGAATTTTCTTTGCCCCCTCTCAATTTTCTGTTCTTAACAATTTATAATTAACTTCAATCCCAGGGTCGAAAGCCACATTGACAGCCGCAGCCATAGGCGAAGCAGCCGATTTAAGCATCGTTAACATTCGGGTTATATTGGAACGTTCCCCCGAGGGAAAGATTGTTTTGCAAGCGAGTGCTCGGGGCAGCGAAAGGCTGAGTGATAAACACCAACTCATGTTGGCTGGTGCAGTAATTTCTGAAGAAATAAATTATTCCGAAGATTATCTGTAAGAATTTAAATTACATTAATCTTTTGTTTCTATAATATCAGTCAATGAATTTTCTATAGTCGGACATTCTTTATAAAACATAGGATATCCAGTAAACGGTTGATGCAATTGGCTGAATCGATAAAAGCATTATTTCCAAAGGAGACCGTTGCTTCTTACTACGTACCATTCAAGCTCAATAAAATCACCAAGACGAGAGTATTGGCTAAAGGCAAGCTCTATGACAAATATTGCACGTATCGTGCACTTCTACGTCGAAGCGGAGTCATTGTCACAGCAAGTAATGCGAAGAGTAGAGTCGAGACACCGGAGCGTCCGGCCATTTTAGCATTGCGACAAGATTTTGATCAAGCTCAAGAAGGTATTTTAAATTATTTCGTGTATACATGTTGGAATACGACGGTTCTTAATAAAAAAAAAAAGGGCCAACCCGCCGGGCTGGTTAAAAAAGAACCAACTCGCTGGGCCGGTTAGAAAAGAACCAACTCGCTGGGCCGGTTCGCAAAGAGCCATCTCGCCGGGCTCTATAGAAAATCGGAGTGTAGGTTCACACCATAATGTATAATGATCGGCACCTGATAATAGGGAACTCCGGGGCCAAAATCGAAGCTCCTCAAAATCGAAGACATGTTTTATTCCTTCGTTAATCGATCATCTCTGACAAATTTTTGCACTTTCCTAAAAAAATCTTTAAAAAAAAATTCTTCGAAAATTGACTAAACATTTTATGTCATTTTGAGTCAATTTTCGAAGAATTCAAAATGTAAAATATTATATTTCATATTCTTTAAAATTGTATGTTTTATATTTTCTCAAAATTTTATGTTTCAAATTCTCCGAAAATTTACTTAAAATTTTATATTTTGTCAAAATATCACTCTTCATCACAGAATTGTTCACAATAAATTTATTGTTATAAAATTATCTTATTGTTGTTATGAAATTTTGAGTCAATTTTTAAAGAATTTATTTTTTAGGATTATTAAAAAGTGCAACAATTTTTCAGAGATGATCAATTAACGAAAGAATAGAACATGTTTTCGATTTTGAGCTGAAATGGCCATTTGGCCCCAGAGTTCCCTATTATCAGATGCCAATAATTATATATTATGTTATGAACCTACATTTCGATTTTCTATCGAGCCCGATGAGATGGTTTTTTTCCAGTTGGCCCGGCGAGATGGCTCTTTTTTTTTATTAGGAACCGTCAAATATAGTATTGCATATGGGTAATTCCGTGTAAAATCCGACGGTCAAAACCCTGACCCCTGCCGGTTTAGTTCATGATTTTTTTTGCTTTTATTTGATTCCAAGAAGCACCCCTGATTTTTTAAAGAATTTTCCGATCCCCCTATAACCTTTAAAAAATTAAAAACTACCCCAAATAAGGAAAAACGTATACTTGGACATGCTTACAAGGCAGCACTACGATATCCCGGGCGCAAAATTTTGCCTCTGGATCCCACCGAGGTTCTGCCTCTAGAACCCGGCAGGCCGCCACACACACGCGCGCGCGCACACACACACACACACACACACACACACACACACACACACACACACACACAGAGAGAGAGAGACGAATGCGCGCGCACACACACGGTCGAACATGCACGCGCACGCACGCACACATACATACACGAACACGCACGCACACATACATACACGCACACACACACACAGGAAGAGAGAAAGAGAGAGAGAGAGAGAGTGAGAAAGAGAGAGAGAAATCGAAAGAGAGAGTGAGAGAGAGAGGGAAAGAGAGACGACGCGCGCGTGCGCACGCACACACACACACACGCACACGCATGCAATATGACACACTAGCGATGAAACCCATGAAAAAATCGCCATAGATCTGAAATTTTCCAAACTTTTTTTTCCACTTTTTGAAATTTTCCACTCTTTTACTTTCAATCGCTACAGCCGGCTATAGCGGCATTATTTGATCGGAAATCGATTTTTTTTACTCTTGAAGATGTGTTTATTTTTGCCGAAATATCAAGATCGCATGGTCAAACCTGGCGCCCGGAATATCGTAGTGTCCCCGATTACAAATTTTGTTTTTTTTTTGTGATTTCAGTAGTTCAAAAAATGAAGCTTGCCAAAATTTTAGGGTGGTTTATTGCAACTATTTTTTTTTTTCTTTAAAATGAAACATGATTTTTTAGATGTTTTTTGCTTATCTCTCTAATCAATCAATCAAAATAATTATATTGATAATTTTTTTTACTAATTGATTAGAGAGAAACAATAATAAACAAAACAAAAAAATTCGTATTAAGAAACATTCATAATATTTTTCATTTATAAAAATAAAAAATAGTTGAAATACAGATCCCACTCTGAAATTTCGTCAAAATTCATTTTTTGACGTACTTAAATCACAGAAAAAATAATCAAATTTTTTTATCAAGTCCAAGTATACGCTTTTCCTTACTTGAGGTTAGTTTTTTTATTTTTCGAAGGGTTATAGGGAGATCCGAAAATTCGTAAAAAATCAGGTGTGTTTCTGGGGTTAAATGAAAGCCAATAAAAAATCATGAACTGTATCGGCAGGGGTCAGAATTTGCCTGTCCGATTTGACACGGAATGTCCCATATAGATTCTTCTGTAAACTCTGACACCGTTGACGTTACAGTGTCAAGTGCCGGTGTTACTTCTAATATTCGGGTATCTGAGTTTATCAAAGAATGGAATAAGTGAATTTATGTTTAAAAATTAACGATTTCATATTACAGAACAGAGAGAGGAGTTACAAGAGCTGTTACAGTGGCTACAAAATTGTATCCAACCATGGCCGATCGTGGAAGAGTACTGGAAACTCACATCAAAAGTTCGTGTTAACCAGCTCATTCGTTCAACAGAAGTCTCTGCGGTGGAGTACCTGTCAACCTATAAAGCTCTATGCCAGCCACTCGGCTATAATTTGGTAAGATTATCTCCAAAATACGTTGGCCAAAAATCATTTCATGGTGATTATTGAAGAAATGTTCAAGGTGGCCACGGTCAGGGAAAACCGGGAAAACCTGTAAATGTCATAGAATTTTAAATCAGGAAAACAGGGAAATGTAAGGGAATTTTTCATTTAGTCAGGAAAAAATTTTTAAATTACAAAAATTCAAATTCAAACTCTTCGGTCAACTAGGATGAACGGTGATTGTTCTTAAATTTTTTTATTTGCATCCACATCGAGGCACTTTCGTAGACTTGAAATATTGTTTTTACTTTCGTTTACTTGTAGTATTGTTTTTACTTTTGTTGACTTGAAATATTTTTTTTTTCGATTTTATAACGTCTTCATAACGAATTTTTGAGCTTCAGGAAAAAAAATCGATCAGATTCATAATCAACGGAAAATTTCCAATAGTCAAAAGCCTAAAATATGGGTGAAAGAATTTTTTTACTTTTTTTGTGCCTATCCTGAATGTTCTATTTTTTAACTCTCTCATGTTGACCTCTGGCACAACATATTCAAATTACTATAGAATAGATAAAAATGTACTACAACCCAGCCACTGCTATAAGCAATATCTAATTCATAAAGTGTGGTATGCTGCTGGGTTATATATATAGGTAAGTCTTCAATGTAACTTCGATGAATTTCAGGTGGACATTGATTTTACGTGCATGCATCCCGATAAGACGCTGCAGTTTTATGCTCAGTGGCCAGATTTCGTTAACGAAATATTGCATTACTGCAGAATATCGAGCAATGTCAACAAGCACGTAAAAAAAATCGTCGCAGAAATCGATGATGCTTACGTCGATAATATTTTGACTGGTTAGATGATTTAAATTTTTTTAGGATGTAAATACCGTATATTCATTATATTATACCAACGATTTGTAATGTTTTCAGATTCAGTAACACTGATGGTATTGAGGCTTATTCCGCTGTTGTTGCCGTGCCCTTCCATACGACTTCCGAAAAAACCACATTGGCGACCGAGCAAAATCGAATCGCAAGATGGGTTTTTTTTGCACGTTTTGGTAAGTTATATAATTTATACTGCAGTATGCTCCAAAAGTCTGCGACCGTTATAATAAAATATACAACCCTTTTTATTTTTTAATGTTTAGAGTGCCAGTCACTTGGAAACCGAGCTTACCAATCGAACAAACAAATTGGATTTGTATGGGTTGACGGCGCAACCCCTGCCAGTTGCTGTCGGAGCTTCAATAAACAACATCGATTCTTGGTACGTCTGTATCAACCATTTGAGATACAAGGTCAATTCAGCGATACAGGCAGTCGACATAGCGTTCAAAAGCTACTACGCTTTGCAACTGCGGTACCCGAAGGAAGCGGAATCAAGTTGGTTGGTACTGCAAAGTAGAATATATGAGATCAGCGATGAACTTGACTGTACAGTTCCTAGTGTGGTAAACCTCTTAGCTAATATGAAGTGCAGCACCTAAAGAAGTCTCTTCCCGATATTTCACGTTTGTTCAATTCATCACGATTTTTCAATTTCACGATTTTTTTCAATTCATCGATATTTCACGATTTTTTTCGGTTTATAGAACCGTCAATATGGCATTAAGCTAGTCTTCACGATTAAAAAAAAATTTTTTGAACTTTTTTTTTAATTTTTTAAACTTTTTTTTTTATTTTTTTAAACTTTTTTTTTTAATTTTTTAAACTTTTTTTTTTATTTTTTTAAACTTTTTTTTAAATTTTTTTAACTTTTTTTTTATTTTTTTAAACTTTTTTTTAATTTTTTTAACTTTTTTTTTAATTTTTTAAACTTTTTTTTATATTTTTTTAAACTTTTTTTTTAATTTTTTTAACTTTTTTTTTTATTTTTTTAAATCGGATTATAGAAACGTTGATGCGACAGTAAGCTGGTCTTACCGATATACTACTGTTATATAGTAGAACTAATTCTTCATTCATATATTATCGTAGTCACCTGTTCAATATGCCGATCTGTTTTAAGTGTAATAAGTTACACGCAGATCTTAGATCTCTGTGGACCCATTTCCAAATAATACATCGTTTTCACGAGAATAGCACATTTCAATGTGGCGAGACAAATTGCTTACGGATGTTTGGTAATATTGAATCTTACAGAAGGCACTGGCGATTAGTTCACATTGAAGAAAGTCACACTCACGTTCAAGACTCTAGTGTTCATGATATCCCTTCATGGTTATTCAATGAAGATAATAGTAGTCAAATAATACGTGAAGCATCTAGTGACGACACAGACTTTTGTTTTCCTGTGAACAGTATATGCTACACTGAGAATTCCGTTGACAGTTTCGAAAAAAAAATTCGCAAGGATGCTTTAAAAATGATTGCCAAGCTGCATACTTCGGGTAGTGTTCCACGTAACTATATACAACTTGTTATGGAATCAGCCCAGACATTTTTGCTTAGTGGTCTTGAATGCCTTCGTGGCCGAGTCCGCGATTTTTCTGAAGATTCCCAACGCGATACAGTACTGAAAATGATCGATGCATTCGAAAGCGCGTTTTCTGGTTGTTTAACAGAGCATCAAAGAATGCAATACCTAAAGGCATCTGGCGATTTCATCCCTGCTGTCGACTTTGTCATCGGTCATGACTTTAAACCGAAAATTTCTAAAAAAACTGGACACGTTGAAATGGTTCCTGTACAAGTAACCGGAAAAAATATTCCATTGGCGTTGGTTCTAAAACGAGTATTTGAAATGCCTAACGTGTACGATCGTGTTAAAAGTTATAAGTCCAATCTGGAAAATGATACTGAGATTCTCAGCAATTTCATCCAAGGCGATTTATGGAAAAAAAAAATTTCGAAGTGCAATGGCAAAGAAGTTTTTCCTTTATTTCTCTACTATGACGACTTTGAAACGGGAAATGCTTTGGGTTCTCATGCTGGTGCTCAAAAAATTGGGGGTGTTTATGTCTCTGTTCCTTGTTTTCCCCCGGAATATCAGTCCCTTCTTTCATCTATTTATGTTGCTTCATTATTTAAGGCTAACGATAGAAAAAAATTCGGGAACAAAGCCGTGTTTAAGCAAGTCATAGACGAGCTCAGATTTTTGCAGGAAGAGGGTATCGAAATTAAATTATCTGGCGGTCGTCAACATAGAATCTATTTTAAGCTCGGACTTGTAATCGGAGACAATTTGGGTTTAAATTCGATATTGGGTTTTGTCGAAAGTTTCAATAGTTTTTTTTCGTGTCGTTTTTGTAAAATGCATAAACAGGATAGAGCTCGATGTAGTACGCAAAAAGACGACCTTATGCGTAATCGGACTACGTACGCAGCTGATTTGGCGATTGATAATTTCAAATTGACTGGTATCAAAGAGGAATGTGTATTTAATTCTCTATCGGGATTTCATGCAACTTATAACTTAGCAGTTGACATCATGCACGATTTATTGGAAGGGGTATGCATCTTCGATATGATTGAAATAATCAAGTACTTCACCGAAGTTGTGCGTCTGTTCACCATCGATGATTTGAATGAGCGAATTTCCGGTTATGATTACGGAACAATCGAAGGCAATATACCATCCAAAATTTCTCAAGATCATATAAAAAATAATAAAATAAAAATGTCAGCATCCGAAATGTTAACGTTTATAACGCATTTTGGAATCATAGTAGGAGACCTTGTACCCGAAGATGATCCAGTTTGGCAATTTTATCTCATTCTTCGTCAAATAATCGGCCTCGTGACTGCGAAGCATATACAAGTGGAATGCTGCTCGATTTTGGAATCTTTAATATCAGAACATAATAATTTGTACATGTCTCTATTCAACAAAACTCTGAAACCCAAAGCACATAACTTGGTTCATTACCCTTCTGTGATGAAGGCTTGCGGTCCTTTAATACATCTGTGGTGCATGCGGTTCGAGTCCAAACATAAAGAACTGAAACTTACTGCAAACGTGACAACCTGTACAAAAAATACTTGTGCCACATTGATAATAAGGCATCAAATGAAACTCGCGTTTCAATTTATTTCTGAAATCGGTTTTTCACAAATGTTGGAAATGGGTCCAGGAGATTTGGTAAAAGTCGAAGATTTAGCTGTGGAGATAGATCCTGATTCGGTCGTATCAGCGATGAACTATTTTCATGTCGTTACTTGGGTTAAATCAATGGGGACGAAATATGTACCTGGAAATGCGATATGCACTGGTGATATTGATGGTTTCCCAACATTCGGTATCATCAAACTTATTATAATCGATAAAAAAAAAATCTCGTTTTTATATGAAAACTTGAATGTAATTCAATTTGATCGGCATTTGTACGCTTACCAGGTAGAACCAGAAAAATCTCAATATTGTAATGTGATTGAATCTGAAGACTTACTAAGTCCCATGCCACTACATATCATTGCTGAGCGTGGTAGAAATTATTTGTCACCGCGCAGCTGGCTGTGAGTTCGATCTTGCGACGGTGTTCCTTATATGATGCCAACTCGACTCCGCCAACTCGACTCCTTTTTTTTACTCTCTCGGATCTGTTCCATGATTTTCCATATAGTAGTACTACTTAGAGGTATTCTCTTTGAATATTGTCAGATTTTTTATTTCGCTCGTTTTGGAAAAGGGGAGGGGGGGGGGGGGTTTCAAACCCGTATTGCATGGAAGATTGAAGTCAGGGATGGGCATAATTAATTGAAAAAAAAGGACGAATGGTTTTTCATTTTTCATTTATTTTAAATTGAAGTGAAGAGTGGATCATCACTCGTCATTTATTTGACGCATAAGTTACAAGTGGATTTCCACACGTCATTAATTTTGAGTATAAGTGGCAAGTGAATTTCCACTCGTCATTCACTTCGCGTACGAGTGACGAGTGGATTCCCACTCGTTGTTTACTTCGGAAATGAATGGATAGAAGAGGAACCGTTTGAACGCCGTCTTCTGTTCGAATGGAAATTCACTCGCTGTTTATTTCATTTTCGGGTCTGATTGGATTTCCACTCGATTTATTTTTCGAATAATATGGAATTTAAAATCGATAATTCCTTTGAATAAAAATGAATTTCCACTTGATATTCGTTTGGAATATGAGTGGACATTTATTTAACTATCCCCTTGATTACATTAGAGTAGATGTGACGTAATTCAATGAGAATGAGATAGATAGATAGATAGATAGATGGAGGGGGGAGAGCGAGAGAGAACATACATTTAGAGTATATATTAGGGTGTGCCGAAAATGGACTCGCGCTCTCTCTCTTTCTCACACACACGAACACACACACACACAGGCACATCTATACGCACACGTACGCACACTCACGCGCACATCCTTACGCGCCCACACGCAAACGTACACCCATATGCACGCGCACACACACACACACACACACACACACACACACACACACACACACACACACAGAGAGAGAGAGAAGAGAGAAAATATTATATATACTCTAAGTATACAACTCTAGGTGTATACTCTTTCTCTCTCTCTCTCCCCTATCTATCTATCTATCTCATTCTCACTGCATCCCGTCACATCTACTCTAATGTAAGAGAAGGGATAGTTAATGGCATTAAAATAAATGTCCACTCATATTCCAAACGAATGTCGAGTGGAAATTCATTTTCATTCAAAGGAAATATCGATTGTAAATTCCATCTTATTCGAAAAATACATCGAGTGAAAGTTAACTCGGACCCGAAAATGAAACAAATAGCGAGTGGGTTTCCACTCGAACCGAAGATGGCGTTCAAATGGCTCCTCCATTCTCCACTCATTTCCGAAGTAAACAACGAGTGGGAATCCACTCGTCACTCCAATGCGAAATGAATGGCGAGTGGAAATTCACTTGTCATTCATACCCGAAATAAATGACGAGTGGAAATTCACTCGTCACTTATTTCGGAAATACGTGACGAGTGGGAATACACTTGTCACTTATACCTGAAATAAATGTTAAGTGGAAATTCACTCATTACTCAGTCACGAAATAAGTGAAAAGTGAAAATCCACTCTTCATTTAATCGTGAAATAAGTGACACGTGGAAAAGGATTTTAATGATGTATTTCAATACTTTTCCATTCGAAGTTGCCCATCCCTGGATTGGAGTCAGACAAAAAAAAATGCAAAAACAAAAAAGCTATGTATTTCTATGAACTACCTTATGCGATATTTGATATATTTTTGATCGCATAAAAAGTCTGTTTTCAGCGAAAAACAATGGAAAATATTTTTCTTTCAATGAAACCCCTTTAATTGCACTTTAAATTTTACAGGATATTTAGCAATGTATTAGAAACATAAAAAATTGGCACCGTGGAACTCGACATTCTTGTCAAATAAAAAATATAATTTACAGAGAAAGGTGAATTAAGGTACATCTGAGTTCCTCTATTGCATGAACAATTTAATGGAATATATGTATATATATTGTATAATATATATATCGCAATATATATTGCATTGAATGGTTCATGGAAAAGAAGAACCTACAAGTACTGTAATGTACCTTTCTCTGTAAACCTTTCTTTGTTTACTTGGCAATAATGTCGAGTTTCAATTTTTTCTACGTTTCCAATGCACTGTTAAATACCCTGTAAAATTTGCAGTGAAATTAAAGGTGTCGCGTCGAACGACAATAAATATTTTCCATTTTTTTTCGCTGAAATAAATAGCCTTTTCGATGCCATCAAAAATACAACATATTTTGCTGTAAGTCGTTCATGGAAAAAACATTACTTTTTTGTTTTTACTTTTTTTTTGCCCGACTTCAATCTTCAGTGAAATTCGGGTTTGAAAAAAAACCCATTTCCAAAACGAGTAAAACCAAAAATCTGAAACAATTCACAGAGAGTACCTTTAAGTAGTATTACTGTATGGAAAATTATGGAACAGATCCAAGAGGGTAAAAAAAAAGTGGTCGTGTTGGTGGATAATGCTGCATATTTTTAAAAGACATATATTATAGTGATTAGAACCACGTTCTGCAATATAATTTAAGTATAAATTAAAATAATTATGTACGAATATCATCGTGTATGTATGAATCGATAACAGATTATTCAAATAAATATTGATGATTATAAAACATATTGGCTGACATTTTACTGTAACCCGAATATCCCTTCTGACACCAAAAACTCATTTCATTTAAATAACTACCTATACTCGTATAGGTAGACGAGACGAACTACCTCGAGACGAACTACCTATACTCGTATAGGTAGTTCGTCTTCCTCGTCTGCTAGTGTTTATAAAATAGCTATACTAGTATGGTTGGCATACAAATAATTCTGCCTGCACTGACAAAACTGATATCTATGAAACAACATTATATATGCTTGCTTTGGCTATACTAGTATGGCTGGTGTTCGTCTACCCCGTGTGCTAGCATTTATAAAACAGCTATTCTAGTATGGTTGGTGTACGAATAATTATGCCTGCACTGACAAAACTGATATCTATGAAACAACATTATATATGCTTGCTTTGGCTATACTAGTATGGCTGGTGTTCGTCTACCTCGTTTGCTAGCGTTTATAAAACAGCTATACTAGTATGGTTGGCGTACGAATAAGTATGCCTACACTGACAAAACTGCTATCTACGAAACAACATTATATATGCTTGCTTTGGCTATACTAGTATGGCTGGTGTTCGTCTACCTCGTTTGCTAGCGTTTATAAAACAGCTATACTAGTATGGTTGGCGTACGAATAAGTATGCCTACACTGACAAAACTGCTATCTACGAAACAACATTATATATGCTTGCTTTGGCTATACTAGTATGGCTGGTGTTCGTATACCTCGTATGCTAGCGTTTATAAGACAGCTATACTAGTATGGTTGGCATACGCATAACTCGTGATGGTGAACTCAACCATACTATGGTATTGCTGAAATAGAGATACTTGTCAGATTCGCGGAGCTATTGGGTATATGTCTGTCATGACATAGTGGTATGCTTACGCCAACGATATTGTGTCAGTCATATTTGTATGGCTTTATTACCTAGATGGTATGGCAGTAGCCTATTTTCCCATATAATATGGCTGAAGCAATAATAATTATGGCTCGAATCGGGAAACTTTTTTTTCAGTGTATATAGATATAAAAATATATAATATAAGAGCACAGTGGCGTTCAATGCTGCGCGATACGGATATCACCGATCGCATAGTCATGTCCAAAATGTATTGAATTTTTACTAACCGTTACTGCAGTAAAAAAAAAATAACTGTAACATTCACAGCCAGACCGCGTCGTTTATTGCAATTTGTCCAGCAGAGGGGTTGCGCTCATTCAATTTCTTTTAATTAAATTATTTGTAATAATGGTTCGGTTATGATTTCTTATAATTCGTTAGATTCTCTGAAATTTTATTGATTGTGAGAAAGATTTTGAACAAAATTGCCGATAAAAATAATCGATTAGCTCAAAAATTCGTCTACTGTGTTATCCTAATTTTCCAACAATTGAACATTGTTCGATGTCTACGAAGGATTTTATGCAAAATTTATTGAAAAATGATATAAGCCATGGATCAGTAAAATTTGATGCATCATCTGGAATAACCCAACAATAAATTAATCGAATTAATCCAAGAGTACTGGTGGAACAAGCCAAGGGAATCTTACGTAAATTCATAATTATTTATCGTTTTCCATGTTCACGAATTAAATTTGCTTACTTATGGAACATTGTGCGAACAGTTTTGCTGATATTTGTGAATTTTTATCTTGACTGTACGATCCATACTTCTCAACAATTTTTTCATTTTAATTACTCGACATCGAGACGCTGTTGCGTCACTTCGTGCATACTTTCGTCGTAGTTCTATCGCGATAACAACAGACATAATCCGCAAAGTCACGATGACACGATGAAGAGCCCATTATCATTGCGCATTATCGATACCACTTTATCTAATAAAATGAAGATTCGAATTTTATAAAATTCGAAAAAAAAAAAAAAAATACTCTCAAGTGCGTAAAATGAGTCTAATCATTTTTCAAATTAGCCCAAATAGATAAATCTCGCTTCATTAAAATGAAATATTCGATCTTTTAATTTTCATGATAAATGCCTCAAGAGTTTAAGGGAATTCGTCTTATCGTAAATCATTTTGTTGCCTCATCTTCTCGTAGAACAAATTTTATTGCAAAGTGGTAAAAAAAAGCGATTTTTTCAGTACAGAAAATCGGAATCTTTATCGTGAAACTCATCTGTTCGTCTGCCCGTTGTCACAGACATCCAACTCTTAAACGATTTAAGGAGCTTATTAACATCTATTGGGTGTGGCACGGGGAACGTTATAGCGCGGCGCGGGCGACATGCGGGGCAGGTTGCGTTCGGCATTTCTTTCACCAAATACGTTTTCATTTGATTAATTTGCCATTACTCACGCTTAATTCTGTTTACAAGTATATTTCACAATCGGCATTTATAAGAGCCCACGTATAAGCGGCATATATTTAATGTTTTTTTTCTCCTCAACTACGTGGTCAAAAAATCTGAAATAATTACGGTATATTCCTAGTATACCAGCACAAACCTCCCCTCAAATTTTAGAATCATTCTTACCGTTTTTCTCTGGGTTAAGAACCTCCTTAAGCTATCAACTTGAAATTTGGCATGCAGCTAGAGTGAGATTTTTCGAGAATTACTCCAGAGTGATTTTTCAAAAAAAAAAAAAAAAAAAAAAAAAAAACATTAGTACCGAATTTCGAGGGAACGAAATGTTTGATCCAAAAAAAACTTATCCCAGCAAGTATGGGATCGTCGTTTGATGAAGCTAACATTGAGGACTGCATATATATTGTTAAATATTTTTTTCGATCATTTCCAACGAAATCATTAAAAAATCCGTCTTCATTTACAATCCCTCATTTAAGGATGTATGAGCACAAGGTGGCGGGAAATGAGCGGAAATGTGGGCGCGGGTGAGCGCGGTGAGCGAGGGGCACGCATGAAACAAGAGAGAGTCGGACCGCTCATTATGCGACACACGCGAAAAATTTCCTTAAAATCGATAATTGTATGTCAAAAGGTTCGTTAACCCCCATTTTTTATGGAACGTATGGAATCGTGATAGTTTTCTGGACATTTAACAGTTTCAATATTGATCGTATCTGATCGTGAAAGATACGAATTTCTGTTTCAAAGTTGCGTCAGCCCAGAATTCGTATATGGCGTGGGATAAATATCTTGATTTCACGAATTAATTACTCGCGTAAAGAGTCGTTGACCCACTTTGAAATTTTGCAGGTTTTATCATATACACTTCTGCTACACCATATAAAAAATTCAGATTTTTATATGATCGTGAAGCTAGTGCTCATACATCCTTAAATACGAAACTATTGCAACGAAAATTCTGAAACAATTCTGATAAACGAAGACATATACATGATACAAGTTGGGAGGAAAGCTATAGCGATGTCAGAATGGTTGTTCGTTTTTAAGATTTTATGCAAATATCTAGCAACTAGTTTTGATGTGAACCCTTGTTATGCGCAGGCCCATGTGCCCACGCATTCCTCAAATAATCCTCCCTCGATGTAGTTTTAACCATAACCCGAATAGGAATAGATATAGTAACACGCACATACATACCTACACACACCTACTCACACACACTCTCACTTCACTCAACTCTCTATAGAATTCCCCCCATACTCATGTAAACCCGCCCCTTAGTCCCCGAGCGTCGCGACACGGGACATTTGAATTCTCGCGCCGGCGTGGCCTCCCACGAGCTCGGCCCAGTACACATAAGCGACCGAGAGAGGGCGGCGGCGCGGAGAGATTCTCGACCATGGACGCGACGCCGGGTGGCAATAAAAAAGCGAGCGCTAGCCACAAAAGCGAGCATTCCTTCGACACCGATGAGGTGAGGAACTCCCACTGCTTAAGTGTGCCTACACTGCTTAAGTGCTCCTACACTGCTTAAGTGGAAACACTGCTCAAGTGGGTCTCCCTGACCCCTAAAGCATTATTTTTGCCATTCTTACGAGAATATTTTTCTTGAGAGAATAATATTAAAGATTGAATTTTTACGAATTTTTCTCTCTCTTGAAATATAATAATCATAAATTTTCCAGCCGACTAAAAAAGGCAGTACGAAAAAATGTTGTACTAATATAATAAATTTAATAAGTAAAAATACGAAATTAAGAAATAACAATAAAATGCTTATTTCAATCAGTTCAAACCCCCCTCTCAACCCCACACAATTGAACATCGATCTCCCCGCTAAATCCGGTTCATAATCCACCAAAGGAACATCGACTCGTCCTCCAACGGCGTGATTATGACACCCTAACTCACTCATCAAACGAATTGTACGAAACTCTCGGCGCTTTTCAAGTATGTTCTTGACCCGTTTTTTTAGCGGCAAAGATCTTAGATGGAAAAAAAATCCCCCGTCAGTTCCTAGTAGCTTGAACCGTTAAGCATAAGATATCCCTTGAGTTAAGAAGCGAAGATGTCGATGTCAAATTGCATACTTAAATTTTTTGATCAAATTGGCACGAAATTATTCATAAATTCAGAACGACAGGGCATTGAACGAACGACATTCAGGGCATTGAATGAACGACATTCATTGGTCAAAAGAGTGCGGAATATGTTTTAATTTTTTTCGCATTACCTCATTGATGATGAGATCGTAGGGTGGATCGTTCGGAGGATTATCGATTATATCGCGAATTTGCGATGAATTGAGAGCGCTGCAGACTCTCATTCCCCCGGCTGCCAATATGGACCTTATACCACCAGCGGTATATTTTTTCGCGTCTTCGAGTTTCAGATTATTAACGGACGGTGGTAAGAAGTCGGCGAGGCTTATGTCATGATAATTCGGCGGTGGATTTTTCAGGGGAAATGAACTGACCACGTCGACCTGATGACCACGCGCAGCGAGACCCTTCATCAGGCTTTCGGCCATCACGAAGTGACTTCTAACGGGCAATGGAAACATGCCGAGAATTCTCGCAGCCTCGATTGATCCATCCTGACGAGAGATCAGCACGAGGAGAAGGAACAAACGTGACTGGTTTAACCAGCTCATTTTTTTTGTTTTGTTTATTCATTCACGGACAAACACTTTCACGAGTCGTCTGGATACGGATAAACCGAGCTAATGTCTGCAATATTCGAGAGGATTTTGAGAGTGGAAGAACTTTCGTGGTGATATCTATTCGCGAATGGCTGTTTATCGAATTTCAGTGTTGCACCATATGTAACCTCAGAATTGCCAACGAGAAAAAAAAAAAATTCCAAATTACGTAAACCTTGATAGCGACAGAAGCGACAGATTAAGTGATCGAGGCAGTTATTGCTCGCGATAATGAGACACTTGGGCGTCTGGAAATCGATGGATATCCTGATTAGATGACCATCATTGCGAGTAGAGGCGAGAATCTTGTTTCAGGCTCGCTATGTTATCAGCTGATGGTTGCACATCCAATGGGATCATCGAAAAAAAGCACGCAGTTGTGATTTTACGAAAAGGATGAAGACCAAAAATCACGGGAGGGAACCGATTCGATTCGTTTGCTTGAAAAAAAAATCACTGCTCATGAAAATTAATGACACTTGGGTACAGAAATTGCTCCACTTATTTCCAGTTTTCGTCTGGCATAAATATTCATTTTTTCCCCCCCGTTGTTTACTGTTGTTATTTAATAATTTTCGTTGAGCGTTTAAACGTTTTGATAATCTCACCCGAAAACTATATCAAAAAATGTGTCTTCGGGCCATTGGCAAGGTGGTTCGAATAAGTACCCAAAAGTCCCGAAGTGATTGTCGAATAGATCGTGACAATCCGGAGTACATATCCTGATGGACAATATCACGAAATAATGTGAATAGAAATGAAAATAGTCTAAATTTAAAAATATTTAAATACATTGCACACAGATGATAATATCAAATAGACTGAAATGTTAAAATCGTAAAATACAAGTTCAAGTTCAATAGATCGTTTTTTCAAAAGACTTTTTTCTCAAATAAAGATGCACAATTTTCAAACTTTATTTACATATTTCGTGCGGTCTGTGCACGTGCAATCATATTGAGGCAGTGTACAGGTTTAGAAGACTAGAAAGAGGTGGTTTTTGGCAATTTTTTTTTGTAAGGAGAGAAACAACGAAGCCTCTCAAGCTTTCGACGATGTTTTCACGCAAATTTGAAAAGTACGAAAACAAATTTTTTTATCGTCAAATTGTCGCAAAATGGCGAAGTTATTGGCTGAGCATTGAAGCGTCTCGGCTGCTAGAGTCTCCGATTGGTGGGAAAGATACAGCGTGTAATTTTTGTCCGATACGTAAAAGTCAAAATTATTTTTAATTCACATATATTTCGATAACCGATGAATTACACAAAATCCAGAAAAAAAACCATGAAGCTTGATAAAAAAAGGGACAATTTTTTACAAACATTTCCTTTCATTATTCGTGCAATAAAGATGGTACAAAATGACTTTTTTTTACCAATATTCTCAATTCATTTATAGGATAGGTTTCAATACTCTGGCGAATGAACTTTTTTTTCGGGTCGATAGGTCAAATAGTTTTTTTTTTTGGTGTCGCACGCGCCAATTTGAAAAATTCACAAAAACGAGATTTCGAAAAAACGGGAAGACGAACAGGGAAGACGCTTCCCTGTTCTCGGATCTGCACCTTCCAGAATACTTCGAATGGATCTCTAAAACATGCGGAACATATTCTCCAATAGTTTAACTGTCGATCAATGAAAAGAAAAACAACGATTCTTTTGATCCTCGAAACCAGGACATTTCCTTAAAATCATTATTTCCGTATAGAATAATTTCATTCGATCCACTTGACTTACTGCTCACGGATTTTTAGCGATACAGTAGTTCAGTCAACTCCGCCTAAAAGTATGATTGCTCTTTCGTTTATTTATTTATTTAATTATTTTTTCCTTGCTGTTCACTCGTGCTTTTTTTCATCAAATAAAAATGATGAGATGATGAAATTTATGAATGAAAAAGTACTCCTCACGACTTTATTGAGATGCGATAAATTTTGAAAAAATTCGCTGATTCAGGGAAAAAGATAAAATATATTATTATTGTGCAATCGTTTGTGTACGTACGGGATTCATGAGACCGGCAGCTAACTTCATGTACATTTTTTTCAGACTTACCGGTATAGCCTGGTGGAAGAAATTATTTTGTATACGTTCTGTTATAACACAATTTTAGTCGACGAAAATGAAATTATCCTAAAAATAAGAAAGAAAAAAATTCATGAAAATTCTTCTAGTCGCGTTTCGTTCGATTTTTCAAGCTTCTTTCGCTGTCGGTGGTCGAAATGATTCGAAGGATTTTCGTAACGAGGAATTTTGCGATGAGTAAAGCAGTGCAGATCGCGACGATAGCGCTGACGAGCAAAAATCCATAAACATCGAGAAGCTCATTTTGCCACCAAGTTAAATCTGCGGATGGTGATCTTATGACATCGGGACCATTTCTAATTATGTATTCGACCCAAAAATTTGCCGTTTCCATGGCGCTCATCGGACGATCGCGAAATATTGCCGATTGAAATTTCGCGGCATTCCTGAAACGCAGTTTGCCAATTTACATATCACCGCGAAGATACGTGAGTTATTTTTTTTTCTTTTGTGTCAAATCATTTATCCTTTTTTCTTCCCCCTCCGACTTACTTGAAGCTCGGATCATATAGCAGTTTTTCAAGAGCGACTGACATCGTGTGCTCGTTAATGTTATCGAAATTCAACACAACGGCCATCCCTTTACCCTCGTAATACTTGAGATTCAAGTGTTGATCACCGAACAGGGGAATACCGATGAGAGGCACAGCGTGATAAAGAGACTCCTGTGTACTCATCAATCCGCCATGCGTGATGAATACACGCATATTTTTATGTGCTAAAAAAAAAAATTTAGTGGAAATAACGCATCATCGAAACTTGCTCGACAATAGAAATCCATTTCTTTGACTCGCTATAATATTTTTCATAATCTGTATGATCTTGTGACGAGTCTGAGAACAGATTGAGCCTATTCGATAACGTTTATCGCACTAATCACATCGAAAAGTTTGATTCGATTAGAATTTCAATACGTTTCATCGAGATGAAATTCGTGACAAGCAACAATACTAATAATCGACAATGCTAATAATCGATCAGTTTACGAGAGGTTTGTTCATCGATTTTTCGGGTATTGTTTTTTTTTTTTAATTTTGGTGCAAAGTGTGTTGACTGTTTTTTTGTTGATCCTTTTAACTTCTTTCATAATTTTTTCTCTATTTTATTAATTGAGACATTAACTGTTAAAAAGAATGAATTCTCAATATTACAAAGTCATTGAAAGCAAATTTTTTTTCCAAACTGAGTTGTCTTATGGACGTACCTTTGCAACCAAAAGTGACTTTCGTCGACAATACTGCATACTTCATGATAAGATAAAAATCGGAAAAAATTCAACCACAATAAAGACGATAAGAAGCATACTTTTTAATAATAATAATGCCCAAAAGTTATCAATAAATTGTTTAAACAAAACATTGTTCAACAAATAATTCGGGAAAGTTTGTTTTTGACACGTGAAATAAAGTTCGTTGATTTCTCTGACTACACATGAATTTTTTTTAAATTTCTTATGATTTTGAAATTTCGTTTTTCGGAAATTTGTAAAGGTTACGAAAACATATAAAAAATTCACGATTTTTCCTTCATCTTTCAAAATTAAAAAATTTTCGAAAACTGAAATTTCAAAATTATAAGAAAATTTAAAAAAAATTCATGTGTAGTCAGAAAAATCAACGAATTCATTTCACATGTAAAAAAAAACTTTCCCAGCAAATTTCTTGAACAATGTTTTGTTTAAACAATTTGTTGATAACTTTTTGGCATTATTATTATTCAAAATTAATCTTCTTATCGTCTTTATTGTGGTTGAATTCTTTTCGATTTTTATCTTATCATAAAGTATGCAATATTGTCGACAAAAGTCACTTTTGGTTGGGAAAGTACGTCCGATACATCCTTAAATCGTGACGAGTCACATTTTCGTTTCATTTTTTCGAAAAATGATATCTCCGCAGTAGGCTAAATTTGAGTTTTCTGACGCTGTAGTTTTATTTGCTGATAGATACACTATCAATTAACCAAAATTGATTATTCGTAACAGTTATGGTTTGAAAATTCAAAGCCTACTTTGTTTATGACGAGAAGTTTTGAGTTTTCGAGTAAAATCAATGTATCACCTGAACGAGAAATTCAATGGAATATTTAGCCCCACGAATCAAGACTTTCGATAAAACAACAGGATGATTTATGAACGCTATCATATGAAAAAAGCTATAAAATAAAGGGTTTATGAATATCGTTGAGCGAAACGAAAAAAAAAAGCATATATATATATATCAAACTCCAGACATACCTAATACTGCTACTTGAGGTATCCAAGAGGAGGTTATCAAGTTTTTCGGCTGTCCAGGAATTAGTTTGTCCTTGTTCGCGACTTTCATGAGTACTCTGATAGGCGCGATTTTCGCAAAAGCAGCGTACAAACCTTTTACCGTTTCATCGGGCATCGTTTCGATATTCACCATAGATCCAAGAGTAAAGTATACCACACCGTCTTTGCTATCATCCAGCCACTTTTTCAGGTCCTATGCATCAACGATAAATGATATTAAAATCCGAACGAAAACAGAAAACCACGTCTGAATGTTCCGGATGTATCTGTAGAGGGTATTCTTGGCAGTCCTTGGGGATTTAAAAGAAAAATATGGCTATCGAAAGAAATTGCCACTCTCAATAAATTCAATTGCACGAAGCAATGGGTACTTGGAATTTTTCTCCAATTGGCTCTGTATTTATCAAGACCGTGCTTGACTAAATGTGCAACTTGACTTTTTGGCCATGAGATCACGTATTTCTTGGAAACTTTAGTATTTTCATTTATTTTTTTTTTTCTCGTCTTTTCTTTACCTTCGACAATTCGGCACGATTATCCTCGACATGCAAGCCCCCAACCTCGATGAGGCCCGTTGTGGTTGGCCTCACACCCGTAAGAGTATAATACGAGTTTATCAAGGCGAGCGTGATCGTGCTCTCGAGTTCTCGGATGTGGGGTATATCCGGACCGAGATACTTTCTCATCAGTTCCGTTTGTACGTCACCGGTTATCGTATAATAACGATACGTTATTATCGCGTCGTGAAGAGTATTGCTAACTCGTTCCCAGAATGACATGGGATGCTTATAGTCAGCGAAGAATGACGGAAAGAATGCGAGACTCGATGGATTACCGATAGCACGATTTATCCATGGCATTTCTATCGTTGTACTTGCAAATATAACCGGTACTTTGAACAGTGCCCCGAGGCCTATGAAACAATTTGCCCCGAAAGCCTGCAATATACGTATAATACCGTGAAAGTCAAATGAAAATAAAAATTTCATTGTCCGCAACTTTTTCGTCGATACTCATTGTTTTGTTGTTCTCGCTATAATTATCGGGAGTCGAGGCATATGCGATATGAAAAATCTCTTACTTCGACAATAATGAGGTCGTAAGGTGGATCTTTGGGTGGATTTTTAATGATCCTCTGTAACTCATCGCGACCCATCAAATGGCACAGGTCATTGCCGAACACACCGGCGATAAAAGGCAGGGTATCACTGCCGACATTCAATGCCACATCGATGCTCCAGTTATTTACCATGCGCTTTTGGCTGTCCTCGACGTTCATGAGAACCGTCAAATTTTCGACCGATTTCTTCGGCGGAAAACACGTCACGATTTCGACCTGATGACCGCGCTTCGCGAGACCCTTTGACAGTGCATCGAACATCATTTGATGGCTTCTCGAGCAAAATGGAAATATTCCTAAAATTCTGTATGCCTCGGTGGTCGTGACGAATAATCCGCAAATGATGAACCACAAGAAAACTGAAAGATTCTTCATTTTCTTGCTGTTTTTTTTTAGCTTACTCGATCAACGAATTGATTGGAAAAAATAACAAACATCAAAGAATTTGAAGATTATAAATGAGAATGAGAGAATTGCAAGACGATGTATTATCGAATCGTGGCACACACGACGACGGAAACGAATGAGCTTGTGGTTTCACAGATCGAACCTCTCCCGTTGGGGGATGACTTTAGACTGATAAGAGCGTGTTTCAGCACATATTTCCGGCATGCAACGAGTTAATCGCAACTTCTTGTACGACCGACTCTCATTGTCATTGAAGTAGTGGCGTTGACATTCGTGCATAAGAGAATGTGCGTGCGCGTGCAAAGAGAATCTTTTATCGTGACGTCGTTTATGCTACATTTTCCTAACGTACACTTAACACCAACACTGGCATTAAACTTGTCCCAGGGGAGGATCTTCGATGGGTAGACCCTCCTATACGCGTCGGATAAGTTAATATATCTTAATGAGTATTTTTTTTTTTTTCGATTCGTTTGTCACGACGTTTTTTTTGCCATCATTCTGCCCTCGCAAATTGTGACTCGTAATTGGCGCTCGCTGGAGATATTTTTTTCATGGTTGCCATTTTGACGTGACCCTTGATACACGATCACATGCAAGCATTATCGTTATCACTATCGTGTAGTATGGAAAAAACGATTCGTAATGGCATGGAGCCATTGAGTCTCGAGTCACTTATCCTGTCCTCTTGGTTAGAGAGAAATTTTAGATTATTTTAATCAGGTCAATGAACGCCCACATGGCTATATAGCCCGATATTTTTATTTAAAAAAAATACCGGAACTTTTGTACTTTAGGGTCACCTTCTCCATTGATTAGATTTATTGACGTGAAACTAACGCGAAAGATACCTCGGCTTGTCTTTAAGGCTATTTCGAGGATCAAATCCTTAAAAATGAAGAAACCAAAAGATTGTTGAAAGTGCAAATTTGTAACTCTGGGTGAATATCTATTACGAGAAAAGTTAATTACAATTTACAATTCGAGATCCTGAAAATCTATTAAAAATGGAAATGCAAGTTGAACTTTAATTAGAGATTGGATTGATGGAAAATTTTGATATTCGATAAGGAATTCAAATGCGACAAGTGTCTCAACCATCGAGTGCATAATAAAATCTCTGGATTTACTTAACTTCGTAGTAATCAGCAAGTATTGATGCTTCGAGGACACTAACGACTATAAACAAAGGGTTCTACGTAATTTTTATTTTTAGGTCCTCAATTATTTTTGGCATGCGCTATTTTAGCATGGGAATCCTGAGGAAACAGAAATTACTAACCGCAGTATTCTATCGCCTGAGAAGCTCGTTATCAATCTCCGCACAAATATAAAATAAAAATTATTCATTAAATTCCGCGATTGAATTTTTTAGCTCGGTGCATATTTTATTTTACGAAAAAAAAAAATAGTTGTAAGGACACACGCGAGATTCGATATATCAGGAACAATCGGGTCGATCAATCGGGTTCATATCGCTCGATTGATTAACATTGCACTCGATTAAAGTCTGTTATAGGGTATAGTATAAGATAAGTTGTTATATATATTGATAGCTGTGCTATCGCGACTATACGTAAACGCGAAAAATTCTGATCCGCAGAAATCCTTCCTATACATGGAAAAGTACATATGCCAAAAAAGCATGTCGTTTATATATTGAACATATGTGATTGCATATATATATATATATATATATCGGTTATATATAATATATATGTCAAATATTCAACATATTGTATTTTTGGCCGATTTTTATATGTCGCATGTAACCAAGTTCATCTGCGACTCATATGTTAGATATATATGCCGGATATATGCCAGTATATATTTCACATATAGCTGATATGTAAGGCCTTTAAATGGTTTGTAAATGAGAGTATAATACATAGAACATCTGCAGAAACTTTATCATTATCTTATCTTTATTTTATTCGCGTCTCATCTTCATATTTATAAAAAAAAGAGCATCTTCGCAGATTTAGTACAAAATTAAGAATTGAGTTTTCAGTAAAAAAAAAAAAATATCAATAATAATGTAGTAATGGTTATTCGGCTTTCCATGTCACCTCGACCAATGATTTTCCCTCATCATTTTCAATTCTACGGTCTCAAAAAAGCACTCGTGAATTTTTTTTCAGATTTTTCTCAGTCTAACCGTTAATTTTTTATGATTATTCATACCCATAAAAAATCGACATTTTTTGAAAATCTCAAAAAATTCTCAAAAATCTTATTCTTCATTCCGATCATTGTGATGTCGATCCATGATGGAATGATTTTTTCTTCTATTTTTTTTAGCACTTTTAACATTTTGAACACGACGATAGACCATGTTCCAACGTTTCGAAAATTCTCAAAAAATTAACAAAAATTCTGCGCTCTTACGTTAAAAGATCCAGAGTTAAATACAGAAATTTTGGTAATTTTTTGAGAATTTTCGAAACGTTGGAACATGGTGCTTCGTTTATTCATAATTTTAAAAGTGCTAAAAAGAATAGAAGAAGAAAAAATTATCCCATCACGCGCCGGCATCAGAATAATCGAAATGAAAAATAATATTTTTGAGATTTTCGAAAAATGCAAATTTTTGATGGGTTTGAATAATCACAGAAAATTGACGGTTAGAGAGAAAAATCTGAAAAAATTCACGAGTGCTTTTTTGAGACCGTAGAATCGTATGAAAAATCGTGAAGCGAATCGAAAATGGTGAGGGAAAATCATTGGTTGAGTTGACATGGAAAGCCTCATATATTTTCCAAATTCGAGGCTGCATGTACATAAAATGAGTTTAACATTTTTTTAAAATTACTTTTCCCATTTATATTATCGATGTGTGATCAGTGGATCATAAAATAGTGGACTCCCCAATCCTTGTGAAAATAATTCACGCGCAACACATTTTTTTTATGCGACATATTATCACGACGAAAATTGTTATCACTATGTAATGACAATAGATATCGATTTAAATCAAATATAATTTTGCGGAAAAAATATATTTTCGCAAATAATTTTTTTTATGGGGGGGGGAGTACTTTTTTCTGAATTTTTGTGCGTTTGTGCAGATCGGCTTAATGAACAACGCACTCGATCGATTTTCACGTAAATCATAATACTAATTATACCGCGTATCTCGAATAGAATTTTGCCCAAGAGAATTATAGTTCAATAAAAATGTTTTCAAATATTCAAAAATTTTAATCGTTTGACGGGGGAAATTTTTTTTTTTTTTTTAATTGACAAATATTTTAGAATTTCACAATTGTATACCTAAATGAGATTCAAGAGTCTGCCTCCGTGAAATCTACGAAGAATATCAAGGGCATATTTCGAAGGTTCTTCCTATTGTTGATGATTTTTTACGCCGAGTCACTTGAAGTAACCTCGGTATTGTCATCTGGTAATGTCACAGTACGTATACGTATATTTAACATGAATGTCCGCATGATAAGATTGGCGCATCAAATTGATACACTGGCCAACACGTATATTTTTAAAGGCAGATATGTATATACATTTATATATATATATATCTTTTTTCATACGAACCCG
Source organism: Rhorus exstirpatorius (assembly GCA_963564615.1). Taxonomy (NCBI): domain Eukaryota; kingdom Metazoa; phylum Arthropoda; class Insecta; order Hymenoptera; family Ichneumonidae; genus Rhorus; species Rhorus exstirpatorius. Next base: position 42,621,956 of record OY751313.1, read on the forward strand.
TTATGCAACGAGACTTCGGGACGAGGGACTCGGGTCATTAAAAGTAAATTATGCATTCTCACCTTTCGATCGCAATGAGCCAGAGCAGCAGTCGATTCTTCCCGCTCATTGAGATATTACATTATATCAGTTGCATTGCGCAATCCGAATGGCAAATAAAAATACTGTCAGCACGCATGTTCTCTCTTGAATAGTCGTTAATTAAAAATAAAAATAAAAAAAAAAAAACATTAAAAACGAGAAAAATTATTGTTTCATCCGCTTCAATGTTGCTCATCCTCACGAGACACCGCAGATATTTTTGTTTTTTTTTTTCCTACGACCCCTCGAATATTTTTAATACGATTGATCGGTTAAAAAAAAAAGCACATTTTTGGGAACACAAAACTATTTATTTTTCGTTATTTTTTCAACAAACATAAATAATGATAATTTTAGCGGTGGAATAATTATTATTTTCAACTTGAAATCTGTCTCGTGTGAGTTTCCTTCGAAAATCTGGAATAATTCACAGATTTTTCTCAAGCTGTGCCAAAAACTGGCAAAATTTGAAAAAGTTCTTGCAAAGATAGTGGCTGAGTCGATAAAGAATGACCCCATATATTGTGACGATATTTTATGAAAGTTACATCTTTTATTCTCAGCTATCTACAAGACGATAAATTATCAAGAGTGTGGTAGAAATGAAGGAGTTATTTTTTTTTTCTATCGCCATATCTCTCTCTCTCTCTCTCTCTCTTTCTCTCTGTATTTCTTTATCATCGAAAGCGTTTATTTATATATTTATAGCAATATCGGTACATTAATTATTTCGATTTTTTTGAATTTGACACTACTGGTCCTTTCACGAGGAATAATAAATTGATGATAAATTGTATCAGGGCAATGGCAACGAATATCGTTAAAGCGGCGATAAACAAAAGTGTCGCGTACACGTCGAGAAGCTCGATCTGCCACCAAGTCAGATCCATAGCGGGTGATCGTAGATCGTTGCTACCGTGTCTTATCACGTATTCAACCCACCAAGTGGCCGTTTCCATAGAGCTCATGGGACGATCGAGAAACCTTTGCGAAACTTTGACAATCGTATCTCTGTTTGGGAGAATTCGATCGAAAATTATTTCATTGTTATTCCAGTGTCAAAGATGCAGTATTGAATATTGAGAATATCGATGTACATTGTGAAATTCATAACTATTGCAGATTACTCGTGATTAGTTGGAAAAAAAAGTTATAATTTGAATTTTTTTTTTCGTAATAATTATTCGCAATCATCTTTCGATGATTAATTTTTACCCAATTGGTTTTTTATTAAACCAATTTCACTCACTGCCTTTCTCTCTCTCTCTCTCTCTCTCTCTCTCTTATTTAGTACTTACTTGTACACTTGATTGTAAAGAATCTCGTTCAGTGCAGCGTCCATCTTTGCCTCCGTTATCTCCTTGTAATTCAATTTAACAGCCATCTTTTTTCTTGCATAGAGATCGACATTTATAAACTGATCGGCGAACAAGGGTATTCCGATCATGGGAACAGCGCAATGTATAGCTTCCTGTCCGCCCATCAGTCCACCGTGCGTTATGAACGCTTTTATATTTCTATGCTCTGAATATTGGCCGAGAACGATAAACAAAAAAGTTACAAACAGTCGAGCCATTATTATCATCGATTCGCGTAAAAAGGATGAATCTTACTGAGAACTTTGAACTGCGGTGCCCACGCAAAAGTACGAAAATTCTTCGGCAATCCGGGTGGTAGTTCATTGGGATTGGGTATCTTTACCAGTACCCTTATCGGTGCAATTTTACGCAATGAGCTGTAAAAAACTTGAAGCGTCTCTACGGGAAAACTTTCTATCTTTACCATCGAGCCGAATGAAAAATATATAAATCCATCCTTGCTATTGTCCATCCACTCTTTGAGATCCTGCGATTGAGAAAATAAGAATCAATGTAACGGGGTCGTATTTATAAAATTACTTTTTTTTATTTCGTACGCTCGATTTGTTATTCCTTCAATTTTTGTGACAAATATATGTATATATATATATAATAGAGTGGCCCTTATTTGCTCGATGTTCGAATTTCAATTGTGCCGCACCCTCATTTGTTTCTAAATTTAAAAAAAAAACCAAAATTTTTAGCCCAATATGAATGTCCTAACTTGATTTTTACTATCCGCTATAACGACGCAAAGTTTTCTATTTGAAATACACGTGATTTTTATCTATTAATGTTATTATTTTACTGACACATCCAATCTTTGACGAAAAAAAATTTTATTTCATATGGAATTGACGGGGATCGAAAGTACTTACAAAAGGAAAAAAAATAAAAAATTATATTGGCCATTCTAAGGCATTTTTACCCTGCATATTTGAATATTTTTGTTTGTTTTAATTCAAAATGGTAGAAAAAAAACAAGATATCAGTCATATCTGACGTTTATTACGTATTCAGGTTATCTAAAAATGTAACATGAAGAATTTTAGGTTCTAACGCAATCATCAAAGAGATATTTAGGTAACAATCATCCGCTTTTAATTTAAAAAATAGATCATTTAAAATCATATCCTTAATAAACTTTTCCTAATTTAAACGCAATTGAAATTGTATTTTTTTAGTATTTTTTTGTTGAGTCAACGTTATGGATTCCAAAATATTTATCTTTTTTTGTTTTTTAATAATACATAACAGTAATTATATAAGAAAAATTACATATTTTGAATAAATATTTTTCGAAATAATTTAAAAATCGATCTCGAAAAACAATTCTTTTATTTTGAAATTTTTTATTTTTTAAATTTAAATTGGATGATTGTTATCCAAATATCTCTTTGATGACTTCGTTAGAACCTAAAATTCTTCATATTATATTTCTAGATAACCTGAATACATAAGAAACGTCAGATATGACTGACATCTTGCCTTTTTTCTACCAAAAGAAAAATATTCAAATAAGCAAGGTAAAAATGCCTTATGTTAGAATGGTCAATACATTTTTTCTTTTTTTTTTCCTTCGAAAGTGCAATCGATTCTCGCCAATTCCATATAAAATCAATTTTTTTTCATCAAAGATTAGACGTGTCAGTAAAATAATAACATTAGAAGATCAAAATCACGTGTATTTTGAATGAATAAGTTCGCGTCGTTACAGCGGATAATAAAAATCAAGTTAGGACATTCACATTGGGCTAAAAATTGTTGTTGTTTTTTTAATTTAGAAACTAATGAGGGGGCGGTACAATTGAAATTCAAACATCGGGCAAATAAGAACCATCCTAATATATATATTATCATTTAAAGTATAATCGACTGAGCAGACAATTGTAAGCGGATTTACTTGTCGAATTAATTACGGTTCAAATGAATTCTGGATATTTTCATGAACAAAAAAACTCATTTTGGAATACTGTAGGGAAAAAAAGAGTCATTGACGCGTTTATTCACTGACAGTGACAAGAAAAATAGGAGCCATGAATGATTTAATCAAAATAAAGATTTTTCGATCTCGTGAAACTATTTTTATCCCTCCATAAAAGAAAATCATCGAACTACGTGGGATTGTGTTTTTCGTCTGCGATTCTCAAGGCAGACCTGATGAGCAAAGAGACACGAAGACGAAAGATCAATGTAGACGACAGAGCTAACGACAAAAGGTCGCAAGTAATACCACTTTACGCGACGAATACTTTGGGTTATGCTCTATTTGCTTCTCACCAGTCACAGAGAGATAGGAAAAGGGAGAATAAGGTGGATGAACATTTTTTTACCAGTGGCAATTCCGTCCCATCGTCATGTACGTGTAATCCGCCGACTTCGATGAGGCTCGATGTGACGGGTCGTGGACCATTGAGAGCCGGATGAGAATTTGCAAGTACGAGAGCAAGATTTCTCTCGCTCTCACGAACACCCGGGGCATTATCGCCCAAATACTTCTTTATTATTTCGTCCTGGGGCGACGTGTAATATTGAAATGCTATCTCGCTGAAAATTGCGTGCACGGTATTATACAATCGCTCCCAGAACGTCATCGGTGCAACGTAATTGATAAGATTATTCGGCACGAATGCAAGATTCGCCGGATTCCCAATTATCCCATTTGCCCAGGGATAAAGAGCCGACGAGCTAACGCCAATCGTGGGAACTTTAAAATGATGACCAAGAGCCATGAAACAATGTGCCCCGAAGACCTGAAATAGTTAAATCAAATCTTTAAAAAAAAACCAAAACTGATTAAGAATTTCTGCGTCGACCAAAATTCATTTATTTGATTAATCTTGAGCTTACTCGAATTGAATCAATTTTATTTCATCCTCGAATGAAAAGTTACTTGATCGAATTAAAAATTGACCAATATCAATAAATTTGATCCCAGCCAAAGAGAATTTATTTTATCGAAATAAATTTTCTTGCCTTTCCACATTAACCACCCTTAGTTTCATTTTCTCTCACCTCCGTTAACACCAAATCGTACGGCGGATTTTTCGGTGGTTCACGAATAAGTTTCAACATATTCGGACCTCCGAAACTGTCGCAAATGTCATTGCCAGCTAGGACGGCTATGGTATACGTCGTGCTGCTGGATATCTTTTGAAAAAAATCGTAGGTCAAGTTATTGACGAATTTCGGCAGTTTGTCGTCAATATGAACGATGTCCGTATAATTTGGATGAGGTTTTTTCTGAGGAAATGCACTGACAACGTCGACCTGGTGGCCCTTGAGCGCCAAGCCCTTCATCAGTGCCTCGAACATCATGAAGTGACTTTTACCGTGAAAGGGAAAAACACCAAGAATTCGATAACCCTCGGAGCTTTCCGATCTCATGATCGTAAGATACGAGAGTACCAACGACAGGAACAATAGCTTCATCTTCGTTCCTCGTTCGTTCCTTTGCGTTTCGTTTACTCGTACACAGACAAGAGCACTCGATCACTTTGTCACCACTTTTGCTCATTCAACGTCGATAATTGATAAACGAGAAATTGTCGATTTAAATAAGAAACGACGAAAGACACAAAATTTCTGTGTCAGCACGGTCTGAATAATGCTACGCCATCAGCAATTTTATGATCAGAAAAATAGTCGACATGACGCTTTATACATAAAATTTCGACATTACTTATAACTGTTGGAAAGTCGCTATTCTTATAAGTGAAAGAAATAATCATTAAAAATTTTTGTCGCAAACTTTTTCACTGTTCGAAACTACTTGGCACGAGTTTCGTTGCGAATTGTGCTCACAATCAGTGCCTCGATGACGTGCCACGTGTTACCAACCTGTATCACCAATCTTGTCGACACTGCCTATAATTAGTTCTAAAGACAATAATTTGTATGACTATCAGTAAAAAATTTGAAATTCATGAATTATGAATTTGTGACGAGTGAATTTTCAACACGAAATGCAGATTACTGGATTGCTGGAAAATTAGGCGTTGCATCATGCTTGTTCCACGTGCACAACGAATAGCGTCGCGAACGAATGAAGTGAGTTGAACCCTCACAAAAGTGCCGACGTTATGATACAACAGTACAGCCAATTTATACTGATATTCGAATAATATGTTGCACGATACTCTTTTACGTAAATTATTTTATGCCACTATAGCTTCTACTTTGTGGCTATAATCTATCGGTTTGTACGCGAATAACGGTTAATCAGAGATACGTAATATTTAATGCCATCAGCAGTAATGGCAGCCCAATGACGGGGTCCGATACAGATTGCATGATGGGCACGCTACAGGTGAGATTATCATTATATTTTATCGAATTTTAGAGATAATATACATTGCGAATGCGGAAATTTTGAGAAACCATTTATGCGCCTTTTTGCAATAACGAACTTTTTTGTTCTCTTTTCTTTAGAGCGTTAGTTTTTACGGCAAGTTCATGGTTTACATAACTTAAAATGAAATATCAGTATTTTTGCAACACCATCGTTTGTTTTTATGTGAATATGTGGTGTCTGAAAGTAAGGTGAATGTCCCGAATTGTGATGACTACCTAAAGGTCCCACTCGCCGCGCGCCATTAACAGAGGGAAATCTTTATTTAAATTTGTCTAAGGGTCGAAAGTATTAATATTATTGGAAAGCGCGGAATATCCGCTAACGGAAGCTCACCTTATTTTTATTATTCTTTTGATTATTTATTTAATATATTTCAAGTATGCGTACTCATTCAAATGGTCCGAACAGTGTCCTACTCGTTGGATGAACGTCCTTTTTACTGACCTATGCAAGTCCCGAACGGTGACCCTTTCAGTAATAGCCGATTAGTGATGCGTACCACCACGTCGATGTCCTAAATGATGCAACATTATTCATAATCGGTATCTACCTTGAAAAATAATTCGACGTGACAAGTATTTAAGGTTAGTATTTAATATTTTTTAAAATATATATGAAATCATGAAACGGCTCTAACGTAAAATCAGGCAACTCATAAATCAATTCTATCTGTAAAGTAATCTAATATTTTTTTTATTTTTTATTTTGAATATGTATTTTATTCATTTTAACAAAAGCTTTCAAAACTTCATTTTTCAATAATTATATTCAATAATTATGGTGCTCTTTCTTGACTTTGTCATTATTAAAGTGAGGTTGTACATTACTCGAAATCGCGATCAGCTAAATGAACATTGTAATTAAAACCATTCATTTTATAAGAATTGTAGATATATTTTATGAAAAAAAAGCTAACATAAGTACTTATACTAGCGTACCGAGTCGACGAGCTGAATGAATTCACTCAGACAGTATTCGAGGCATACGATTTTCACTGTGCACCGCGATTAATGACCTATACATATTTAATTTGCTCGTCCATTTCCGCACTCCACTACTTCAATTAGGTGTTTATAATATATTGCAACTTATTTCAACTAAATCGATTATTTTTTAATCATACAACGAACCTTTTCGTGTTGCCACTTCCTTAGCCTCGGTGGTAAGGAAACGACCGTCCTAATCTCGCTCGGAGACAGGTTCATGAATTACGGGCAAATACGCGACAAATACTATTAACCCATTAATGCCTGAATTACAAAAAAAATTTACATTGACTTTGAGCCCATAAATTTTAATGAAACCGGAACCAGTTCATATCGGGACTTATCTTACTTTATGTTTTTGGGTCCGCTCTACACGATCTTACTACTTAAAAAACTGTGAAATAACTATTTATATTATTTTTTTTTACAAATTTACATGAAATATGCGTTATTTTTGTGATTTTTTTTTACAAAATGTCCGATTTCGGTTGGAAAAAATAGCTTTTTCATACTAAAAACCATGAAAGCTGTATGTAATTAGATCTTATACTTTCGAAGTAAGTGCGCAATTTAAAAAAATTTTTTTTTCTGGAAATGGCAGAATATGATAAATGATAATAATAACAAATTATCATTCGGACAGGTGTTATGAAAGTTATTTTAGTTAATTTAGTCTTAGAATGTTCAAGCCTTCATGAAAATGCATATGAAGGGGTTTTTGAGGTTGTGATTACGAATCTGCTGTCAGATTTACAAAATTCAAATGGCGGATCCAATATGACGGACAAAATATTGAAAAATTTGCTGTTTCTCGAAAAAAAAATGGTATAGAAGGGTTTTCGGGGTCGCTGATTATGAATCTGCGGTCGGATTTGTAAAATTCAAAATAGCGAATCTGATATGGAGGACTAAATTTCGAAAAATTTTCTATTTTTCGAAAAAATGGTATATAAAGTTTTTCAAGGCTGTTGATAATGAATTTAAACTTGGATTTGAAAATTTCGAAATCGCGGAACAATGCCGCAAGCTGAAATAAAAAATTTTCTGAAATGTTGTGAATCAATCCATATTTCGCCAATTTATCCATTCTATTTTTATTTTGTATCATCTTTTGCCATTATATGAAATGTTGCCCGATCCTCACCGCGGGGAGGTAGATGATCACCGAGGACCTTTTTTTTAGTTTTTTCTAATTTTTTAATTTTTTATTTATTTTTTGTTTTTAGTTTTTTTTTAGTTGTTTTTTCTTTGAGACAGGCCTGCTTACCAGTGACTAACATTTATGAGATTGTACGGGGGCAGTTGAGCAATAGTACAGCTGACAATCCTCGCAGATATTGAAGGTCCAGCAGGCCTGTCTCAAAGAAAAAACAACTAAAAAAACTAAAAAAAAAATTAATAAAAAATAAAAATAAAATAAAAATAAAAAAAACTAAAAAAGGTCCTCGGTGATCATCTACCCGCGGTGAGGATCGGGCAACATTTCATATAATGTCAAAAGATATAATACAAAATAAAAATCGAATGGATATATTGGTGAAATATGGATTGATTCACAACATTTCATAAAATTTTTTATGTTAGCTTGCCGCATTGGTTCCGCGATTTCGAAATTTGCAAATCCAAGAGTAAATTCATTATCAACAGCCTTGAAAAACCTTATATACCATTTTTTTCGAAAAATAGAAAATTTTTCGAAATTTAGTGCGCCATATTGGATTCGCCATTTTGAATTTTACAAATCCGACCGCAGATTCATAATCAGCGACCCTGAAAATCCTATTACATCATTTTTTTCGAGAAACGGCAAATTTTTCAAAATTTTGTCCGACATATTGGAATTTTGAGTTTTGTAAATCTGACAGCAGATTCCTAATCAACGACCCCAAAAACCCCTCAATATGCATTTTCATGAAGACTCGAACATTCTAAGACTAAATAAACTAAAATAACTTTCATAACACACCTGTCCGAATGATAATCTGTTATTGTTATCATTCATCATAGTCTGCCATTACCAAAAAAAAAACAAAAAAAAAATTGCGCATATATTTTAAAAGTATAAGATCTAATTACACGGTTTACACAGTTTTTAGTATGAAAATCTGTTTTTTCCAACCAAAATCGGACATTTTGTAAAAAAAAATCACAAAAAAACGCATTTTTTAATTTAAAATTGTAATAAAACAATATAAATAACTATTTTACAGTTTTTTAAGTATGTAGTCAGATCGTGTAGAGCGGACCCGAGGACATATTGTAAGATAAAGTCCCGATGAGAACTGGTTCCGCTTTCATTAAAATTTATGGGCTCAAAGTCAATGTAAATATTTTTCCGATATTTATTTTGAGTGACAATACGTGAAATAAAGATTATACAAAAAAAAATCATATTTATTGAACGTGAATTGAATGTATTGTAATAAGAAATAGACTGGACGAACACTATTCGGTATACCGTCATAATTCGGGACACTCACTTTACAATATAGCTGTTGAGAGAGCTTGGGGATGAGGACAAAATATGGTGCGTAAAATTGACCGAGAAAACTTGGTTTTCGTGTTCAATTTCAATGGGATTGCACAATTCCTTTTGATACTTTACCTGCAATGCTGGGAATTGAAAAAAAAAACTTCTGTATAGCAAATACTTTATGAAATGCGACTGTCGTCATGTCTGCACATCGAAGTATGCCGAATTGCAAGTACGAAGACAATTAAAATTTTTTATTCGTTCATGAGCGAAGAGAAGGACAACATTGTACTATAGCACCGTAGAAAAATTTAACGCATATTCGGTAACTTTTTACTGCTTGAAATGGTAAAATCTTTCGAGTTACGAGCATGGAATCCCCAATGTCATACATACATATAATAATTTTTTTTTTTTCATAGAGAGAGGCAATCTATATCAGGTTTGTTCTCGTTGTGTATAACAGAGTGCACCGTTTTCATTATATACTTTTACTCCTGTGAGATGGAAATAAATAAATAATTGACATGGAATATGTGGATTGAGTAAAATTTTGTACACGGGTCAAAAAATTTGACGAACAAGTCGGCTGTTACAAAAATTATAAAAATGTTAATAATGACAGAAGAAATGAATATCACCAAGATTCTTCGCCTTTGTGTCTTACCATTTGTTCGATACGCCTGAAAATCACGATAAAATATGTTTCCATTTTATTTTTTGCTTGCTGTTTTTATCGTCGTCTACGAGAAAAATTCACACTTTGCATTGGTTTAATCGACAAATTCATTTCACATTTTATTTGCAACGTCGATACATGAATTATTTGACTTTTTTGGAATTCAACGCCATTGGTTTTCGGGCGAGAAATAACGAATTAACGAACAATTGAGCTAGCTTGATGGTGGCGTATATTGTTAATACTGCGATCGAAAGAAGAGCGCCGTAGACATCGAGAAGTTCGATCTGCCACCAAGTCAGATCCATTGCGGGTGATCGCAGAGCATTGCCGCCGTTTCTTATCACGTATTCAACCCACCAAGTGGCCGTTTCCATGGAGCTCATGGGACGATCGAGAAACTGTCGCGAAACTTTGACAGCCGTATTCCTGTTCGAAAATAAACACTTGGATTCGTATGATCACTGACGGGGCTTCGATGGAAATGATGGTAAATATGTGAACGTAAAACTATGCGAAACAATTATTTCGTACAAGCTATCAATGTGCATTGTAAAATAAAAATTATTGAATATTACAGTCGCGTAACTGTTTGATCGAAAAATAATTATTTTTCTTTTTGCTACATCATTGACGAGGAGGCTCGGTTTTCGTGGAACTTTTTTTTTTCTTCGAGATTTTGAAAAACCTGGAAGATCGAGATTGGTACTCACTTCCAGACTGGATTGTGCAGAACCTCGTTTAGAGCTGCATCCATCTTTTTCTCCGTTATCCCTAAAAGATCCAATTTAACGGCTATCTTCTTTCTCGCATACTGATCGACATTTCGAAACTGATCGCCGAACAGGGGTATCGCGATCATGGGTACAGCGCAATGTATAGCTTCCTGTCCGCCCATCAGTCCACCGTGTGTCATGAAAGCTTTTATATTCTTATGCTCTGTGTATCATGAAAATCAGGTGTAAAAGATTGTTACAGACACTCGATCTACGATCATCCAGATCCCGCATCATCGATGTGTGAGAAAAAAAAAAAATCTTACTGAGAACTTTGATCTGCGATGCCCAGACGAAAGTATGAATATTGTTGGGTAATCCGGGCGGCAGTTTTTCGGGATTGGGCACTTTCATTAGCACCCTTGTGGGAGCTATTTTGCCCAATGACTTGTAAAAAACTTGAAGAATCTCCTCGGGGAAAGTTTCAATAACTACCATCGAGCCAAATGTAAAATATACGAATCCATCTGTGCTATTGTCCATCCACTCTTTAAGGTCCTATAAGCGAGGATAAATATAAAGTTTCAGAAGAAACATAACGCGAACGCAACGGAAATTACTTATCTTCATTGCATTTGTCTTTTCAGGGTATTTTTCTTTTTAATTCAATTTAAAAAAAAAAAAAAATTATGATAGATCAGGCTCTTCGCTCGACAGTCATGAAATTCAACGTATTGGACGTCAGACACTTTTATCGAACAGCCCTAGAACTTATGAGAAGTTGTCCCACGTGATAAAAGACACACCCCATAACTTTTCAATCTTATGGGATGAATCGTCCATTCGTGAAGTTCTCTAAGAGCCTACAGGCTTTGCCTTACCCCAGGATGATTCGCATCATCCGCAAGGAGGGTACTCAATATCCCGTCATGCCCCAAGAAATCTGTTAGCCTCGGATTAGGAAATAATTCGAAGTACCTTTCATAAACATCGCGAGGTCGCAATTGCTGGCTCATTCAATACGTGCACACATCGAAATGATGAATATTGCTAGTTCGTGTTGTAAAGTTTCGAATAATCAATGCACAAGGGATCGAATGAATTCAAAATCTCTTCGTGACATAATCGATCGGATATTTGTTGGCTATTTTGTCGCTAGAAAAACTTATCGAAGCGAACTGTCGCTCAGAGTGACCAAAAAAAAATGGAACCCTAACGATTCAATTTGATGAAGAATTGTGTTCCATCTATCTGTAAATTCGTTGCTATCTAATCGAGTAATAACAATTGCGAGTCTTCGAATTCTCGTAGGATCACGGTTCTTCGCGAATGATTTTCGCCGATACTGACCTCGTGGAGAACGAGGCCTGTCTCGACAGAGAAAAAAAAAAAATCGATAGCGATATCACTGTATCTCTGGATGATTCAGTCATACACTTCACGTGTCACAGGTATCTTGTGGATTACTTTTGATGGCTAGCGGTGAATTTTTATACGTAAAGTGGGGGCAAGGTTATGATAGGAAGGAGAGAATACAGGATGGAAAATTTTACCCGCGGCAATTCGGGGCCATCGTCCTGTACGTGTAATCCACCGACTTCGATGAGGCTGGGCGTGATGGGTCGTGGTTCATTCAGAGACGGATGAGAATTCACGAGTACCAGAGCGAGATTTCTCTCGCTTTCGCGAACACCCGGAGTATTTTCCCCAAAATATTTTCTTATTATTTCGTTCTGAGGTGACGTGTAATACCGAAAGGCAACATCGTTGTAAATCGAGTGCACGGTGTTGTACAATCTTTGCCAGAACTTCATCGGTGATACGTAATCGATGAGATTATTCGGCACGAATGCGAGATTCGCCGGATTCCCGATTATCCCATTTGCCCAGGGATAAACAGCCGACGAGCTAACGCCAATCGTGGGGACTTTAAAATGATGACCAAGAGCCATGAAACAATGTGCCCCGAAGACCTGAAATAGTTTCATCAAATATTTAAAAAAAAAAAAAAACCAAAACTGATTAAGAATTTCTGCGTCGACCAAAATTCATTTATTTGATTAATCTTGAGCTTACTCGAAATGAATCAATTTTATTTAATTCTTGAATGAAAATATATATTTGATCGAATTAAAAATTAACCGAGCTGACACCAATCACAGGGACTTTAAAATGATGATCAAGGGCCATGAAGCAATGTGCCGAGAATACCTGAAATTTAGTGTAATCCAATCAAAAAGAACACACACACACACACACACACACACACACACACACACATACACAAATACGCAAATTAAGGAATATTTTTTCAACGTTTTACATCTTATATGAGCGAGAAGATCCAGAAACGTTGCTTGATAAATGGTACAAATCGCAATTTCAAGTTAACACCAAAAGTAGTTTGTTTGCTGATATAAAATTATTTATAATTCCAGAAATGATCTTCGTTATGCAAATAAATGAAACAAAGCGAGAGAGGAGAAACATGAGAAGCTATTTCGGGTCATACGAATGTTCGTAAAAGATGTGTGAAAGTGAGAATTTGAGAGGACAACATACGAATTCGATGATTCGATTGATGCGTAAAAGTAAAAAAAAGATCACGATATAACATATCGAAAAGAAAATATTAATGTGATTTGAATTAAGACTTTATAATTTCATTACGGTGAAACACAATAAGTTATTGGAATGCGTCTACGTCATTGGTATGCGTCTAGAATGCGTGCACTGATAAATGCGAATACGTCGCATTTATCAGTGCATTAGTGTATTTGTTATGAGACTTCTCATCGTTTTTCCTTTAATTTTTTCTCACCTCCGTTAACACCAAGTCGTACGGAGGATCTCTCGGCGGATTACGAATTAATAGTAATATCTCTGGGTCTCCGAGACGTTCGCAAATATCGTTGCCCAGTTCCGTAGCTACGTGATGCACCAAGCTTCCTTTCATCGTATTAAAATTTTCGTAGGTCATGTTATTGACGATTGCCGGAATTCCCCTGCCAAACTGGATGATATCCGTGTAATTCGGACAAGGCTTTTTCTGAGGAAAAGGACTTATCACATCGAGCTGGTGACCCTTGCGCGCCAAGCCCTTCATAAGCGCCTCGAACATCATAAAATGACTTCTGGCGTGAAAGGGAAAAACCCCAAGAATTCGATAACCCTCGGAGGTTTCTGGTCTCATCATGAACACGCATGATAGTACCAACGATAGGATCAACGGCTGCATCTTCCACCGTTCTATCGTCCCTCTTTTATTTTTGCTCTTGCTTTCACGAAAGTAACACACGATCGCTCTCAATTTCGAAACTCCGATATTACTTTTTTTTATTTATTCAAAGGAAATTATTGAAGAAAGTGCAATTGCAGAAAACACGTTTTCAAAGACTCGAAATTTATTTTCTTAACCGTTCTAATGAATGCAATTACCAATTTGCCTTATCGCAAAATTATTCAGTGCTTGATAATTATTTTGTTTGTAAAATCCGACATTGCTCGTGACGGTAATGTTATGCACTTGGCACCTTTTTTCAATTCTCTTTGTTGCACTGTCGCGCGTTGTAGGATCAAAAAATTTAGTGGATTCGTGACTATGATATTCCATACGACATTTATCGTTGTTATATTCCGCGTATGTTATTTACAGCATACGCGTATCGCGAAAGAATAAAAGCACATTCGATGATCGCTCCGGTAGTTCCAGTAGTACTTCTTTTTCGAATCGATATCTATCTATCTATTTTTCTCAACGGATATCTGTCGATAAACACACGATCCAATTGGCATCTCTTGAGCCAACTGATACTAATAGAATAGACGCAATCTCATTGAGATAACAGGGCATATCATTGGCTCGAACTAATATAGTTGGATAATGCCAACAATAGCTCATAATAAAAATTTTCGCTGATCGAATTTTCTAGGTAATATACAATGAGTGAATATTTTTAGATACATTTCATAACACTTCTTGCTCGCCTGACCAATTTTTGCTACCTCATAGAGAAAGCTTTGTTTTCATGAAAAAAATTCTTTTCGAAAATTTCATGCCAGGGTTCTCAAAATGTTTCAAATCGTTCTAAAAATACATTTAGAAAATCCCTTGTAAAATCCAAACTTTTTATATCTCGCGCACGCTTCGAGCGTTCGGGCCCAAATTTTGCACATAAATAGAGCAACAAACCCCGATCGATCACTTCAATTTTTGTCGAAAACACTAGAAAACTTTGGGTTTGGTAGAATTTTGAATTAATTTTAAAAAAAGTCTGTGGTCATCCAAGTTTAATACATTTTCAGCTGTTGGCTTGGGTTCGAAACTTCGTACATGAATAGACTAGGGAACAAGAATTTTCGATATTGAATCTGGTGACAATCGATAAACGGGTTCAGATTTTATGAAGTTTTGAATTTTTCAAAAAACTTCGCTAATCACTGTAAAGAAATTTCGAAAATTTTCAATTTTCGGGTCAAAAATACTCACGAAAGTAAGGAGCGCAGTGGCTCGGTGGATGAGACTCTGGGTTCGCACACCGCGGACCCGAGTTCGAGTCCCACAGCTGACACCAATGGAAAAAGTTTTTCTATGTGTTTTTCTGTAATCCTGGTTGGTCCAGGCCCCATCGTAATAAAATATAATGGCCAAAATAATCTTTCTGTGATGGGTGGGTGGTCGGTGTGCGGCTTTGCTGGACTCCCGAGGCGGTTCTTATCTCTCGGATGATGGCCGCTTAGCCGGGCACTGACTTACCCACTGTATCGCAGCAAAAAAGGATCCTGCCTAGGGGGCGCCTCAGGAGACCGCGCTTGAGTTTACTCGCACGGCCACCAGGGGGGACTAGGTAGGAGCCGACCTGTTGTATCGCCGGAGGTTTTCTGCAGTTTCCCTCCGTCCACGGCGAATGCGGTACAGGATCAAGGGAAAGTGAAGTGGAGCGGCTGCAGCCGTAGAATCACAGATAAAAGGTGGCGATAATAATGTCGGAATATGTGAGTGGAAAATAAGGTTGTAAAGGATAAGTGAAATTATCATCCTTGTAAAAACTGTATGCAAGTAAAACTCCCACATTATTATTACTCACGGAAATAGGCTTTTTATTGAATTCGGCGACAATAATCGATAAAGGGGTTCAGATTTTATGAAACTATGAATTTTTCAAAAAAACTTTTTGGATTCCTTTAACTAATGCGATTTTCTTTAGACACGGGTTACTCTATTTCACATGAATAGAGAGTCATAAAAAAAAAACAGCTGGCAATGAATTTGGTACGAGGCGATACAAGAATTGAATTAAAGGTTCAGACTTAAATCTAGCTGAGAAATCTTAACGAGTTCAGATTTTACAAAAAAAAAGTTTATATGAATAGGAGCATTATTGAAAGATGTTTGGTATTGAATTTGGCGAGAACTTTGAGGTTAAAGACGTGCCTGCCTCATTCTTGAGAAAAATCACCGAACTTTGATACCTGTGGTAAAACTTTTACATCATTGAAATTGAATTTTAACAAAAGCATGCAAATTATAAAATTAGAACATTTGTTCCCCATTACGTTATCTCGCTCTCAAAGCTTCCTCGATAAAGAAGTCAAAGTAGAAAAACCCACTTCCGCATTGAGTTATCTTTGCGAGTGACCTAGAATAATGAAGAAGCAACGCGCAAATTTTCAATATATACGCTTTTTTTACTCGTGGAATTGGGACCGTATTGCGGGAGAAAATGGACTGAAAAAGCTCTTCGTCGTAGCGTGTTTCACCTATCTTCTGCCAACTCTCACTCGTTGACTTGTTTCGAGCTGCAAAAATATTCACAAATTTTTCTCTTTCGTTGAAACATATTCGCTGCTTCGTCAAACAGCTTCTGTGACGTTTATTGAATTACCGGCTAATATTTTCATCGTGAAGCGAGGTATAATGATGAACAGGTGTTTGCGTGCCAGTACAAGACTAAAAGTACAGTGAATAGTTTATAAAAATTCTTGGATAACTGTAATAGTACAAAGTATGATTTGAAATTACCGCGTGAAAAGTTGCGAAACGATGAAACGGTGTCGATCCGAAATTTAATAATGAATTAGGAAATATGGAATGCGGGCCAGTCTCGCCGTCGCGAGACCTATTGTCAAGCACTCTCTTTCCGGTCGTACTAGTGTACGGACAGTATTGTCTCGCGGTACCGAATTATTCATAACGCCCTCAATAACTTCGCCATCTCATCAATTTCTCTGTCGCGAATGAGTACGTGGTCGCTCCCGTACATCGCATCAGGACGAGATCTAGGATTCATCCATTGCATCATCCTTCTCATCGACCAAACCAGGCCTGGTTTTTCATGGATGGATCTCCGTCAACTATCGCACAATGAGTAGCAAGCTACGTCAATTTTGATCATCCATAATCAAGATTTTGGATTATATCTTCATTCTTTATTTCACGTTTAGTCAAGAGGTGCGAATTATTGTTAATGAGTATTTATATTTCAAAAAAGAGAGAGATAAATCAAATTTAGATCGACACGAAGGTCACGGCTATATTATCTGACGAACAATTTATTTTTTTATAGACGGTAATATCGCGATATATACACTAGGACCTCGATTTAACGGCCAGTGGCGGGACCGGCTCCGCATCGCACCTTGTTAAATCAAGGTAGCGTATGCCCGCCCATGCTGTATCTGCGCATCGGCACTCCGTGCTACGGGCCTGATCGGGGAGACTTTAAGCGTCCCCCACCATCTCCCACCAAGCGAAAAACCGATCGATAAATGCGACATGGTGGGGACTGTCTGTTGAATCGAGGGCCATTTAATCGAGGTCCTAGTGTATATCTTTAGTTCTGTATGCTTGTGTGACGTGGTCCTATTGGACAATAATGGTAAAATCTTAATGATCAGGATCATTCGGGGCTCTTTACACCCTAAATTGAACGATCATATCAAGAATATCGCTATTAAATTTCAACGAATCTTTGTTTTGCCAACTTTGTTCACATTTGGGTCTTTGTCTAATTCTCTTGTCCAGAATGCCTCGATCCCTAAGCATTCATGTCCCGTCCGTGGTAGGGATTTTTTTTGTCATTCTTATCATCGTTTACATTCGTCAATCTTATTCTTTTTTTTTTGTCATTTCTTTATTGAATTGAAACGTCCTTAAAAATCATCAATTGGCATTATTTCTGTTTGAATAAATAATTTCATTACACAACGATGAAAAACTATGATTGAGTTTTATTGCAAAGAAAATGTATCGCATTTCGAAATCTGTAAAGCATCATGATGCCCTCGGAAGAAAATGATTTGCTCGTCAACGACGAAGAATTAATTGAAATTATTTTTTTCGAGCATATCATCGACAAAATTTTCGAAATACAAGTAATCTTCTGATGCTACTTGTAAAACGGACAATAGACTCCCCAGTAATCCGTCCAGTTATATTCGAATAAGTTGTTAATGATACTACCCGCGTTATCTGAGTTTTTTCTCTCTCGTAACTCTGATGGAATTCCCGATAACGAAAATTTTTCTGAGGATACGTGGGACCAAAGCAACGATTATAAACAATGAAAATATGAAAATGAGGAGAAAAACAGCGTAAACATCGAAAAGTTCGATTTGCCACCAGTATAGATCCAGAGCGGGCGATCGAAGACTGTTGCCGCCGTGTTTTATCACGTGTTCGACCCACCATATGGCTGTATCCATTGGACTCATCGGACGATCGTGATACTCAGCTGAGACTTTGAGCATACGACTTCTATTGGGAATTTTTTTTTAAATCGTTAATTTTTCATTCTACGATAAAACGAATGTCGCATCAATCAACTCACTTGTACAGTGGATCGTACAATATGGCGTTCAGAGTCTCGTCCAACTTTTCCTCCGTAATATCGTGATGGTTCAATCTAAGACCAGCCTTTTTATGCACCAGGATATTAATGTTTGTGAATTGATCGACAAAAACAGGTAGACCGATCACTGGAATAGCGCAGTGTATCGCTTCCAGAGTGCCCATCAGTCCCCCGTGCGTTATAAAAGCTTTTATATTTTTATGTTCTGCGTATTGTAAAAAAAAAAAAGACGTGAAACGATGTTTCAGGCAATCGAGCTAACCACGGATCCTGCATTAGCGTCGTACGGTGTACAAATAAACTTACGGAGAACTTTCATCTGCGGTGCCCACTTGAAAGTACGAAAATTCTTCGGTAAACCAGATGGCAGTTGCTCGATATTTGGTACTTTCATGAGTACCCTTATCGGAGCTATTTTTCCCAATGATTTGTAGAAAGTATGAATGGTCTTCTTTGGGAAGGATTCGATTGTCAACATCGAGCCAAACGTAAAATAGACGAAACCATCCGTGCTCTGGTCCATCCATTCTTTGAGATCCTTCATACAACGTTATAATTATTGATAATTACGATCCAATATTTGGACATAAAAGTTGATCGTCCCTGTTCTTAATATAATTCAGTGACATGATAAATTACCCTAGGCAATTCCGGGCCATCGTTCTGGATGTGCAGTCCGCCGACTTCAATTAATGCGGATGTCAAGGGTCTGGGACCATGCACGGAATAATGTGTATTAGCTAATATGAGAGCTACCCTTCTCTCGACTTCTCTTACCCCTGGCGCATTCTCGCCAAAGTACTTTCTTATAAGTTCATTCTGGGGTATCGTGAAATACTGGAAGTAAACGTCACTGTAAATTGTGCTCAAGACGTTGTACGTTCGTTGCCAGAAACTCTTCGTTGGTTCGTAGTCGTCTAAATTGCTCGGTACGAAAGCGAGATTAGCCGGATTTGCGATTATTCGATTTTGCCAGGGATAAAGGGCGGATGATATCATCCCGATCATCGGAACATTCAGATATTGACCCAGTGCAAAATAACAATTCGCAGTCAAAAACTAAAACACATCGATTTTTCAAAACATATCAAAATTATATCAATTACTATGCTCGTTACTCTATCGATTAGCACGAAAATTCACAAGAATTTTTGTTACCAGAAACGATTCAAAACAATTTTCGTTACCAGAAACAATTCAAAACAATGTTCAAAGAAAATCATTGTGAGCAATTTTTCCTACAAAAATGCTACCATTCGTTATCATCAATATAGTAACATTTTTAAAGATTAATTATTCACATTTATTTAATCGAAAAATCGTAAGTTATTTATTTATTTATTTATTTATATTATTTTACCTCTGTTATGACTAAATCGTACGGTGGATCATTCGGAGGATTTTTAATGAGTTTCTGCATCTCGGGATGTCCGAGACCGGCGCACAAGTTGTTACCGGCAGAAACAGATACCCATTCCATCATGATTGTCGACAAAAATGTTATGTTTTCGTATGATAGATTGTTGATTAATACAGGCATAGCGAGAGGAAGTTCAATGATATCCGTATAATTGGGAAGGGGTTTCTTTTGAGGGAATGTACTGACTACGTCGACCTGGTGTCCCCTGCGAGCGAGACCCTTCATGAGTGCCTCGAACATCACGAAGTGACTTCTACCGTTAAAGGGAAAAACACAAAGAATCCTGTAACCATCGCAGCTTTCCGGTCTCAGTAAAGTCAAGCTTGCGATCACAAAGGCCAAAGCTATCGTCTTCATCTTCGCTCGGATCTTGAGATAGATTGATCCTTTTTGCAATTAACGCAATACGCCTCGTTTTAGGCTGACCAAACGCAGTCAGTCCTCACATCCGAATTTTCCACACCGAGAGAATAGTGATAAGTATAGTTTGATCATTCAACGACTGTTTCATTTGGTTGCACTGTTCTTCATACACTGTCCCGATGATATCTGCGAAACGTTGACGAACACGCACCGAATGTCTAATCCCCGGTACTGTAGAGGTCGAAATGCACTTTTATCATCATGCTGATTATAAAAACGATGGGCGAGCAATGACGAAATGACTCGAAATTACGAAAACGAGATAACGTCGTTCAATGTGACTGATTTTTTAAGGCCGCATTTAAATATGCAATCAGCAAGTTGCTGGGAGTAATAATCTTCCTGACATATGCTGAAAATATTAGGTAGTCAAATGTAGTCTTGATCCGGGCATTACGTGTAGTTTCGCGCTTTTCTGCTAAAGATTCGATATGGCAGAATCAAACTTGTACGACAGCTTGATGGCACACTTCTCACATTTGACAATACGAGTAACTGGTATACACGTGTATATCAGTCTGCAGTCGATTGACGTATTATCGTCTAGGTTAATCTTCGTCAAGCCTCGTAGCGGAAGAATCAACGCAACGATGAAGAAGACGCAACCTTTCGCGAATATGTATCTCATAAAGTAATCAACCGTTCGGAGTGGTATGTATTATATCCATAAATATATATGTAGGTATTATGACCGGAGATAGATTGATAAAATTGGGGATAAATGGAAGAAAAATTTATAGGCATTTATCATAGGGTAAATGATCCTAAGGGAGCTTTAAGAATGTGAAAAAAAAAATTCCCCGGAGTCACAGCAGCGGGGAAAAATTTCACGCCAGAGTCTACGAGGTGTGGCCATTAAATAACCGGACTGATGCTCGATAAATTTTTTATAAATTACTCAATGAAAGCAATTTTTATAAATTACTCAATGAATATATTATCCCCTCCAAAGTAGTCCCCTTCCCGATCCCTGCACCACTTCATACGAATTATCGAACTGTTGGAAGCAATGTTGAAAGCAATGTTCACTGCATCAACGGACTCGAATCTGGTTCCTTTTAGTCCAGACTTGACCTTCGGGAACAGAAAAAACTCACATGGGGCTAGATCAGGCGAATACGGTGGATGTTCCAAAACAGGGACTTTTTTGCGCAAAAAACTGCTGGATCGACATCGCTTTGTGTGCTGGCACGGTGTCCTGGTGAAGAATCCATGAACTGTTTTTCCACATTCCCAGTGTTCTTCTTCTCACACATTCACGAAGAGTTGTCAGAACCTCTTTATAATAAACCTGGTTAACAGCAGTTCGACCTTCAGGTACCCATTCGATGTGAACAACTCCTGGGATATCGAAAAAAAACAACCATCATTGCTTTGAATTTGGACTTGCTCATTTGGACTTGCTTTCTTTTGTCTCGGTGAACTGGGATTCTTCCAATGCATGGATTGGCGCTTACAAGGAGAGTATCAGGCCTCCGGGTCATGGATTCTGCTCGAACTTGCAGATATATTTCGTTAGCCATAAGAATCATGCCTCTCATCCGCAGTTCCATCCGATAGGCCTTTTGTCGCCCGCTTCATGACATAAAATATCATTTGTAACCAATTTATCGGTCCTTCGCTACCACTTTGTACCAATCCTTGGATATATTATTGAAACTTTGTCAGCCGATCATAAAAATAAAAATGAATATTCCACGTGTTAATTTACCGTATTCAATGTTGGTCGCTGCTGCTAGGCCGATACGTGCTACGCACAAGCAAAGAAAAGTGAAGATTTATATTACAATTCATCACATGAGAATACGCATAATATTTATTCTTGCAAATACTATGCGTATCACCACAGGACAAATTGTGAGATATAAACCTTCGCTTTGGTTTGCTTCGCTTCGCTTTTCTTCGCTAGCGCATAGCGTGTATCGGCCAACATTGAATATTCAATGTTACACACTACTTTGTGATACACATTACGCGCAAGCAAAGAAAAGCGAAGCAATGCAACCAGAAGCGAAAATTTGTATTACAATGTGTCTTGTATGCACTGTAAAAAATTTTTGTGCGAAAATTAGTATACCGGTATACAAAGCTCGGATGCATATACCGTATATTAATTTTTATATGCATACATATTGTATATTTATAGTGCTGGTGTACTACTATTGAGGAAAAAATCTGTTGACATTAATAGAAGACCGTATTCGATTTTTAATGTACCGTTTTACGAAAAAGCAAGACGGTAATGCAGGATCACAATAACCGTGTACTTGAAATCTACCAAACAGTCACTTAAATCTTATGGCGAAGGTACATGTAATTTCAAGCGCATATACGTTGGAATTTTAATGTGCCGGTATATGAAAAATCATGACGGTAACGTAGGATTACAATAATTAGGTACTTGAAATTTACTATACAATCGCTGAAATTTTATAAAGAAGGTACACGAAATTTCAAGTAAAAAAGTGCTCTAAAATTAATACACCCATTTTTGTGCATAAATCGTCTTTTAAATTTCAAGCAAAAAATTAGTAATAAACTATAATGCACTTATTATGATATCAGAAATAATATAACAAGAAAAAAAAAAGTTCTGCGTCGATATTCACTCACGACACAATTTCGGTCTGAAGCGGGATTCGAACCGCCTACCCACAAGTTTCCTACCTAATGCCTGCTTACTAACCCGGGACGCTACCTATTACGCTATTGACTACTACTTAATTTCGTCGCATCAAATTCGACATATAAGTTGCATGCTGACTCACAGTTATAAAAAATTGAATATTATCATTTGACGAAAAGATTTTGAAGCATATAAACGAAACAGAGCTTCTTTATACGGAAAAAATGTTATTCATTTCGAATCGGCAGTCAGATTTTCAGAATTCAGAATTGCGGATTCATTGACTCTTTGAGGCCTTCATTGAGCTTAACCCTTTGCGGCATACATTTTTCGACAAACGGTTTTTTACTAAAACTATCGAACTTATGGTTTTCGGGGTCGCTGATTACGAATTTGAAGTCCGTTTTTGAAAATAAAAAATGGCGGATTCAATATGGCGGACGAATTTTCGAAAGTTCATCGGATTCACTTGAAACTAGTTACTCGGGGGTTTTCGGGGTCGCTAATTACGAATTTGAAGTCTGTTTTTGAAAATAAAAAAAGGCGGATTCAATATGGCGGAAAAATTTTCGAAAGCTTATCGGATTCACTTGAAACTAGTTACTCGGGGGTTCTAGGGGTCGCTGATTACGAATTCGAAGTCCGTTTTTGAAAATAAAAAATGGCGGATTCAATATGGCGGACGAATTTTCGAAAGTTCATCGGATTCACTTGAAACTAGTTACTCGGGGGTTTTCGGGGTCGCTGATTACGAATTTGGAAACAGTTTATAAAAATTGAAAACAGCGGAACCAATACGTCCCAAACGTTCCGCTGTTTTCAATTTTTATAAACTGTTTCCAAATTCGTAATCAGCGACCCCGAAAACCCCCGAGTAACTAGTTTCAAGTGAATCCGATGAACTTTCGAAAATTCGTCCCCCATATTGAATCCGCCATTTTTTATTTTCAAAAACGGACTTCAAATTCGTAATCAGCGACCCCTAAAACCCCCGAATAAGTAGTTTCAAATGAATCCGATGAATTTTTGAAGATTCATCCGCCATATTGAATCCGCCATTTTTAATTTTCAAAAACGAACTTCCAATTCGTATTCAGCGATCCCTAAAACCCCCGAGTAACTAGTTTCACGTGAATCCGATGAACTTTCGAAAATTCGTCCGCCATATTGAATCCGCCATTTTTAATTTAAAAAAATGGACCTCAGATTCGTAATCAGCGACCCCTAATACCCCCGAGTACCGAATTTGGTTGCAATTTACCCAAAAGTTCGTTCGAAAATGATTTTTTTTCTAAAAAAATGAACGATTTTTGACATTTATTTATTTATAATTGTTTGTAATTTTGCGTAACTGCATGTATCATCATTTTTGTCACATTCCACGATGCTTCTACTATTGTAGTACAAAGATTCGTGGATGTTACTTCGAAAGCATTAAATCTACCGAGGAAAGTTGTGAATCAAAAAGGTGGGACTCTGCATGGTGTCCCACTATGCCGCAAAGGGTTAAATAGAATTCACTTGAACATTGTTCTCGAGGATTTTTAAGGAAACTCATACACCTGTATAGTAAATTTCTATCACGTGTTGAAAGCAGAAAATACCAGTGTGCTAAATAAATTATCTCTGCTATCATTTCTTCCAGAACGATACCTTAATTCCAATCCAGTATTTTATAATTCTCAGTCAATCTATGGATTTTAATACACCAGTGTCGGGAGAATTAACAAGATACCGTTGCTTCATGTTTTAAGTGCCTTAACTTAATTTTCAACAACTTTGACCGCTACTTTCAATATAAAGAAAGATCTTAAAAACCTAATTTGGTCTTTGTATTTACAAAACTGTATAATGATTTTCATACGCAAATCCATTAATGACGAAACTCGTACACGGGTATAGTAAATTTCTATCACGTGTTGTAAACAGAAAATACCAGTGTGCTAAATAAATTATCTCTGCTATCATTTTTCCAGAACGATACCTTAAATTCCAATCCAGTATTTTATAATTCTCAATCGATCTATGGATTTTAATACACCAGTGTCGCGAGAATTAACAAGACACCGTTGCTTCATGTTTCAAGTGCCTTAACTTAATTTTCAACAACTTTTACTGCTACTTTCAATATAAAGAAAGATCTTAAAAACCTAATTCGGTCTTTGTATTTACAAAACTGTATATTGATTTTCATATGCAAATCCATTAATGACAAAACTCATACACGGGTATAGTAAATTTCTATCACGTGTTGTAAACAGAAAATACCAGTGTGCTAAATAAATTATCTCTGCTATCATTTTTCCAGAACGGTACCTTAAATTCCAACTCAGTATTTTATAATTCTCAATCGATCTATGGATTTTAATGCACCAGTGTGGGGAGAATTGACAAGACACTGTTGCCTGATTTTTCAAGTGCCTTAACTTAATTTTCAACAACTTTGACCACTATTTTCAATATCAAGAAAGATCTTACAAACCTTATTCGGTCTTTGTATTTACTGTCTGTGTATTGATTTTCATACACCAGTATATTGACGAAGAAATTAATACACCAGTATGATATTTTTCAAACCTGACTAAATAAATTTCATATAAGTTTATGAAATTTACAATGCCGTTTATATTAATTTTACTTTCATACACCTGGTTCTAAATTTTAATATTAAGTTGTGCTATGAATTTACGAACATTTTTTACAGTGTGAATACGCATAGTATTTCCAAGCATGAATATGCGTATTCCCATGAGACGAATTGTAATATAAATCTTCGCTTTGGTTTGTATCGCTTCGCTTTTCTTCGCTTGCGCGTAACGTGTATCAGCCTAGCGGCAGCGACCAACATTGAATACGGTAAATTAACACGTGGAATATTCATTTTTATGATCGGCTGACAAAGTTTCAATAATAACATATCCAAGTTGATTGGATTGATACAAAGCGATAGCAAAATACCGATAAATTGGTCAATAATGGTATTTAATGTCATGAAGCGAGCGACAAAAAGGCCTATGGGATCGAAGTACGGATGAGAGGCTTGATTGTTAGGACTAACGAAATACATGTGCAAGTTTGAGTAGAATCCATGACCCGGAGACCTGATACTCTCCTTGATAGTTTCAGGATCATGTTGAAAAAACCACAATTCTCCACAAGTTATTACATTTTCCAAAAACTTTGAATCATTTTCGATGTCTCCTTTTGCTCAGTGGTGAGCAGTTTCGATATCATCATAGCACAGACTTTTTTCATCTTTAAATTTTCAGGTAAAATTTGTCGAACAGTTTCTTTATCGATGTTCACTGATTCAGCAATTGCTCGAATGCTCAGGCATCGATTTTTTCGAATAATTTCACGAATTTTTTTCAACGTTCCCGTTGGTTTTCGATGTGCAAGGACGACCAAGACGGGGATCGTCTTCAATCACTTCCCTCCCCTCCTTAATTTTTTTAAACCACTCGAACACTTGAGTACGAGATAAAGAGAGAGTCATCACCATAAACAATCCTTAACGAATCATAAGTTTCTGTTGCCGTTTTGGGAAGTTTCACAAGGAATTTCACGTTGGCGCGTTGTTCCACTTTCACACTCAACATAATTACGATGGAGCGCAGTTGCACGGTCTGCTTCGCACAAACCTTACATAGCCCAGTCGAATTAGACCAAAAAAGGGGCTGACCCGGAAAAAATTGTAAGTAGCAATTTTCCTTCAGAAATCGTTAGGGGGGGTCACTGACAATCTAAATTTCGGTTTTCGAATGCCCCACCCCATTGCTTCAGCCGCCATATTGAATTTCAGGGCGAATTATTGTTTACTGAATAACTCGTTCATTTTCAATTTTGCACGAAAAATGGTAATTACCAAAGTTGTTTGGAATTGAATTTCCTACAATTTCGGTCCTTATCAATTTTTCCCTAGGATCGATATTTTTCGATTTAGACCCTAAAAAATATGGTGAGTTTTTGTTTATTGAATAACTCGTTCATTTTCAATTTTAAACGAAAAATAGTAATTACCAAAGTTGTTTGGAATTAAATTTCCTCCAATTTTGGTCCTCATCAATTTTACCCTAGGATCGATATTTTTCGATTAAGGCCCGAAAAGAGTTTGGGGTCGAACCTAAATATTGTATTATCTCCTTTATTTTCCAATTTACACTAGAAATGGTAACCACCAAAGTTACAAAAAAAATTTAATTAAATTTAGACTGTCAGTGACCCCCCCCCCCCCCCCTAACGATTTCTGAAGGAAAATTGCTACTTACAATTTTTTCCGGGTCAAATCTTAATTCGACTGGGCTAACAGCCGTACTGAGGATCGCATGAACCTTGAAATTTGGAGGGGCTGGAGGGGAAGGAACACAGATCAATATCCGACCCTGCTCATTGTTGTCGCAGCTTAAGCGGCAACAAAATCAGTCCGGTTATTCGATAGCTACACCTCGTTTTGGTTTCATAGTTTGGGGTACAGCGAGGATTAAAGGAATCTCAAAAACTGCTACAGAAGTGAATTTTAACTATTTTATTTTCATTTTATTTACAATTTGGAACATACGAATGAACACAATATATTATCGAATATTAAAAATCATTGGGATTTCTTAGAGCTCGTCACATTCGGGCCGGTCTTTGTGACGAATACATTGATGAATAATCGTACAAGAACGATTGCCAAGAATATCGTGATCGCCACGATGAATAAGAGAAAAAGATACAAGTCGAACAGCTCGATCTGCCACCAGGCAAGATCCATAGCGTGTGATCTGAGTACCTTTGAGTTACCATGTCTCGCGATATATTCAACCCACCATACGGCGGTATCCATCGGGCTCATTGGTCGATCCCGAAACAGTTTCGAAAATTTCGTCATCGAATTTCTATTTCAAACATAATATTCCATTGGTGTAGTATCGAAGAAATTTATTCAGTATATGTATATATAACAGAATAAAGTCAATTGTGGACTAACCTATAAATTGGATTGTAAAGAATTTCGTTTAATGCATTGTCCATATTTTTCTCCGTTAAATTCTTAAAGTCCAGTTTAATGGCGACCTTCTTCTTAACGTAGTGATCAACGTTGATGAATTGATCGAGAACGAAAGGTATTCCGATCATGGGAACACCGCAATGTACAGCCTCTTGGGTACCCATGAGTCCCCCATGCGTTATGAACGCTTTTATATTTTTATGCTCTGCTCATTTGGAAAATCGAAATATATGTTAACCAACATATGATGTAAGCATGACGCGTAATGTAATTACCGGAGAGGATCTGGAAAATCTTACTGAAAACTTTGTACTGCGGTGCCCATTTGAATGTCCGAATATTTGTCGGCAAACCAGGAGGCAAAGCCTTGGGATTTGGTATCTTCAAGAGTACTCTTATCGGAGCTATTTTTCCTAACGATTTGTACAATACTTGAATAAACTCTTTGGGAAATGATTCGATGGTAATCATTGAGCCGAATGTAAAATAGACGAAGCCCTCTTTACTGCGGTCCATCCAATCTTTGAGATCCTGCAAGCGTGCAAATTCGGTATTCATTTGCACCATGAGCATCGAATTAATAATGACATTCGAGTAAAGACTCCCCTAAAACTTGCAAGAGGAAAAAAAAAAAAAAAAAAAAAAAAAATAGGAGCAAAGTGTGGGCACTTCAGCTGAAAATTGGAATTAAACAACTCGCTTTCATAACTCGTTTTTCTTCCAAAAGTTTTTGTTTCCAATGAAACCCAACTTCAAAAATAAACTGAGAACAAAATTTTTCATTCTCAAGAAATTCTGTTCGAAAATTTTTTTTTCCCAAGAATTTTGCCTCAAAAAAAAAATTGTTTTCTTCAAAAATCTTTTGAAAAATGAGTCGTTACAAACGATGAATCGCTAATCCGTGGCTTCTAACTGATAGTATTGCATCGTACATGGAGCTCCTTCATTATTTAACTATCAGACGGCGCCGGTTCTGTGAGCTACGCGTGTACAATTTTTGTTTCACTTCATTTATTTTATTCTAAAAACCTTTTTTTTTTTAGTAAGGTAAATATCCCAGTGGTCGCACACCTAAGGGACCGTTCAGATTGCTGTACAAATTTAGGACGTAAAGCCTCATGCGTTTTAGTAATGACTTCAAACACCTTGAAGGTTATGATTTCGAGTTTATAAAACACATGCAATGTTCATTAAAATATTGCGTAATTTATTACTTATACCGCAAGAAAGGTGGAAAGCTGGAATTTGCCAATGTCCGCACAGCGCTTATTCGCTATGTCCCAGTGTTCGGACACGAGAAGACCCAGTGTCCGCACAATACGATATACGAATGCTAAAAGCCCGAGTCAATGAGCATCGATTCTCAAACCTCGATAGAATTAGCTTTTGGAGCTCAATAGCGCATCACGATAAAATGGATACCGATTAATTCAAAATACAAAATTTCAATTTGGTCAGGAAAGTGAAGGATTAAATTTTGACACCATGTCACAGGCCCGGCATGCCATGTAAGTAAAGATACCGATCACGAAACAGCTGAATGTCGTACTATGCGGCTACTGGGCCTATCAAACTATACGTGCGTCTGTACCAGTCTCCGAACGGTGTCTCGATAGGAGTACAGCTTATGATTTGCTTGTCCCAATAATAGAACACGAAGATTACATGGTTCAATTGAGCTTTACGGAAAGTTTAACTGCTGCATGGAAAACCCTACTTCTTCCTGAATAAAATGAGCTATAATTTGTCTCAAATACAAGTATAATCTTAAAAAAATTTCATTATTCCTTAACATATTCGATAAGAAATCCGTTGATATGACCTCCATAACACGCGGGCCGGAATAAATACATGAAAATAATTTATATTCCGCGTAAGACGCTGGTCAATTTTTTTTTCTTATACGTTATAGTGAGGTACTGTCGATCACCTTGTAATTATTAGAATTTCAATATTAATCATGAAATGCTTAATAAATGTAATTGTTTGTGGTGGTGTGTGACGACTGGGACGTGTGCGGCCACTGGTACGTTTACCTCAATATTACTTATTTCCACTTTGACCAAATTATCATTTTTAGCCTTCGTGCCCGTATTTCCCCGATTTCTTATTTTCAGCTGAGAATTTAAATACTAGAGGTGTTACACCTAATATAAAAAAATGCTATTCAGTTAGTGGTCGCGCATTAGTAAACAGCCGAATATAATGGCTCATATATTGAAAAACTTTGAAAGAAAAAAATTTTCGAGGACAAATTAATTTTTACCGAAAAAAGAACATTTCGAATTTTCATTTTTTGAAAAAGCAATTTTTTTTTCATCTTATTTCTTTTGCGAACTTTTTTTTAACTTTCAATTTTCGGCTGAAGTGCCCACTTTGCCCCGGCCACCCCCATACGTGAATTTAAACATAAAATTAAATTCCATGAAAACTATTTTACTGAGTCCAAAATTTAATAGTTACCCATCAAAATGAATTGTATTTCAGTCGAATCGTGAATTTAAACTACGATTCGTGAAACTGTCATACTGTCATACTGATGACGATTCGTCATACTGATTTTATCCTATTTTTATATTCCTACTCCCGTAATATGTCTCTGAGACAATGTACTACCTCCGACATTTCCGTATCATTGTCCTCGACGTGCAATCCACCGACTTCGATTAACGCTGTTGTCATCGGTTTTGCGCCATTCAACGATGGATGAGAATTTATGAGAACGAGAGCCAAATTTTTCTCAACTTCTCGTACTCCTGGGGCATCCTCGCCAAAGTATTTTCTTATTATATCGTCCTGAGGACGCGTGAGATAACGAAAATACAGATCATGGTAGATCGAGTAGACGGTGTTCCAAAATCTCGCCCAGAAATTCATCGGTGAACCGTAATTGAGTAAATTGTTCGGCACGAATGCGTAATTCGGTGGATTGGCGATAACTGAATGTAGCCAAGGATACAGAAGGGCCGTGCTTATACCTATAGATGGAATTTTGAGATGATGACCAACAGCCAAGAAGCAATTGGTACAGTAGAACTGAAAACACAAATTTTATTGAACGAATGAAAAACCAACAAACAAAAGCTTTGCCGAATATAGTCAAAAATTAATCCATTACTATCATCGATAACTCCAATGGATTACTCATTGCAGTTTTCTAATCGAATTGATCTCCTCGACTTTTTTATCTTTTTCTTACATTATCTTACCTCGGTAATCACTAAATCGTAAGGCGGATCGTTCGGGGGATTTCGAATGAGTTTCAGCATCTCTGGATGCCCGAGTTGTTCACACACTTTGTTACCCATCATCAAGGCGATAATATCTATAGTATTGGACGTAAATGAGATAACATTTTCATACGTCAGGTTATTGAGCAGTTGCGGGTGTGCATGCGGCATCTTGATTATATCCGTATAATTCGGATATGGTTTTTTCAGGGGAAATGTACTGATGACATCGACTTGATGTCCTCGGCGAGCTAGGGCCTTCAGCAGTGGCTCGAACATTACAAAGTGACTCTGCATGTCCAGGGGAAACAAACCGAGAATTCGATAACTCTCGCAGGTCTGAGAATTCAGTATCGTAAAAACTGTGAAAATCGATGAAATTATTATTATCTTCATCTTTAGGACACTTCAAGTTTATTATCTATTTCGTAATCAATGTGTTTTTTTTTGTGAAAATTATATCAACGATCACTCTAAGATCGTATAACGATAGGATGATTCGAAAATTCGCTTCAATCAATCAACATCGACGATCTTGCTGAGGAGCGTGTTTACTTTTTTTTTTTCCCGTGTTTAAATCTCGCGATTTTAACACATCGTCTTTGACGACGATTTTTACACTGTTCCTTGAGAAACGCTCGATACGATGGTAACTCATGTAATTCTAAATCCACGATTATCGTTGAATTCATGTTTTTCTTTGAAAAGGCGACGCACATAATTTCTCTAAAATAATGTACGTCGCGTTATTCAAGAAGGCCGGAATATAAGTGGGAAAGAAATGCTAATATTTTCTACAAGATTACAAGTTAGAATTTTCGAATTACAGAACGACGTTTGTCAACTTACCAATCGTAAATCATTGCTATAGTTTTTGATAATCAACCGGATTTTCGGTCACTCCATATCACGTAACGCGGCTCTCATATGTGCTATCTATCGCACACACCGGACGACAGCCCGATATGCCGATGCAGCTTGCACGACAGCTCAATGACGACCGTTAGTTACAGGATAATACCGTTGTACTCTCATTAAATATTATATACGGACTCGCGTGGATTTGTTATGAAATAGCGGAATGGCATTTTCGTCCATAATAATAATTCGTGGATAATATATTGAATAAATTTTATTGCAGGCATGCACGCGGTTTCTCGCACCTCTCAAAACAGCCTTTTTTTTTTATTTTTTCTAGCAAGCTGTGTTTCACCTCGATTTTGAACTCTGAAAGTATATTACACTTAACTACTATCAAAGATGATCCAGGATTTTTTTCAAGCAAAAATATCGATTATTTATTTTATTACAGTCTTACAAGTGGGTATGTGGAAGAAAAAAAATTCTTCCGTTCTGTATATTTGCGATGATAATATTCTCATCGTGCCGCATTATCGCTACATTATTATAATTATACGAATAGCTTGTTACGACAATGCAAGCTGCAGGAAAAAAAAGAAATAAAAACACAAAATGAGGGTGCAAATAAAAACTATTTTTCGTGCACATTGCTGCACGAGATGGTCAACTATATATTATATATGTAGGGGGTCTTTCATCATGAGGTGCTACGCTTTTGGCCGAGCCTTGGCGATTTTTTTTTGCCCCTTCATAATTTGCTTTCTTATTATCATGACATAAAGCCTCCTAACCAAAATTATCGATCGCAATTATAATTGACGTAAAATATACTGTGACTATACGGATGAACCAAAATCTATCATTCATCGTGGCTTCGATCCCGTCTATCTTAAGTATACTCCCGCGAAAAAAAAAACCACCAGCAGTAAATAACAACCGAAAGATACTCTCAATTCAGATAAATAAAAAGAGTCAGAATTTTCATCAAAATTTCATCGGCCCTAAAATTGAAAAAAAAAATCTGGAAAAAATTATATCAATTTTTTGCTAGCCCGCAAGGATATATTTTACTTGCCTAAAATTCTTACTGCGAAGGAAGATGAAACGAAAGTTTGGTGAGAAAATTAAATTGCTTTCGCCTAACCCGTCGGTATATTATACTGGCAATCTGTGCATAGTTAGGTACGTGCTTGAAAAAAATCGTCTCTCGTATGTAGCTATACGTCGAGATTGTATTCTTTGTAACGGCGTATACACGATTTCAACCCGGTCGTTCAATTACAGGAGAACGAAATAAGGTTTTTCTCAGCTTGCCGGCCGAACGGGCGGGACAAACGAGTGCGTCGACAGGGAAAGCGTGATGTGACGAAAATGTCTTTTTTTCCTCTCTACTTATTTTGAATCCAAGGGGTGTTTAAACGAGCACTCAGTTATATTATTACATCGCTTTATCTCGTTAGGTATTCGGTTATCTTTATGATGGCTGCTGTTACGCAAAAGAAGCGATAGTATAAATAATATAAAATAGTTAAAAGTTTCACATACACAAGTACACAAAAAAAAACGAATAATCTATTTGATTATCCGGGATGTTTCTTTTAAAACCCAACAACTTTTGTCGAAATTTTTTTTTATCAGACGAACGACTCTCGAGGTATTTCACTGTTACTAGATTTTTCACGTCGAATGGGACTTTTTACAAGAATAATATTTAAAATTTTAAACTCCCACCCCCTGATGGTACAAATTTCGATCTCAAAAAACACCTCGCGAAGGAGGATCGCTGACAAATATAAGCCTATAAGAGGTGCCTGTTTTTTATAACATATAAATGCCCAATGAGGCACCTTTTAAATTCAATTTCCAGCGAGCGCCTTTCACGAGGTATATTTTGAAGTTAAAACATAAACGCCTAAGCCATGAACAATAAGAAAAATAAAATGAAAAGTTAAAAATTAAACACCCTGATGATATATACATATATTTTAATTTTATTTTTCCGACGATTCTTCCATGTATAAAACTTGAAAGACGTGAATTCAGTTAATTGGCAGGTGTAAGAGAAGAGAATGATGGAATAAACATGAGAAAGAGTAATTATAAGAGGCTCGGAGAGAGAGAGAGCTTCAGGTACACAATTTATATCGCGCTTGCTCAACAAAGAACGAAGAAGAGTAAAATCGCGCACAGCGGCCAGTAAAAGTCAAAGGCGATCTCACGTTTCGTTGCTTCGCCATCGTCCATCGCCACCAGGCGAACAGCATCGCCTCTCATTTCCGATTGACTTGAAGCTTCATCCACTCTTTCGCTTCCGCGCTTCTCTGCTCTTTGCCAGCAGAGAGAAGCATTTATCTCTTCGTCGAAGAGCAGTTCTTCGATAATGAACCAAATGACAAAGAATGGTTTTTCAGTGGTTAGTTCCATGACGCTACCACCAGGTGGCTCGTCCCTTTTTTTTCTTTCGCTCCCTACTCTTCCTTTCTCTCTCGGAACCCATATAATCCTGCTTGCGGGAAAAAAGCTTCAAGCAGGAATACCATGTGATGTACCGAACACCACATGATAATGGACAGCGAAGGTGGTTAAAGTAGTCGCTTATTCTTTTTTTTTTTCGTTACTTTCTCGGAGCTCAGGATTGGTTTTTCCTCTCTGTTCCTCATACCAAGGACTACCCTGTTAGATTCTTATAGAGATAAAGGAATCGTTAGCAGTACTAGAACGCGATCTGCGCCGTGGATCCGCTAGCTTATTGCGAAAATGGAATTCATTTAATCATAATAATTTAAGGATCATTGAAGAATTTTATCGTGCATTCGATTGTATAAACTAAGAAACAAAATGAAAATTGAAAAAAAAACCATTTGGCACCTTATGGTGCTGCAGAACTTAATCGAGTGATAGCTATGATTCAAATTTAAAGAAAAACTAGCTTGTATTATTTTATGAAACGTTGGCTCATGAAAAAAGGTATACTGCGTTTAACTAAAGGATATCTCTCTCTCTCTCTCTCTCTCTCTCTCTCTCTCTCTCTCTCTCTCTCTCTCTCTCTCTCTTTCTCTCTGCTACACCCCACCGAATGTACAAATGGTTGCGCAATAAAATATTATTTTGGTATCCAATTATCGAAACAAATCAAATTATCAAATTTTCACTTTTTCAAAGAAAGTTGTTCGCACCTATTCACAAAAATCTTCATAATCCTTTCCATTAACAATTTTTCGAACAAAATTTTAATTTTCGGGGAAAAAAACTGTTGACGGTGAGTTCCTCGATAAACTAAATTGAGAGATGGAGGGTTCGCGATTTAAGGATTTTCTACGGGAGTTGATGAGAGTCGACGTATCGTGAGAGGGCTTAGCAATACATTATATTGTATATACAACGCAGTCGTGATTAAACATGGTTGTATGTCGATATAGGTAAAGTTCGGCAGTAAAGGGATGGCTCAATGAAGCTTTGCGATTCGATACGATTTTCTCGCTTCATTTATCTCACGAGAATCCACAAGCCGCGAAATTGTATCTGCCCCATCAAGACGCTTATACGCGAAAATGTGGGCATATCGTCATTCCCATCTCTCGACGCCATAGAAATTTATATCTCGAAAGCTCGAGAATGAGCGCACCGGCAGACCCGTTGGCTTTTCCGATACGAGTGGATTGCACGGTTACCAGGGAACGAGGATCTGCCAGGAGGAAAAGAAAATCTCTCGTGGATCAGCCGATGGTCCACTTTCGAGGGTTGTGCGCGTACGTTCATTTAAAAAAATTTTTTTTTATTTTATACAAACCAGCGCCTGTGCGAAGCCGTTGAATTCAACCGCTTGGAAAATTACGAAACTTCAACGCCGTATAAGCGTCAAGCCAATGTGATATCATTCTCGTCGTATCATATCGCGAGCATTGTATCAAGAGACACGTCAACGTCTTGATGTCATATAATTAAAAAAAAAAAAAAAAAACCAGTTGATAATCCCGATGATTTAACGTCTCGGTCGATCTTAAGCGGAAAACTATGACCAGGCAACAATTTCATGACACGTACTTTTGCGATATAAGTTTTGTTTCGTATCAATCTATCCACGCAATCCTTAGATTTAATAATCTCAGCATGTACTATATATATTAGGGTGGCCCTTAATATTGGTAAAAAAAATTTTTTTTTGTCTTACCCCCTAAACCGATTCGAAATATTAAAAAATGATTTTTAAGACTGATATCCGCCCTTAATTTTAATATTAACAGGTGCCTCAAAGGCCCTTAAACCGCTTGACTGGTGGAAATTTCGGGTAGACAAAACTTTACTTACTATCAACTTGAAATTTGGTATCCGGGGGTTTTCTGGGTCGCTGAGTACGAATCCGCACTCAAAATTCAGAAATTCAAGATGGCGGATCCAATATGGCGGATCGAAAATGCAAAAAGACATTTGACGAGAGCAAAAGTTAGTACTCGAGGGTTTTCGGGGTCGCTGATCACGAATCTGCACTCCAAATTTATAAATTCAAGATGGCGGATCCAATATGGCGGACCAAAAATGCAAAAAGACATTTGACGAGAGTGAACGTTGGTGCTCAGGGGTTTTCGGGGTCGCTGATTACGAATGTGCCCTCTAAATTTAGAAATTGAAGATGGTAAATCCAATATGGCGGATTGAAAATCCGAAAAGTCGTTTGATGCGAACGATAATTAGTGCTCGTAATCAGCGACCCCGAAAACCCCCGAGTACCAATTTTTGCTCTCGTCAAATGTCTTTTTGCATTTTTGGTCCGCCATATTGGATCCGCCATCGTGAATTTCTAAATTTGGAGTGCAGATTCGTGATCAGCGACCCCGAAAACCCTCGAGTACTAACTTTTGCTCTCGTCAAATGTCTTTTTGCATTTTCGATCCGCCATATTGGATCCGCCATCTTGAATTTCTGAATTTTGAGTGCGGATTTGTACTCAGCGACCCAGAAAACCCCCGGATACCAAATTTCAAGTTGATAGTAAGTAAAGTTTTGTCTACCCGAAATTTCCACCAGTCAAGCGGTTTAAGGGCCTTTGAGGCACCTGTTAATATTAAAATTAAGGGCGGATATCAGTCTTAAAAATCATTTTTTAATATTTCGAATCGATTTAGGGGGTAAGACAAAAAAAAAATTTTTTTACCGATATTAAGGGCCACCCTAATATATATATATATATACTATATATACTATATGTACTATAAATATATGTATTATAAATATACTATTATATATGTACTATATGTATAGACCGAACGGTTATCATTATGTTTTCGCGCGAGTATATTATCGTTTCGAAAAATGTTCGTACGTTTGAAATATTTATCAGGGAATTATGCATCTCGCGCATCGAATTTTGAAAATAAATAAACAATAATTCAGATTTACAAAACCCTTTCTTTGGCATATATATATTTTTTTTTCACTCAAAGTCGATTCGCAATCGGAGAAATTTTCTATCTATCAATAAAAAGCATATTGACACAACTTGCATATAGGTAAAGGCTTGACAGCCATTTCAAGGTTGTTGATGAAAATTTTTTGGCTGATAAAACTTTATCGAAACTTTTACGATCCATCAAACTATTTATCCTGCAACTGCTGGTAATAAGACGAATGGGATTTCCGATTTCGTTTTCGAATCAATGACCGTCAAAGTTGGACATTTTGATGTGGAACTTGTATGCGATCCCTTTGGGCATCTAGCAACATCCAATGTAGAGCTAATACGAAGACAAATATGTTTTAAACACGCGCATCGATGCTAAGATAATCTTCTGAGGAAGAGGTTTGTACAATTTCGATCGGGGTTACCGATATTTTCCTTAGATAATTTCAGCAAAACTCGCAATCTTCCGGGCCTGAACGTCCTTCGTCGCGCGTCCATATCGCCCTTCTGGACGCGTATTCATTTTTTTTTTTTTATCAGCAACCGTACTTAAGATCAAAATGATTGCGAGCACGAGTATATCGAAAATTAATCGTATATGATTCGAGTTGTTCATTATAATTACGAAAACTCGATGACTTTCTTATCAGAACATTCAGAAATTGTGAAAAATTGATGTAATCTGACTCGTAAAGATATACCTATAAAATGGCCGTGTCATTCGATGATGTAATGTCCGTGTCGATGACTATAAATATGAAAAAAAAATATAAAATTTATTTTTATTTTAATTCGCTCGTCATTTCACCGGGATCGTCAACTTATCTGGCCTTCAAGTATCGCGTGCGAAACGCTATGTCATATAAATTGGTATAAAAGCGAGTATATACGGAGAGATGAGGATTGTCCATTACGATGATCCAGGCTCTTTCGATACGAGTAAATTAGAATATATTTAGCACAAAAGCTGCTGGTCGATATACGCGCAAATTTGCTTCCTCGAAATTTTGCGCAATGCTCGACGGTGGAAAAAAAAAATATCTCCAGCAATATCGAGAACTGCGCGAAGTACGAAAATAGTCAATTGGAAAAAGTAGCATTTTCTACATGGAAAATATGGCGTGAAACTAATCGACAAATCTAAAAACAATTGTTGAGAAGCGAGAAAGATTGAATGAGGCTAAAACGTTTTTGTTTTCGCGTAAGAATTTATCTATGGAATAATACAGATATGGTCGTGTCGGGTCTAGATCCCTTTAAATCAGTCTGAACGACGCTCGTTTTTCCCTATAACCCGGGAGTGCCTTGATCAGGCCATCCAGGGTGTGGTCCTTAAACCTAGTCAAAGTCAGATCGCGGAAACGGGTTCGTGCATCTTTCGTAGCCCTCAATCGTCATTAGTATCAATAAAAAGCCGAGCGGTTAGTCTCCTTGATAATACACATATAGTATTTCATACAATGTGCATTGATCGATAAAATATAAAGATTCATTTAGCTCTCGAGACCTCGGATATCAAAATAGGCACGAAAAATTTGAAGGAAAAAAAAATATGCAGAATATTCCCCACTATAAATTTAAAAAAATATATGTAATATAACGTTTACACATCACGAATGCTTTTTCTGCGAGCTCGGTGGTTCGAAACCCACCTAAAATTGTAGGTTCTCCCAAATACACTGGGCCGGTATCGAAGAGGTTGCGAAATCAACAGAAACTAATAGTTCCGTAAATGAACAGAAAAACTATGTGCCCAGTGTATAAAGGGAGCCTTAAGCCCGATAGGGCAAGGCAGGTGCCCCCACCAGTACTGTACGTTAACGTATTAATTTCTTTGTTCATTCAATTTATTGAGAAATGAAGGTTTATTAAAATTATATAAACGATTTTTTTCTGAAAAAAAACGACGTTTTTGAGTAGTTCTAATCGATTTTTTTCACATTTTTCGGGAAATTTCAGGTGGACTTGTGAACTTTTGGAAAAATTGATCGATAAAACTAAGATATGTTAAAAATGATTTTCGATGTCTCAAATAGATTTGAGATTTGAGGATTGAGATCTTCTCAAATAGAATTGTAAATCATGATGAAAAATATAATTTCCTGTATTATATTTTTCGATCTGACACAACCGTTTCCCAGAAATTTTTGTGTTTGAAGGAAAAATGACAATAATGCATATCGATGATTAAATTCCATAGGAGTATAAGCTATACTTATACATAACCGATACGCCTCTTTGGGATTAGTCCATCGATATACTCCAGCCTAAAACTTTCTATGGGTCTCATACGTGACAAAAATATTGTGCACCCCCTGGCTTAGGAGAAAAAAAAATTGAAGGAATAGTCATTTTTTGAGTAGCTGAAGTAACGTTGACATATTTTGTACACAATTTTGTCAGAAACATTTATCGCCATATTCTCCCCTCGGTGTAACATTATAAGAATCCTGACGCAGATGGTGTTTGGTATACGAGACTATATAATGAACGAGAAAAGTTTGGAAAAAACAGTTACGCTATATACGTATACGTATATTTCTACGGTCCCCCTCCAAATACGGCAAGTTTTATCTGCCTCCGTTGGCCGTTCGAACTGCAATATCACTTTGCCACACATTATATCATGTGAACGCTCGTATCGCAGCAGCTTGCGAGAGTGTGAAAACTTCTTTAACAAAACTAGATCAAGCCACCCCTTGGATAAAGAATATGACGATAATGAAGGGTTAAAACTCCCTTAGAAGGAAAAAATTAAAACATTCATTCCAATGAAATGAGAATCGAGGAAGTTGCAAATTACTGAGCTTAACACTAAAATTATTTTTATTTTATCCAGTAATATTTTCTGATTAAAATGAAATATGCATATATACTTCGATTATTACGTACAATATTGTTCACACTTTCCCAATACACTACTGTATCGCATTTGCACGAGAGCATAGGGAAACTGCGGAAAATATGGGCGATAAAGTTAGCTACATTTCACTGAGTTTGAGTTATAACATAGCTGTTGGTAAACAAAAAATTAAGATTTTCTACTAAAAGTAGCTGCACTCACGACAATTAATTTGTATGACAACTTATAATCACAACACTAGCCACTAGCGCGACCTTATTAAAAATATTCTGGTTTTCCGGAAACTTCATCGAGTTTCGGTCGAAGATTGATATTTTCGTTATACCATGCCGCATGGATTATGGTGCACTCGAGTGAGGGCTGCGAATACAGGCGTGACTGACTCGGGATCTTGCCTCGTGACGAAAAGATACGGCGAGAAAGAGCCTTCTCGAGGATCTGGATATATTTCCGAGCATCAACGGGAAGAGAAAATTGGAAGTTGTTGCATAATAGCCTCTTTTATAGATCCTACAGTGAATCAGTTAATACGACGCAGAAAATTGTACCGACGAGTCGAAAAGGAGAACGATATGTAAATACAGTTAGAAAAAAAGTATAATTAAACTCTTTCAGCAGAACCAAAAGTGCAGTGTTAATTACTTCCGGTGAAAACCAACGTGACCCTGCTTTAATCAATGCAATGTTACTCTCACTTTTGGGAACCAATGTTTCATCGAATTTCAATTCATTAAAAGCATATTTCTATTCGCTAGTAACCATTTTTTTTTATCCTATTGATTTCATTATAATGCTTTACCAAAAAATAGGGCAGAACGAAGAAAAATGGGGTCACCAACACAATTTTTTAATATGTCATTTTTCCCGGTGTCTGCATTGTACCCAGCGTTCCTATTTTTGCCCAGTGTCCTCATGTTTCACCACCTATTGTGTTATCACTGCTATTCAAGTATGTGAAAAAATTAGTCGAAATAACATTTAGTTTGTATCCAATCATTATTTCTCTCAGTATGATTAATTGATAACCGCGGGTGGTATAAATCATTTACAAAGTATTCGTCGTTGGATGCTTATCGTTATTGGAATTGTCGTTTTGTACAATTTATCCAGTATACTCTCTAAGGGGAACTTTGATGTTTATCCGCCCTTGATGTCCAACGTAAGTGTAATCTCCCGATTATAGAAGCGTCCACGCCAAATGAGCTTAACCGCGAAATGGATATACAGGTATAACGCATATAGATGTTGTTAAAGGAGATCAGTGGGAGTCAAGCTATTTGCGACGCTCGATAGTCCAGTCATTCTAGCCAAAAAAGTAGGTTCATAATGCGATCTTCTATACAGAATGGATTTTGCTTTTGGAAAAGGTTGAGGGGAGTCCCCTGAGTGTAAATTCAAGTTGGCAGGACGCGGGAGGGGTCGAGCTTCAGCCGCCATTTTTGAAAACGAGTTTTATCAAATATCTCGTGAACCGTGCATCGCACGATAAAAATAGTTGAACTTTTTCTTGTAGATAAGGAAATTATCTACAACTTTTATTGGAAACTTTTTCCTGTTAAGTGCACGGTTTTTGATTTATAGCGTGGCAAACTTGACCAAACATCACCATTTTTACTGTTACTTCAACCGTTATTTAGAAATAACCATTTTTGGAAAAGTTTGCCACGCTATGAATCAACAACGATGCACGGTTCACGAGATATTTGATGAAACGTGTTTTCCAAGATGGCGATACCCCTTAACCTTTCCCTAAAACAAAATCAATTCTGTAGAAGATTGCAAAAAAAATGGCTAGAATTACTGGACTACGAGGGCTAGTTTTCATTCGACCATAAAGCTCTATCCGCGGAGTATATGTATCGCTCTCAGAATACGATCGAATCGTTGGAATAATTTAAAACCGGAAGTAGGGTATCGAGAGTAAGAATAGGCGGCCGCAGTTACCGGAATAAAAATGATCTCAAGCCTAAATATACTACATTGTAAAAAAAGATTTTCCAATTGAATACGAATAATTAAAAACCGTTGATTTTTTTCAAAATAAATATTTAATATCATTGTTAGCTAGTTTTCTTTTCACTAGTAATATTTTTTTAAATAACTATCGTTATTTTTTTCACCTCCCTTGCGAATCATTTTTTATTTTGGAGCTGAGCTTGTCACCGGCTTCAATCTTCAAGGATAACTATAAGAAGTTTTTCCTTGACTACCTGCATATAAATCATGTTTTTGCTGATCCCGATATATTCTTTGTCCCGTGTGGAAAGAACAGGGTGAGAAGCGATAATCAAGAACCTGGTACATATAAGGCTCCCGATACTTCCCGATGCCTGCTGGATATAAAACACCGTATATATTTGCATGTTATCGCACAATTTTGCCTCGATGCCCATCGTTGAACCGGAAAAAAAAACGGATAACACTCGGTGATTCGAAGATCATGTAGCCAGGATTACAAATTGCTCGACATCACGCTCAAAATCCCATCCTAGTATTTACATATATATGACCTTTGAATACATTCGCGAGTCTTTGAAGCAAATGTGCCTCTTTCAATCGTATTCAGAGAGACATTCAATATTCAATAATTAAAAAAAAAAAAATTCATATCCAATTTAATTCGACATTTTAATGGAAAGGAGAATTAATGCAAGGGTACAATGATGCAAAACGAAATAATACTTTACGGCAAATAAATTTTTTATCTTAGCTCCGATGGCATTAACCCTGGAAGAAGAAAAAAATTAAAAATATAAAATGCATTGTGTGATCATGAGGCCGGGGTGGCCTTGCTCAATATATTGCGAAAATATGAACTGCCTGGACAAGCAAGATAAGGGATACGGCTTTGGGTCGAATGATAAACGAATTAACTGGCTCACACAGGGAACCAATGAGAAACAGTGGTGGGTCGAGTGAGGGTTTTAATCAACATACGAGAAGCCAACTCGCGCGCATCGTATATATATATCACCGATCTCGGGACCGGGGGTTTTGAATATCGTATAGGTAAACCAGTATATGCGTAATAACGGTATGTGCAACGGAACCCGATTATGAATAATTCTATTCTGTTTTCGAGCAGCCTCCATTAATCTCGGAAGCTCTTATACGCAACGTTGAGCTACAACGGTTATCACGCCGGACAACCCAGTCAACATGTCGTACTATATATATATATATATATTGACTGCTGGCAAACAAAAATTAGTAATTCGCATAACTTTACGTATTGAAGTGCTCGAGCTTGACCATTTTGTTCGGAGGCAGTTGAAATATATACAAGAATATAATAGCTCATGCATTATGTTTGGGCTTATCATTCACTGCCTTTGAGCTTTAGCATGAACATTTAGCAGTCACCGCAGTAAAACTTGCAGCCATCCTCATATATGCAATCCGTCATATATGCAGACATAAATATATCATGCGAGACACTCCACTAAAATCGACAACATAATATGCTCCTCCTGCAGTTAACTTTTCTCTGCGAAAGCCCCATATCACCCTTGAAACCCACACTACCTTGATTATATAATGGTAAACACAGATACCGCCAACGTTAAACACGACTCAGTAAGAAACTTTTGGTATCTCGATCGTAATTTTGCAGAGTCATCAAGGCTAATTGAAATTCTAAGAAATCTTTTTTTTCGTATAATATACAGTAAACTAAGTGCCAGCAAACTAAAGGACTCCCATGATTTCATAATTATAACATTGTGGGTTATACCATTTTTTTTACTAGCAGTGAAATATTATACGCATTGGACAGCAGTTTAATGGACAAAGAAATCGTCAAATTATTTACGAGGTTCAGCAATATTGTACAGAATGACCTACCACCCGTAAGATCAACGTCTGATCATACGGTCTACTCGTACTACTGTCATGGTGTCATATCGACGAGTTCTGAGTGAAATCACTATATAGGTTTACGTTCATCGACTGAAACTTGGGAATTCTCAAAAAAAAAATGTTTCGAAAATTGAGGGGCTGAGTTGGCCTGGAATCCTCCATATACAACACACTGTCTCCAAAAGACGAGCCAAAAGGTATCTTCTACTGCAACTTGAAGTTTTTTCCCCGAGAATGTTTTAAGGATGTATTGGACGTACCTTCCCAACCAAAAGTGACTTTAGTCGACAATATTGCATACTTCATAAGATAAAAATCGGAAAAAATTCACCCACAATAAAGACGATAAAAAGATTAATTTTTAATAATAATAATGCCAAAAAGTTATCAATAAATTATTTAAACAAAACATTGCTTAAAAAATTTTTAGAGAATGTTTTTTTTTTTGACACGTGAAATGAATTCTGTGATTTTTCTGACTACACAAGAATTTTTTTTAAATTTTCTTACCATTTTGAAATTTCGGTTTTCGGAAATTTG
Organism: Rhorus exstirpatorius; assembly: GCA_963564615.1. Lineage (NCBI taxonomy): Eukaryota > Metazoa > Arthropoda > Insecta > Hymenoptera > Ichneumonidae > Rhorus > Rhorus exstirpatorius. The sequence goes on from OY751313.1 coordinate 42,666,665, forward strand.
TAAAGGTTGTATTTACGAAACTATTCGTTAAATGCCCCGGAAACTTCTTAATTGTAATATACAACGTATTTAAAAAAACATATCCAAATATCACGATTTTCCCTTTATTTTTCAAAATTAAAACATTTTCGAAAACCGAAATTTCTCAATCGTAAGAAAATTTTTAAAAAATTCATGTGTAATCAGAAAAATCACCGAATTCATTTCACGTGTCAAAAAAAAAAACATTCTCTAAAAATTTTTTAAGCAATGTTTTGTTTAAATAATTTATTAATAACTTTTTGGCATTATTATTATTAAAAATTAATCTTCTTATCGTCTTTATTGTAGGTGAATTTTTTCCGATTTTTATCTTACCATGAAGTATGCAATATTGTCGACTAAAGTCACTTTTGGTTGGGAAGATACGTCCAATACATCCTTAAAACTTCGGATGGAATTTCCTTGATCCCTCTGTCCCGAGAACGACCTTCGTTAACCCAGAATTCTTTGCGGTCCGAATACGGTTTTAGCAGAGGAAAAAAAACGCGTTGTCCCCTTATACCATGGAAAACGTCTCCGACCTGCCTTCCGGTAGACCGTTAAAGAATACTGCCGTTCCGTTTAAAGTTTGGCACGATAAGGCAATTGTTTTGAGGTAACGCTGCAGAGAAAAACTTTTGCCTCGAGTAAAAGTTTGTCGCTGCTGCGTTTGACTCTTTCTTTTGGGAACCGGGGCTGCGCTCCGTTTTCGCGATTCTGCAAAAGTTGTCCACCAAAATGAAATGCCTTTGGACTGTTATTTCTTTTTCTTTTGCCTTGCAGCTATACGCGGCTTATCGGAGACATGAAGATACATTGAGAGTCACGTGTGAATGAAATTTGTCACTACGACGAAAGATCAAGCTAAAGCGAACCAAAAACACACTTAAGTTAAAGTGAACCAAACACACAATTATGCTTGAATGAGCCAAACACACAATTTTAGTCAAAATTGTAACTGGTATGTTGCATATTATGCTGATAAATTTCATCAGATTATGAAGTTTATAGAAAAAGATGACAGCACTCTAACTTGGGCTAATTTAAATTTATCGAGCCGTCAATTTTTAGACAGATAATATAGGATTAATTAAGAATGATTGTTATCGAGCTTGGCGAGAATCGATAAACAAGTGAACATTCAATAGAAATAGGAATTTAAACAATATATATCTATATTTTATGTTTTATCCTTCCGGGCGGATAAATTATCAGGCGAAACAATTAAATTTCGAATGGTTGGACTCATTGAAAGATTCACTTAGTTCAATTCTGTTGGGAAAATATTTGTTTATCTGGAATAAATATCAGCCGATAAATATATCGAATGTATTCGAAGTTTGCAAACACGGCCAAATAATAGAATTCATAATAAGAGTTTAATTTCAATTTAACTCATCCGAGCGTTGATCCGGCAAAATCTGTATCCCGATCATATTCCCATATAGCGGTTCCTTCGTGTTATCGCGCAAGACAGCTACCGGGTTCTACATTTTTCAATTTTTTTAGAGCTCTTATAATGGTAGAAAGTAAAACTTAAAAAATCGTAATTGTGCGTCTGCGTGCCCTTTCCGATGAGAATAAACGTGCTCGAATAAAAAAAGCGCTCAGCGAAAGTAGCATCAACAATCCAATTCGCACATGACAATTTACTCGAGGATTTGCCGCCATAAATCTATTTCATTTCTCGTACATTTCCTCTTTCTCTTTTTCTCCAACGTCAAGACTTTGGATAAACTTCTGGATGGACTTCTTCTACTTTTTCCCTTCTCGTCGCGAAAGTCGTCGAACGAGCAGAGTGGACTATATATATATGCTCCTGACTCGTCGACCATGTCGAACATGAACGAATCTTTGCGTTATTTAGCCACATTTCAAAACTACTTTAAATTCCTTGCCTCTCGTGTGGTTGGTGCCATTCAACACAAAGTCACGAGTCGGAAATGGGAAAAAACTTTCTTTACCTAAGAACATCCCTATTCCATTTGCTCGAGAGTTCTTCTCACTCATTGTCAGATGTACGAAGTAGAATAAAAAAAATAAAAAAAAAAACTCGTCGTTTGAAGTAATAAAAATCCAAAGAACTAAAATTCGTGCTATTATTATTTTTGTTACAGAACCATATTGTCCGGGCTTGTTTGACGGATGGTCCTGTTGGCCTGACACACCCGCAGGTGAAAAGGCATACGCGCCGTGTCCTTACTTCATCACGGGGTTTGATACATCACGTGAGTACAATTTAAAAAAACTTATCTTTTCAAAATATATATACGTATCTCTAGGAATGATAGTAGCAAAAATTTTGCGATTTATGTCTGCCTGGAGCGTGTGCGGGACTCGGAGGACTTTTGAATTCTAGAGATACAGTCGGACCTTGGGCACTGACTGAACTTGAGCACAGGAGCCTCGGGCACTGATCGAAAGACCTAACCTTTTTACTATAACCAATGAGAATAAAGCACCATGTCCGTATCATACGTATATCGGTACCCTCCGCTCGTTGAAATTATAATTTTTTTTGTTCACGGGGGGTTCTATATTGTAACGGCACTGTGGATTCCGCAGTGCCCGAGTAACAGCTGCATGACGTCAGTGCCCGGGGTTAGTCAGTGCCCGAGGTTTGACTGTATCGTTTTTCATGTGTATACATTTTTTAAAATTAACTTTTCAAATTGTACGGTGTTCTTCGCCTTCTACGTATCCCATATCTTTACCCCTTTCAATTTCCATATTTCATTTAGCTTTCTTGAGACCGCCCCAGAGTGTTGTCCGCGGCCACTATTCTTAGCTAATGCTCTAATGTATATAACATTTGCATGAGAGCATGGGGAAAATAAAAATAATATGGGCGATGAAGTTGGCTATATTTTTCTGAGTTTCAGTTGCATTATTAACGGAAACTCCGAAAAATCGATTGTCTAAGCGTAAGCGAGTACAAGGCTAAGGGGTCACCCATCCTAATATTGACCACGGTCAAAACTGCTTACCGCATGTACCACCGCCAGAGTCCACGGACCAATCGTGCGTCTATCACTGTACATAATTTATATAAATGGTGTTTTTTTTTGTTCCTGATGGAAGAACATATACATTGATATAGAAGCCTCAAGGAAATTTATAAAATCCAAAATTCGTTTGCATTTTGGCCAAAAATTATTTATCAAATGAATTAAAATTAATTACCAACCCAAATCCATGCAGCGTTGTCTCCCGAAGGAGTTGCAACTCCTCTCCGCGTTAAATCTCTTTTCAACCGTTTAAGGATGCTTTGCACTTACATTCCCATCCAAAATGAAAAGTGATTGTGAATTGTAGATTTTGTAGCAGATCCCAATGAGTTGAAAATTAAAAAAAAATAAAGACTCAACGACATCAAAGACACCCTGGATATTGAGCTCTAACAACAATAATATTAAAAAGTTATTGACAACACATTTGAACATTGAAAATAATGTTAACGAAATATTCCAAAAAGTTATTATTATTTTTCATGAATTGTAATATCCCATTTCTTTGTCACACACAATTTTCCCCATAAATTTTCCTTAATTGTTTGTATGTGAGTAATTGACAAAATTGAATTGTTCCGTGAAAAAAAAATGTATATTATTTAATTTTTTTTTCCATGCCGCAACCATGAGACTATTTTATTTTAAAGAATTTTCAACACTTTCAAGAAAATATATCTAGGAAACCAGTCAGTCAATGAGCTTGAGAGATTTTGTCAACGACAAATGTTTTTCATACGACAAATTGCCGTATGAAAAATGTTTTATTTATAAATTATTATTCATATTTCAGAAGTTATGAAATCGAAGGTCACGTCGCTTGTGTTATTTACACGACATAAATACGACGATTATTCATATTCTGCGTGTGCTGAAAATCTCGTGCTCTCGCACCAAATATCGACTATGTCTTCTCGATCTTTATTCATGATTTATTTCTTGTAATAAAGCAGCAGATTTTGAATTATTATTATTAAAAAGTGACAAATTCGTATGGTAATAATCGGGCAGCGACTGCGAGAGAGCAGTTAGGCATTTGGCCGCCAGAGGTCAGGGTGACACTTGAGCGTTCCCAATAATCAATGAAACAAAATGACGAGTGACTGAAAAGACCTATGCAAATGATGTTTTTGAATAATTATCTTTTATATAATTTAGAAGTTGAAAATAATGCAAGTTCTCTATTCATCAAGACACCAAATTGAACTGGGAGGCAATAAAAATAAAAGAAACACGACATTTCCTCGATGTTCGTTCATGTATTTATTTGAAGATTTTTTTTTTATTAAAAAATATGCTTTGACAGTACGACGCATGGTTTACAGTTTTATGATAGTCGTATAAATACAAAATCTATACACACGTATCGCAATATGATCGTAGGGAAAAAAAATAAACATCGTATATTTTTAACACTTGTTGTACTTTGTGAAATATTTCAAACAAAATTTATATAATTATTTGAAAAATATATACAACACGACGGTTCGTGGGATTACGAATCACGCGGTATATTCTCTTCGAAATATTATATACGTATAGCACAGCTTACTTATACTTACGGTATAACGATAATTTGCGAAAAAGAAAAAAAAATAATGACAGTGAGAAGAAAAAAAAAAAATTTGTACATATTATTGAGTGCAGCTTTGTAGAAAAATATTTATGTTGTTTTTCGAGAGGTGCATATCACGAGTGACTTTTACGAGGCACTTTTTAAGGGAGAAGAAAAAAAAAAACAAAATAATGTCAGTATGCACTTGAATTCGACGCAATGCATTTTTTTTCGCTGCGACTGTATAATCGAAGTATAAAAAAAATTAAAAAAAAATAAAAACCCCCGTAGCGTATCAATTTTTTTGTATGCAAGTTTAATTAGGCAACGATGAGAGTATAAAAAGGAAAGTAGGACCCGCGAGGTGCGAGCCTTGACAAATATATGCGCGCCAGTGACGCTTTGACATTGTGTCTTTCTTTGAGGATTCGGCAAGAATTTTGAGTACTTGGCCGATGGGACAAAACTTTGAAAAAAAAACGAAAAATTATCTCGACGATAAAGCATCGATTTCGCACAACGATAACTCCAAAGAGATATTGATTAAAATTTAAAAAAATTAAAATTAAAAAAATTGCTCCGACCAATGGTCAGACAACTTTCATTTTTTATCGAATAAATCAATTGTAATGATTTTTTTTCCTGAATTCTTTCTCAGTGGTAATTTTTTTTTTTTGACAAAGTTCTGAAAAAAAATCACACGGACTCGATGATTTGATTTTTTTTTTTACACCAATATATCAAGTTCTCTGTAATAATAATTATAATTATTGTTATTCGCGATCGGTGCTTTACTTTCTTAAGTATCATCGATACGATTTCATATTAAAATTTTCCTCGAATCTTCGCTCAATCGCGAAATACGAAAATTCTTATCGTATCAATGTTTTTTTTTCTGAATTCTTTCTCGGTGGTAATATTTCTTTTTTTTTGACAAAGTTCTGAAAAAAAAATCACACGGACTCGATGATTTGATTTTTTTTTTTTACACCAATATATCAAGTTCTCTGTAATAATAATTATAATTATTGTTATTCGCGATCGGTGCTTTACTTTCTTAAGTATCATCGATACGATTTCATATTAAAATTTTCCTCGAATCTTCGCTCAATCGCGAAATACGAAAATTCTTATCGTATCAATGATTTTTTTTCCGAATTCTTTCTCAGTGGTAATTTTTCTTTTTTTTTTTGACAAAGTTCTGAGAAAAAAAATCACACGGACTCGATGATTTGATTTTTTTTTTTTACACCAATATATCAAGTTCTCTGTAATAATAATTATAATTATTGTTATTCGCGATCGGTGCTTTACTTTCTTAAGTATCATCGATACGATTTCATATTAAAATTTTCTTCGAATCTTCGTTCAATCGCGAAATACGAAAATTCTTAGCGTATCAATGATTTTTTTTCCGAATTCTTTCTCAGTGGTAATTTTTCTTTTTTTTTTGACAAAGTTCTGAGAAAAAAAATCACACGGACTCGATGATTTGATTTTTTTTTTTTACACCAATATATCAAGTTCTCTGTAATAATAATTATAATTATTGTTATTCGCGATCGGTGCTTTACTTTCTTAAGTATCATCGATACGATTTCATATTAAAATTTTCCTCGAATCTTCGCTCAATCGCGAAATACGAAAATTCTTATCGTATCAATGATTTTTTTTCCGAATTCTTTCTCAGTGGTAATTTTTCTTTTTTTTTTTGACAAAGTTCTGAAAAAAAATCACATGGACTCGATGATTTGATTTTTTTTTTACACCAATATATCAAGTTCTCTGTAATAATAATTATAATTATTGTTATTCGCGATCGGTGCTTTACTTTCTTAAGTATCATCGATAAGATTTCATATTAAAATTTTCCTCGAATCTTCGCTCAATCGCGAAATACGAAAATTCTTATCGTATCAATGTTTTTTTTTTCTGAATTCTTTCTCAGTGGTAATTTTTCTTTTTTTTTTGACAAAGTTCTGAGAAAAAAAATCACACGGACTCGATGATTTGATTTTTTTTTTACACCAATATATCAAGTTTTCTGTAATAATAATTATAATTATTGTAATTCGCGATCGGTGCTTTACTTTCTTAAGTATCATCGATAAGATTTCATATTGAAATTTTCCTCGAATCTTCGCTCAATCGCGAAATACGAAAATTCTTATCGTATCAATGTTTTTTTTTTCTGAATTCTTTCTCGGTGGTAATATTTCTTTTTTTTTTTGACAAAGTTCTGAGAAAAAAAATCACACGGACTCGATGATTTGATTTTTTTTTTTTTACACCAATATATCAAGTTCTCTGTAATAATAATTATAATTATTGTTATTCGCGATCGGTGCTTTACTTTCTTAAGTATCATCGATACGATTTCATATTAAAATTTTCCTCGAATCTTCGCTCAATCGCGAAATACGAAAATTCTTATCGTATCAATGATTTTTTTTCCGAATTCTTTCTCAGTGGTAATTTTTCTTTTTTTTTTTGACAAAGTTCTGAAAAAAAATCACATGGACTCGATGATTTGATTTTTTTTTTACACCAATATATCAAGTTCTCTGTAATAATAATTATAATTATTGTTATTCGCGATCGGTGCTTTACTTTCTTAAGTATCATCGATAAGATTTCATATTAAAATTTTCCTCGAATCTTCGCTCAATCGCGAAATACGAAAATTCTTATCGTATCAATGTTTTTTTTTCTGAATTCTTTCTCAGTGGTAATTTTTCTTTTTTTTTTGACAAAGTTCTGAGAAAAAAAATCACACGGACTCGATGATTTGATTTTTTTTTTACACCAATATATCAAGTTTTCTGTAATAATAATTATAATTATTGTAATTCGCGATCGGTGCTTTACTTTCTTAAGTATCATCGATAAGATTTCATATTGAAATTTTCCTCGAATCTTCGCTCAATCGCGAAATACGAAAATTCTTATCGTATCAATGTTTTTTTTTTCTGAATTCTTTCTCAGTGGTAATTTTTCTTTTTTTTTTGACAAAGTTCTGAGAAAAAAAATCACACGGACTCGATGATTTGATTTTTTTTTTACACCAATATATCAAGTTTTCTGTAATAATAATTATAATTATTGTAATTCGCGATCGGTGCTTTACTTTCTTAAGTATCATCGATAAGATTTCATATTGAAATTTTCCTCGAATCTTCGCTCAATCGCGAAATACGAAAATTCTTATCGTATCAATGTTTTTTTTTTCTGAATTCTTTCTCGGTGGTAATATTTCTTTTTTTTTTGACAAAGTTCTGAAAAAAAATCACGCGGACTCGATGATTTGATTTTTTTTACACCAATATATCAAGTTCTCTGTAATAATAATTATAATTATTGTTATTCGCGATCGGTGCTTTACTTTCTTAAGTATCATCGATAAGATTTCATATTAAAATTTTCCTCGAATCTTCGCTCAATCGCGAAATACGAAAATTCTTATCGTATCAATTTTTATTTTTCTCGGCTCATCGATATATATGTGTATATATGTGCTTCGAGCGATCCTCGATGCATGCTTGTCTCGTTTCGATTCGTACGTGTACTTAGCGTTACGCGGGAAAATTGCAGGTATTAACGTGCTCGCAAGCGAGACTAACGACAACGGGATATTGCGAATTTTGCAATAATTCGACAATCTCATTGCGCCTCTCGTCGTACTGTCGATCGCTACTGCGAAACAAAAGTTTCGCCGCCAGTATGCAGGAATCCAGGGTTGACATACGGCACAGTGTCTCGATAACTCCATACATGGTGTCGTCATAGACCTCATGATCAATGAGAATCGTAAGCCATTTTTCCACCACACCGGCAAACTCAATCACGAGATGTGGTCCCAGAATCTCGACGAGATGCGGCAGAGTATCGGCAATTCTTTCGGCAACGATCGTCGCTTCTTTCGCATCATGAAGAGCCATGCCAAAAGTCAGCATCGCACAAGTCGTCCAGTCCTGTTGCGGCTTCAGAACATCCATGAAACTCTCCAATATGGTTTTCATTATTTTCACGTTTTTCTCATCGACATCCGCATAAATAACGCAATTATGTACGAACGAATGAGTCATCCAGTTTATCGGAAAATACGTGGATACTTGAATATCCGGTTTGTTCCAATATTTAACGAGCAGCTCGGCGTAATGTTCGCGAAAAATTTTCAAGCGTTGTTCGAGCTTGGTCTCGTCAGCTCGAAGATAAACATTCAAGGTATAATGCATACCCGCTTCGGTCAAATTCCAAGGATGGCTCGCATTGCAAAAGTATGTCCTGAACAATCTTTCGGAAAATTCGTTGGTCAATGATTTACTCGTTGATTCGTCAATTCTCCGGAGAAATTGTTCAATATGAAGGGCCATGCGTTTAGCATCGTAGCCATCGGCCTCGAGTCTAACGAGGGTGTCCAACGTCTGTGGCACGTAATCGACGATCCGTGATTTCGTTATAATTCGAAAATCTACGATACAATCGATTATAGCCTCGTCGTCGTCGATCCTAAGCTCGTTCATGCAGTCACTCAGTAATGTCCAATTTTCCGGACAACCGTCGGCAACGAAAATTCGATGAACGAACATGAATATTACCTGTCGTATCGATCTGTGCTTCTCCGTTTGCCACAGTGACGACAATAAATCACGATAATCCGCGATCATAGATACGAGACAAAGTATGCGTATACCGTGCTTCTTCACGGATACGCGTGAATCTATCAGACGTCTCGCGAGTTTTTCGATCTTATCGATTCTCGCGCGACGACTCGCGTTCGTAAGTGCCGCCAGGGCGATATTCAAGAATTCACCGCAGCACAAGCGCCCGACGAGATCGAGTTCGACGGGCGGATCGGCAAGATTCATCGCTCGTGGAATTTTAAGTATAAGCGCATACGTGGATTTGGCGCTTTCGCTGCTCGTATCGATGCTTTCCTCGTTAATGGCTGGCACGAGGGGCTCGATTAAACGTGAAAATTCCGTACCATTCATCAGTAGCGCGAGAATCAACAGGGCATCCTCGTTTCGGTCCTCGCTCACGTTTTTCAGGCAACGAGAAAAAAATTTCATCGGTATATCCTGATACCATCGGCAGGCTCTGACGAAACGTCGCGTCAGTGCGGCGCTGCTAACGCTCATCTTTATCAAGGCAAGATACTCGTCGCAACGAGCGAGAATTTTTCGCGAATCTTGCCTCAGTATATTCAATGCCATTGTCGTTGTGACATCGCCGATGATTTCCGGTTTCACGGGTATCCATCGATCGTAAAGATCGATCTCGTAAATTCTCAGATAATCGATGATGCTCACGAGTTTCCATTCTTCCGAGCTGCGCTTCTTTTTGAATGCTTTCTCAGTCGCGTCGAGCAACCAATCGTAATTCTTTATCGACAATTTTTCAATCTCCCTGCCATCGATGATTTTTCCATTGTTACGATTGTTAAAGTCCAAAATTGATTTTACGACACTCGACAGACCGTCCAAGCCCCAGGCCGACCAAATTTTATTATTTTTCGGATATTTGCGCGGTATGATCGACATCATTAGATCGAAGCACGCTCTATCGTATACGGGATATTTCTCGAACAGGCACCAATTGCAATTCCAGACTTTCATATTTATGTCTATCAAAATTTCGATCCTCTCGTCGATCGAAAGTTCGTGCAGCAGATCGAAGTGTATCGATGAGATGAGAATTTTTATGGATATCGTCGGTCTCGCGACGAGCTCGTTCTTAACGTGAAGAAATTTCATAAAATCATTGATAATCGACCAATGATCACGGCCGAAAGACATCACGTCGAACAGCTGAGCGAGTTCGTCGAGCACCTCGAATATCATATCGGCTCTTTCGTTTCGATGGCGCAAAGTTATGTAGCGCAATACACGGAGAAGCTCGTCGTTATCGTCGTTGATACGACAAACGTAGAGCAATTGTTGCAGTAGAACGGTTCTGTCGTTGGACACGGAAGTTTTCGATATCTCAGTTTTTATGGAAGAAATTGTTTCCTCCATGGGCAAATAACAACGCCATGCTCTCGATATCTGCCAGCGAGCTTCGCGCCAATTGGGCTCTTCTACGAGCTTCAAGCGAGCCTGTCGAGCTCTCTCATCCGCCGGTAGCATACAAATAATATTTTCATCGATCAAATCATGATTATCGAGCATATTTTCAGCATAAATCTTCTCGTATGTCTCGAGTAGCAACGTTATTCTCTCCCGCTTGGGACAATACTCGAGATACTTCCTGATCTCGTAATAATTAAAATTTTTCAACTTTGGCGGAAAAGCCCTGGCGAACATGCACCTGTACTGGGATTTTGTGATTTTAGCCGCGATAACTTTCAGCGGCATCATACACGTGTAGAGCGTCGGTTTTTCGAGCACAACGTCAACGTTGCTCTTTAAAAATCTCTCCGTCGCTTTGTTGCTCAATTTGATGTCCCAACAAGAGTTGTGCATTTCTATCAGTTCGATGAAAGAGACGAGATGTTTTTTTATCAATCTTGGCAAAAAGCTTGCATACTTGCGAATATCGACTCTGTGTGATTTTTTCGAATCATCCGAGTCGCTCGCGGGAGCGAATAATTTCAAATAACGAATTATCATTTGGGGATATTTGACGAATAAGATCTGTATCGTACGAGCGGAAAGTACAATTTTTTGCTGATTTATCGTGTCCCAGACGAATGATTCGTCGCAAGCGACCAGCAGAGGTTCGGCCTGTCTCTTGCCGTAAGACTCGAGCATTAGGAAGTAAAATTGTTGCGCAAGAACGGTATCGCGATTAGAGCTGAAACTCGCTATTATTCTCTTTATAAGTTTCAGTCGCGTGTTCAGACTGACGACGGGCAAGAGATGGGCTCGAAAATATTCTACGTTCACGACGTCCCTGTTGTCCGATCGAAAGAACCAATCGGATCTCAGGGCTCTGTCGACTATTTGGGAATCTTCGGATTTCAATGCCTCGATCACCTCGCGATTATGTCGCAATATTTTGCCAATCTCCAGTCTTACCAGAGGCACCAGAGGCTCCGGCACATCTTCCACGCTCATGGGCGATGGATCGCCTTCGCCTCGAGATTTTTCATCGGTAGCGGCTCTTTTCGCTATCGAATTGAGCTCCCTGTACTTTTTTCCCGGCGTCAAGCCCGATATGGCTTGAATCGCCTCGAGATAAGGTGACATATTTACATCCATTTCAAATTTTTCTAAGACTCGGTCTGAGAACCGCGCGTACCATTTGACCAAATGAAACGTCGGAGCCTTGGCAATTCTTGCGGATGAAAAAAAAAAAAAGAAAAAAAAAAAAAACGGTATAGCCTTTGTGAAAAATCGATAATCCGATGGAATGAATTTTTCTTTCTTTTCTTACCGCTTTGTTTTATCGTTGTCGTCGTCGTTTATAACGCGCGAGGCACGACAGCAGTTGGCATCTGCGTTGGCGATATGACACTTTTGGAGGTTAGATCGAAAAGTCACGGGCTGGGAATTGCAGTCGCAATAATTCCGGGAAAATTTGTCTCCGGCGACAACGAAACGGACAATTTTGTTTGTTTTTTTTTTTTATGACGTTTCACGCGAGAGGAATCTAATTTGATGATTCACGTTTTGCGCGAGTATTTTTATTTTCATTGTTCTAACCGGCGAATTTATTGTTAGATTGAATATTTGTGCGCCTAAATGTGTCCGCAGCGACGAACAGACTACGCCCTCCCCAACGCATAGGCGACGTCGTTTTTTTCTTCTTTCTTTTTTTTTTTTTTATTTTTTATCGCGCCTATGACGTGTTTGCCGCGAATATCAACGTTCGAGAAAGCAAAACGGACGAAATCAACAACGAGGAAAATACCGATATGATAGAGACAGAGAGCGATAGTCAGAGAAAAATAAGTTTATACGACTTGGAATCGCATGAAATTCGGAAATTGGTTTTTTTTTAAATCATAATCGCACATTTGTCTGGAAATTTTGTATTTCGAAAAGGTATAAATTTGAAGAGCATTTCAGTCATTTTTTCGTTTAAAAATATAAAATATATGAGCTAATGAATACAGGCGATGTTTCGGAAGCATTTTTTGAAAAAGTATTTATATTTTGCATTGAGCACTGTTATTGTTCGGAATCGGATTATGTAAAATCAAAACAAAACGTAAACACTTAGAATATTTAGTTCATATTGTGTGATTAATCAATGGAATTTCTGAGATATATTTCAGTTAAATACAAAATGGCTGGTGTTCAAGTTAGAGTTTTGATTTTTTGAAAAAAGAGGATATTTTTCGTTCAACAGATCGAAAGTTTATATCGCAAAAAAAATACTTCGATCAAACATGAAATTTTTGTATCGAAAAAAAAGCAAAAAAAAAACTGGGAAAGATTGATGCGATTGTTTTTGAGATATCTTAACTTTGAAAACGTATAATATAGTTTTAGGAGAAACGAGATTAAAGTTTCTAATGCTGATTACACGCGTAATTAAAGCATTTATTAGTTTATACCTTACACAGAGTCATCTGCTATTCCAGGCCCATACGGAAACGCCAATTTGAAAAATTCACTTCTTTTCGGACTGCTGACTGGGATTAACGAGGATTAAAAATTTGAAGAACATCAAACGTTCGTCTTAAAAATTCAGATTTTGAATAACAAAATAATGCCAAAAAGATATTAACAAATTGATTTAAAAAAAAACAGTTGTTTAACATGTCATACATTTTTTTTTTGGTGAAACGAATACATTGATTTTTCACACAAAACGTGTGAATTTTATAGAAATTTTCCTTTTTTTTTTTCGAAATTTTTAAAGTCTCTACATGTATGAAACTATTCATTCAATGACCCAGTAACATATTTTCAGAGCAATATGTAACCATTCCACGAAAACGTATTCAAAATTTAAGACATTTCGTCCACTTGACAAAATTTCAAACAAACAAATTTCAAAAAAAGAGAGAAAACTCTGAAAAAATTCGCACGTTTAAAAAAAAATCAAAAAATACATTTTATGTGACAAAAAAGAAACTTTACTGATGATTTGTTGAATAATCGTTTGTTTTTTTTTTAACAAATTTGTCAATAACTTTTTGGCATATTATTATCATTGAAAATCAATGTTTTAAAAATCTTCAATATCGTTGGATTTTCTTTGTCAGATTTTTGACACGCAGCGAATTACTGAAATTCTGATCGGATCGAACAATTTTCTCGAAATTCGTTAGAATGTTTGTTCGATTAATGTGAATTGAGATTGAACAATGTATGTGCATAGATTAGGGTAATCGATGAAATCCCGAAAAAATATCGTTTAGATCTACATAGTTATTTTTTTATATCAAATTGGATCTGCGTAGATTTAAATTTGGTAAAATCGCAGATCTACCGGGCTTCCCGTATATAATGATAGATTTACGTAAATTCTAGTCGACATAAAATATTACGTTCGAAGACTTTTGCTTATTGGATCTCCGTTTATCTATACACAAATTTACTCGGATCGGAATAGATCTAATGTTGATATAGATACATTTAATTGAGAACTAGGTAGATCCAATTGAGACCTAGGTCGATCCTATTAAGATCTAAGATAAATCCAATCGAGATCTCAGTAAGTACATCCAATTGAGATCTGAGTAGGTCCGATTAAGATCTACACGATAAATCAATAAAGATCTTGGTAGATCCAATTGAGATCTAGGTAGATCCAATCACGATCTAGGATAAATCCAATTGAGATCTAAGTAGGTCCGATTAAGATCTACGATCAATCCAATTGAGATCTAGGTAGATATTAATTGGGATCTTTGTAGATCTGATTGAGATCTGTGTAGATCTTATTGAGATCTGGGTAAATCTACTTTAGATCCGGGTACATACAATTAGGATCTAAAAGACAAATCCAACTGAGATCTTTAGGTACCCCCACTTGATATTTAGGTAGGTCTGATTAAGATCTGCGATACATCCAATTGATATCTAGGCACATCCAATTAAGATCTACTAGAAATCCAATTAAGATCTAGGATAAATCCAATTGAGATCTAAGTTGATCTAGATAGATCCAAATGAGACCTAGGCAGCTCCAATTAAGATTCAGGATCAATTCAATTGAGATCTAAGTAGGTCCGATTAAGATCTACGATAAATCCAATTGACATTTAGGTAGATATAATTAAGTTCGGATAGATTTAATTGAGATATAGGTAGATTTTATTGAGATCCAGGAAGATCTTATTGAGATCTAGGTAGATCTTATTGAGTTCCAGATAGATCTAATTGAGATCTAGATAAATTTACGATTTAAAAAAAATTACATCTGCGTAGATCTAAAAAAACAACTGTAGAAGTAAATTTGATTCACGTGGATCTAAATTATTTTTGCCCCCGATATATTAATATCAGTTAATCGAGAATTGGCTCTTTAATTAAAACGCTATAAGCAATTATTCACGTTGAATTTTTATTCCAAATTTCATCCACCACATTTACAGCTTGCTCGTTGATTTTTTTATCAAACGTTTGTTAATATTTTTTACCGATTGCATGCAAAGATCCGCGTCAATGTCAAGACACTCGAGATTCTCGGGATTCGTGAGGGGTTCCCATTTTATGGGCAACGTTTTCGATACAGTTGGCGTTGGATTCCTATTAGAATAATTATAAGAATTTCTAATGATTATTCATAATTATTGATATCGTAGAAATCATGATAATTTATTTATACAAATTATTATGAAATATATTCATGCCGTGATAATAATTATCGTACCCTGATTTCGCAAAATTCGTCCACATTTGCGTAACACGTTCGATAACAAGACGCTCCGTCGATTCCGGCTCGGCCGGTGGAATTCCTAATTGCTGCATTACCTTGGGATAAAGAATGTAGGGCATATCGTCCGCGTGGCAAGCACCTGAACGACGAAGGAATAATAATTAACCATTCCATCGAAATCCTATTATTTAATAAACGAATAAAAAAAGGAGTTAAATACACTTATAGGCAGAATTAAACTAGTCTTTCGTTTGACCTTTCTTTGGGGAAATTTTTAAAAATAACCGAGTTACCTATTTTTTTTTTTTTTCAAATAATGAAAAACGAGAAATTTTTTATTCATCCATCGCGAAGGAAAATTTCATTGTATTCATCCACTTTCATGGAAAATTTCATTTTATTCATTCGCTTTGATGGAAAATTACTCCATCTTTTTTTTTTCATAAATCATAAACCGATCGCTATACTTTTGATTTCACACAATGATTATTCAATAAAATGAAATTTTATTGAAATAAAGCTCAGATAAAGCCAGTTTCATTCTTCCCAGGTGCATGCAACTCAAATTTAATATTTACCAGGCATATCCAATCCAAAATTACTCTTGACAAATGATTTTTCATTGTCGTATGAAAATTTGTACAGGTACGTTGGGCATGAGTTTATCGATGCTTGAATCTCAGCGATTTCGTGAACTCCCCAAACAACCTGAACTTCCGAATGCAGTTCAACGAAATTTTCGCGAGTTTCGTGAGACACGGATCTGTCACCAAAGTATATTTTTCTAAGATCCGAAACACTGATCCCGCGATCACGCAGTTGTTTCAGCACTCCGGCACTCAGCATTTTCTCGAAATCAGCATCGAACATGGCCATTTTCTTGTCGGTTATACCTGCGAGGGATTTTTTTTTTTTTTTTCAAGAGAAAAGAGAATGAAATTCGTACTTTTACTTCTGCGATTGTGGAATCGGAAAGTCAGCTATAAATTCCGATATCGGACTGTGAATTTCGTGGATGTTCGATGTACGGAGTGTACTGATATACATCCCATATGATTAAAATGAAAAAAAAAAAAGAAAAAACTCAAATAGTTGCACTAAAATAAACCTTTGCCGCAAATTTTTCAAAAGTACATCCCCGTGAAACGATTTCAGTATGTGTGTATGTGTGTGTGTACACGTGGAGCAATAAATTTTTACGATAGGGGACCTTGAGAAAAGGAATGTTTGACAAGGTGATTTGCATTCCCGTTTAAACGACAGCTAATAAATATGTGCATGTCATAATGCGGGATACGATGTTCGAGTGCTTAGAATATTTAATAAAAATTTACCTGTGAGAAACAGGATACCCTCGTGACTCGTGTGACCTATCATAAATGGTACTTTGGCCCCCATTTGTGAGGCAACCTTCGGAGGTATCGGTAAAAATGGATTTTTCGATTTTGCATCGACACTTGGAACGAACCAACGGAAAGCGAGTTTTGAGGCCTATAGATTAAAAAAAAAAAAAAAAAAAAAAAAAAAACAGAGACCCGATCGTGCTAAAATTATCGAAAAATCTGTCGCAAGCACAAGTTGAATTTGTATATATTACGTTGGTGGAAATCTTCGTTTCTGCCTCAGCGAGTTTTTGAGCATCGACGCTTCGAAGAAATTCGACCAATATTCGCGAATCGCTAATCTCTTTGCCCAATACTCGTGCCAAATATTGCGCATACAGTTTCGGTGATTCTGGCACACTTGCCCACGGATTAACGGCCACTCCACTCTGTGATATAGCTTTGTGAAATAGTCCTGAGAAATTTTATTAATTAAATATGCGGCTTATACGTATGGGCTCTTATAGGAGAAATATTCGAAGCTATCGTTGGAGATGATTTTAGGAGTTAAAAAACGGTAACGTTTCCCCGAAGAACCGCTTAAACGATATATTAGACCTTGATAGATAAAATTTGCCCATAAAGATAGTTTTTCACCGTGCCGATTTTGTGAAATATACTTGTTAAGGTAGTACCTCCGCGACCGGCGGCGGGGAATAAGCGGGAACGTCGGCAAGGCGAAGCGCGGTGAGCGGGCACGCATGAAACAAGAGAGAGTCGGACCGCTCACAGGCTCGCGCGTACCTCTTTCACTTACAATATCTCAAAAACTAAATGGTAAATCTTCCTGAATTTTTTTCACATTACTCGTGACATCCCTCTCTGGCTTCTCCTCGTTTTTCATCAACTTCTTAAGGTTAGTTTTGACGGTAGAATGAATAACTAACTCTTCGTGCATACATGGCGCATATGTTACGTGCGAGGGGCTATTCACTCTTGAAATCACTGAACCACCCTGGTCTTAAATCAGAATTGAAATCACTCGAAATCGGAGCAAATCACATAAAATCGGCGTTACTCAAACGTCGTTGAAATCACTCAAAATCAGAATTAATTCACTAAGAATTGTTTTAAATAGCGTGAAATCACGTCAGTCAGGAAATTACGTCAGTCAGGAAATCACCAGAAATCACGTAATATATGCAGTATCTAAAAATTTTTTTTTTAACGGCGTTGCTACTATCAAACTACGCCCACTAGAACAAACCACACAAACGTGCTCTAAAACGCATTTCCTATCGAATGATATAAAGTATCAGCATCGACAGCAACATAGTTTTTAGGTTCTTGAGCGAGACCCGGCGAGGTCTTGAGTCTCGTCTGAAACTGATGTGAGTCAGTCTTGCACTGATTGTGTGCTTTTTGCGTCAAACTTGTAATATTGTTTGTTGCAGGAATGTACGACTAATTTTATTCGATATTTTATTCTTTTCTTTTTTGTTTCGTCGTATGATATCACTGTAGGCGTTATACTCGTATAAAATTAAAACATAATATCGATTAGTGATAATTGGGTATCTTTTCGATCTGTCGTCTCTCGGCTCGCCTGTTTGATAAAATTATTGTATAAACTGCAACGCGTGCAGATTAAATCATTTGAATTTTGAAATATTATAAAATTTCGTGAGAAGCAAAGCAATTGAAGAAATAATAAACGTCACGAACTTCTTTATTCAATAATTACGTTACTTAATTAATTTCATTCGTCCAATTTTAATGGGATCTTAGAACAAAGAAAAATCGTGTGACATTGAATTTTAAGAAAAGTCTGAACTGTGGGCTGCGCAGGATAAAGTAATCATAGAGCTAAAAAAACCACTATTGCTGCGCATCAATCTGCTCTCTTATTTAACGATATCTTCACCTGATATGTCCATATTAATTCAGCGTTTTATAAACAAATAAAAAAATTATTTCAACTCTCAAATAATTTTTTTTCGATCCCTAAGTGACACCGCACTTGACCCTGGTATACTGTGATTTGATGTATAAGCGATAAATAATAAATAATTCCATTCCACGTGCTTTCAGTGATTTCACAAATGATTCGTTCAAATTGTGAGAAATCACTTGAAATCACATCGACTCGCATGTATTTTAAATTCACTTGAATCATTACTGAAATCATGTGAAATCGACTTCACTTTGAAATCACTTGTACACTGCACTTGGTAGTGAATAGCCCCTCGACGTTACGTGTAAATCAAGCCAACTTTGAGTGTAAATATCTCGGATTCGGAATGGTCAAGCTTATTTAAATTGCACAGATGTTCGGATAACATATTAAATAACCTGTATGCCAAATTTCGACCATTTCTTAAATTAACTATTTTGTGGAGGTACTACCTTAACAGAATTGAGCGTGAGTAGTGGCAAATTAATAAAATAAAAACGTATTTGGTGAAACAAATGCCGAACGCAACCTGCCCCGCATGTTGCACCGTGCCGCGCCATAACGTTTCTCTTGCCGCACCCAATAGATGTTAAGAACCTCCTTAACGCGCATTTTTACGGCGTAAGCAGAAATTGCGATTTTTTTCCCCTTTATAACTCCGGAGAAAATGTAGAGAAAATAATTTTTTAAAAGTATTATTTCAATACAGTATAGGTAAATAAAGCAGCATGACAAAAATCCGATTGATCGTGTACTCAGTTTATGAATACTATTTAATGAGCCCACAGAATTCATAATTATTCGCAGTTAAGGGATGTAAAGAGAGGATAAGCATGTCAACATCGCTGTATAGAGCCGGAGCAGTTAGGTTAGGTTGAGCGCGCAATTTTCTTGACAGCTCGAATGTTCTCTGGTGCCCTGTGGCTATGACACTTGACGGTACCAACCGTAAGACATACTCGTCATGTTGCCAGACTACTTTGCGAATTATGTACACTATAAAATCGAATTTCTTTCATTTATATCAATGTAAAATAACTTTTATCGATCCTTGACTGTCAAAAAGGGTTGAATATTCATTTATCGTTACTTAATTCATCTCAATTCTATGATTTTTCGATTCATGATAAATTATTTTCACAGTTGGCTGCACTGCCGTCGGCCCATGTATAAGCATATAGAGTTTCCGCCCATTCTCTTCACCTACCGCAAACCATAGTAAACCTCCTTAAGGGGAACAAATTTTTGCAAGCCACAGCGAATAAGTACTAAAAAATATTTTGCAGAACATAAATCAGATAATGGGCTAAAAAATACTTGGAAACTATTTTTCCATAATTTCTTCTCGGTACTTCCTAATTAGACGGTTCTAAAAAAATTTCATCTTTCACAAATCTTTCCACCACAATATATCAGCCACGTATTTTTTCTTTTAAAAATTATTTACATTATATCATTATGCTTATACTTTGAAATTATTATTCAATGAAATAAATGAATTTTCCCTTTTCAGCATTCAAATCGTCATTTTTTTTTACCTTCAGCCATTGGCGATATGGTGAGATAGTGAACGCACGAACCGCCAGCACTCTCGCCAAAAATCGTCACGTTCTTCGGATCACCGCCGAAATTAGCGATATTTTGTTGTACCCATTTCAATGCAAGAACCTGATCCTTCAAGCCTTGATTACCGGTCGTTTCTTCGTCCTCCAAATTCAAAAAACCTTCGATAGATCGCCCAAGAGAAATAAGTCATGACGATCCATGAAGTATTATGATCATTGGGCATCGTCGTCGTTTGTTATTATTATTATTTTTTTTTGTTAATTAAAATTACCCAATACGTTTAGTCGATAATTTATCGTAACGAGTATAACGTCCTTCTCGATAATGTAATCAGGCCCGTAGAACGTATCGTCGCCGGAACCATAGGCGAACAAACCACCGTGAATCCAGAACATAACGGGCTTTGACGATGATTGAGATGTCTCGTCGGATGGCGTGTAAACATTGAGATACAAACAGTCATCGCCTCCAACCATTGTTCGTGTGATCGGATCGTGCTGAGCGCAATTTAGTCCAAACTTGGAAGCTTCTTTTACGTATGACCATGGTTCGATGGGTATGGGATCCTAATTGAGATTACTAATTAGAAAAACGTTTTGTCTTTGAATTCTTCGTATCACTACTCTGTACAGATACATCGAATTGTTAAATCGTCCTTTCCTTTACTACACAGCAGTCTATATGGACCTAGAAATGTGCTAGTGCACGAGTAAATTTGCAATATGGACAGACATGGCTTAATCTACTTTTTTTTCTATTATAATCATAGAAGCTGTTAGCCCAAATAATGACGAAACTATCCCGATGATATCTCTGGACCAACAAGTACAAACGATCGAGTATACTGAAGTGCGAATTATTTGTCTTATAATTGGGACTTGAAATCAGACACGAATAAAGGTCCTAGCTTATTTAATGTCGTAAGGTAAATGTCCCAATACCGGACCATCTGAGAAGCTATTTAAATTCTAACTTATATTTTTCACGGTCAAACACCAACGCTTCTAAGAAATTCCTATGGCGAATACGAAGCTGGTGGACTGTAGTTTCGAAAACTCACGCTATCGTTGATGGTTCTATGATTAGTAGTTAATGCTTAATAAACAATAATATCGGCGAATGCAAATGTATCAGAAGTCGGGCGGGGATTCCTGGATATGTTCCGATATCGGACCATAGCGTGTCCCTATTGGCAACCACTGAAAAATCATGGTTTATGGTAATATTATATGAGAAAATACGATAGAAGTACTTACGGGAGAAAGGAATTTACTGAATGACATATCGTCATTCAGCGGGAAGAGCAAAACTCTTTTTTCCAAAAGTCATAATTTTGTATTTACAGTGCTATTGAGGGCAAAAATAAAGGAGACTTTGCTGATATAGTTATTGATAAATATAGGTTATTTTACGTACAATTGAACCATTTTTTGGCTAAAGGAATCTTTGAGATCCATATGATTGGCGGACTGAGGCATCAAATAAGAAATTCAAATAAAGGGCTCAAGTTTTTTTCAAGTATAGAGTCAATAAAGTGTGCCTAAATTAAGAATAATTACAGCTGTTCCAATTTATGTTAAATATTATTGTTATTAATTTCATTGCTACTTATCTGTCGTGTTCTTCTTAAATTTGAATATTCGCAAATAAAAAGTGAAATAACGAGGCGCTCGATGGCTCTGGTATCGCCGAATGCGTGTCTGTATATTAAAGTGTCTGAGAAAAGTTTAATTTTTTTTTTTCATTTTCGCTCTTTACCAGTTGAAATCACAGTTCTTCAGTCAATACTTAATATTCAATTTCATATTTTGCTTCTTAGATTAGGAATAACATGAAGCATAGATTAAGAATAAGTACGTTTTTCTCTCTCGCTTGCGCTCTATTTTGCAAATTCTCTTAGCTGTCCATAATCTGTAATTATGCACATAATCGAGTTTCGATAACTTCGCAAGTCGTTATGTCATGACCTGTTTTTTTTATAGGAAAAATTAAACTGCAAAAAAAGCAGCACCGTATATGTATAACTTCGCAAGTCGTTATGTCATGACCTGTTTTTTTTATAGGAAAAATTAAACTGCAAAAAAAGCAGCACCGTATATGTATAATTTGCTCTTAAGGAGCAAAAACAGAAGGTTGAATATTTGATATTTTATTCACAATCGTTGGAATCTCACTTAGAAACATTCGATAGCTCATTCAGTTCCCTTTTGAATGACATTTTTTGAAACATTTTCTGCCACATACTCACTGAAATATTGATAATTGTTTTATTGGTAATGATATCTTTCATAATTTTTTTTTTCGACAAATATGTTTGTTTGAATACCAATAATTATGATCAGGTGGGGGAGCGTGAAAAAGTCGAATGACTCATGAGTTGTCGAAAATTCGAAAAAGTCACTAAAGTATAAACAATCACCGAAATATTCAATATCGCGTAAAAAGTCACTGCCTCATAGAGAAATTTTCATGATGGTGATTTTTTGTAAGTTTTCTGTACTTTTTCGTATGCGACGTGTTAAAAAAAAATTATTGAATAACATTTTCTACATTGTAAAAAGTTTCACCCTAATATGAAAAAAATCGAAGAAGCTGAAGAATTTACAAACATTTTTTACAAAAAAACAGCTTCGGCACCTCTAAAAGTTGACCTGCGAGACTTTCCTTTTTCCGAGGTTCGATATTACCACTAGCCCTATGATTTTTGCGCCCACTATGCCACTCCGAGCGGAACCACGCCGAGCCGCGCCGAATCGCGCCGCGCCGAACCGCGCCGACCCGCGCAGAAGTGAACCGAAATTTGATGCACTGTAAGATGGCAACATTTTGACTTCGAGTTCCGATTTTGATTCTCACTTCTAAAGAATTATACATTTTTAGGTATAAAGAAAAAACCGTCACAGATGAATGTGATGAGAGAATTGTTACAGGTCGCTCCAGGACGGTGGAAAATTAAGTTTTTACCAAAAAATCTAGTTGCCAACTTGTATATTTCACAACGTGATGGGAGAATTTTTAGAGGTCACTCAACAATTCGACTTTTACCTAAATATCGATGGTTAACTTATACATTTTAGGACTCACACCCCCTTAATTTTTTTCATCGTCTAAACTTGTAAACAACGTCCAAATTTCACTGGAAAATATTAATATTCAGCGGTCGCTCAACACGAACAAAAAAATTATACTAATATTACATAATTACACTAAAACCCCGACACTCACTATCCATATTCATTCTTACTCCATATGATTGAACAACCCCTAAAAATATGAATCAATTCCATTTAAAGTTCGTGTGTATTGAGAGATGTTGAGTAGGAGGAAATATAGAAGACGAGAGTCGGGGTAGTAAACATTTCTTTTACATTTGGGCAAAATAATTCCGTTAGAAAAATATTTTTCATTGGAATTTGAACAATCTTCGAGAATTTCGACGATGATAAATTGAGAGGGTGAGAGTCGTGAAATATACAATAAGTTGGAAACTAGATTTTTTGGTAAAAACTCAATTTTCCACCGTCCTGAAGCGACCTGTAACAATTCTCTCATCACATTCATCTGTGAGGGTTTTTTCTTGATACCTAAAAATGTATAATTCTTTAGGAGTGAGAATCCAGATTGAACTTGAAGTCAAAATGTTGCCATCTTACAGTGCATCAAATTTCGGTTTGCTTCCGCGCGGCTCGGCGCGGTTCCGCTCGGAGCGGCATAGTGGGCGCAGACGAGAGACGAAAAGAAATGTAAAACTTTTATTTTGGGCCATTCTACTGTACCGCTCGCTATAAACATTTCATACCATCATTCTGTCACTTTTTCGTCTTCTTTTTCTGATTTTTCACACAGGAAATTCCAACGAAGTTTTAGGTCGTCCTTTTAGAAAAATCAGCTGTTACGGCTTTATCTACTTTAGTGTGACCACTTTCTCGTAAATTTTAGTACGAAAAAACTTTATGTCCGAGGTGGCTTACATTTTGGAAATGGGCTTGCAAAGTGTTCATGTGAAACGTGTACAATAAAAAAGTCTCAAAGTTGGATACTGCGTGGTAGGCATCCTGAATAGTTTGACATTTTGCATTCTTTTGTTTTAACGCTTAAAATGATCCTAAAAATTATCTCGGTCGAAAAAAATAATACCACCTCATGTGTCCCCATATAAATGTCTACAGTGCGCAAGGCAGTTGTGCTCATTTATCTGATTCGACGGCTATGCCCTCCGGCTATACGGATATACAAGGTATAGGCGAAGTAGATACAAACGGGAAGTGAGCAGACTGACTCAGACTACAACTTGACTGTGTAATACATCGTGAGAGTTTGTAGTGAGGTAGGGAATGTCAAATCTTCGTTCATACAGAGATACGTGCTTACAGCACAGGTTATTCCATTTTAATCGTGTATTCGGATACACGTACGTGCATACCAACGACCAAACAAGTATCGAATGCTACAGCGTGTTCTACACTGAATAATACGCGATAAGCATTTAATGTACCATTGATACATGGGCTTACTTTGAATCTCAGCTTGCCAATCGGTGGTTTGGCGTATGGAATTCCCTTGAACGCCGCGTATCGTTTTCCATTTATCGATTTCTCGATTACACCGCGCAATTGACCCTGAAAAATACGTACCAGGGGTCTCACGTCCTTCATCATTCCGGTTATTTTTCGTCGACACTCTGTTTTACCTTTAACCGAATACAAGATCGAATATAACAACCTCACTGCTAATAAAAAATTAATCGGCTGTAAGCCGTTATATTTCTGCTGTTATAATTTTAACGAATGTAACATTTTTATTTTCGTGCAGTTGCAGTTCGATTAGTTGCGAGTGGCTTGACTCGCCGTCGGCACTAGTCGACTGCGTGCTGCAGATGATGGTTCAAAGGCCTCTCGCACGTACACTATTATCTCTCACTCGTTTTCCCTCACCATCTTTACACACAGCATAATGAGCCGCTGTCGCTGAACGACGCGGTAAATTCAAATTTTCTGGAAATATATTCTATGCAGATAGAATATATTTCCAGAAAATAGAAAGATAGGAGTTCTGCTATTTTTTTTTATCTAATATTTCAAAGCTGATATATATGTACATTGCATAAAGGTTAACTCTATATTTATTATAATAACTAACGAAAAGATATATCTCTACGGAATGTTTCACGAGATGTTCGGCCCACAGGAGCTTGTTAGCTCGTGCGTGGGTATCACAGCTGCGTACACTAACCTAATATCTCTCAGCATATTTTCTCGCATCCGGGTAAGGCTCCTGCGTATCAGTAATTATTCCACATTATGTATTTATCCATTCTGCTTTCCACAACAATCACACGCGAAAATTCCCACAATCTGATTATCCGTTGCTTCTTTTATACATTCAATTGCCGTTGCTGTTTTCCTACTCGCTTTCCCCCTGAATATTATCCTAATATTTGGCGGTAGCGCATGCAAGATTCTAGGGGCTATATGTAATCATGGCACCTCCTGCCTATTGGCCTCACTCTCTTCTGGCACCACTACCTTGCACATGGCATTCACCTTCATCCCCCTTTGGCTTTCGGCAAAGGAGTATAGATTTTTTTCCACATAATACTTGAGGACAATACTGCAGTATGCTCGCCTCACATATAGTGCCGCGCTTAACGCATACAATTGTCTCGTCGGGAACATTCGGTTTTTTCGAAACATTACTTTTAGTATTCTTCCATTTCTGAAGTCGCACCCCCCCCCCCCCCCCCCCCCAACTTATGATCCCATAATTCCATACCGATACAAATAAAGATCTATATGTGAGTTTTAACATGTCTATGCTCAGGAGATCTCTCGCTCTTCTCATAAGGTAGAGCATATATCTAAAAGTTTCTTGATCAAGCTATCCACCTGAATAACCCATCGGAGATGCCGATCAATTATACTATTCCTGAGTACTTAACACTATTTACACTTTCTATCATAACCGTATTTGCATTTCCATTTTGCCCGTAGCTTTGCGTGCCGATTTCTATCTCTCTCACATTCGGTACATGATATCCACATAACAGCCAAAAGTTACGCACTTCATTTTCTCAATGCTGACCGTGAGTTTATTCTCCGAGAACCATTGAAAAATCCCCACACTATGTGTGGGGACCATGTGATCTGACCACCCACATCAACTTTAAGCAAATCATTCAGGTAGATAATAAAAAGCAGCGGTCCTAAGACCGTCCCCTGTGGCACTCCGAAATCTGTGGTCATGCAGTTACCGCTAACCCCGTTTATCGATACGAAATGTGTTTTCCCCCGCAGTTACGTTTCCAGAAGAGAGTGGACTGGTCCTCGCATTCCTAGACTATATATTTTGTCAAGGAGTATATTACAAAATAAAAAATCCGGTAGCTCTGAGATTTTGTTACAGGCTCGATAATGGAGAAAAATTAATTAATGGCTGCTATTTGATGTGAAATGTGTATTTTATGAATATTCGAGGGCCTAACCTTCCTTCATATGAGGAAGATCAAATAAAAAAAGCCACTTACTCGTAGACGAAGGTTTGTGAATGGGCAGCGTTCAAGTTTCAACTGGCACTTTTTTTTTTTTTTATAAACTAAGCCAAGTTTACGCTATCAATTTAAAAGACATTTAAAGATTCTCTCGGGTACAACTAGGGCAGGGATTTATCGGAAACGATGATCCTACTTTGATATATCGCAGATAATCCATCGCTCACTTCTCATAACGATATCAGATCTCCTCCGTCTTATTATCGTCATCGTTCTCGTTTATCCAACGCGGATCATTGATATTCTCGTAGCGAGGAAGAATAGAACGCGTCCTATATAAAGCTTCGATTCAATGAAATAGCGGTGACATTGCACCTCACCCTAACTCTCTATTGAACATTATAGATGTATCTATATAATAGTACCACCGGACTGGATTAATATCGGACACACGAAGGTTTTATTTTATCCTCAATCAGTACAAAATTTTCATTTGTTTCACTGGTGCATTCGTGCTATTGGGTTCATTCAATCATCTTTTCTTATTATACGGATTCTTTGTTGATTTTCTCTTCCTTTAGTTAATTGAATTTCCCCCGCAATGAAAAGCTCTTCCGAGAACCGGTGCAGCCACTTCAGCCATGTCTGTTATTTTTATTTGAGGGAATTAACATGTGTATACTTTTTTAATAGGGGGAAAAAACGGATGATTTTTGCCAGATCGTGATAAATGTAAATGTATATAATATAAATAGAATGTAAATCTATTTGAATCATACATTTTTTTTCAACTTAAAACAAATGTTTTTCATCGAGGCGAATTTGTATTTTCCGGCAATTTCGATGCAATCGATATTTATATACGCGTAACGGTTGAATAATTCTTCTGAAAATTTGATAGCAATTAAGCTAGCCTCAAATGGGGAGAAAAATTTTTTTTTTCATTATGTACTCTGCGAGGGCGAAGGGAGAATAAGTGTGTGTGCGCGCGCGCGTGTGTGTGTATGTGAGAGAGACAGAGAGAGAGGCAACTCGGAAATGGCCTTTTCAAAACCCGAGGAGAAACGTTTTCCTACTTGGGAGTCAAGATAAACCTTTGCTCTCTCGTCGTATCGTCCCACGGGAGAAAACTCGAGTGACCCCTATTCCAGCATAGATACTTGCCTCCTGTACTTTGCGCTGCTGTGTATCGTCATTACAAAAGCTCACGTCCCTTGCGGTGTGCATCTTATTACGAACCGAGTCCTTCTCGCTCATTCTCTTCACCGTTCGTGCTCACGATAATGATACTACAATACCGTACATCGACTACTAGAAAACTAAAGGACGTGAACCACAATACTTTGCGTATTAATACGTATGAGTTGTGCCCTTTTCTCTTAGACTCAATTTTACAATGTATATATTAAATAATGTATAGTATATACGTGCTGGTTATGGATTATTATGCAGCTCCGGGGCTGCTACGCTATATGGTACTACATACTATAAATGCAAATGATCCATACCGTATTATGTTGTGCGATAAATAAGCGAAAAGAAAAGACGATAATAAGAGCGAAGACACCGAAAGGGAAAGTGAACCTCTCGTAGATATACGCGTTGCAAAGAAAAAAAAAAAATCTCGCATTCACGCGGACGAGTGACCTGAGATTGACAATATAGTCAAATGAAAAATTATTTCCAATGATATTTTCCACGAAAGTAGTCTCAATACTCCTTTATAATATCGATATTTTTTTTTTTCAAGAGATAATTAAATTATTCATAAGAAAAACAGTTTTTATTATTTATCGTAGTGTGTCACAAAATTATTTTAAAAAATTATTTCCAATGAATTTCTCCACGAAAGTAGTCTCAATACTCCTCTTTTATAATATCAATAATTTTTTTTTAAAGAAATAATTAAGTTATTAATAAGAAAAAAAAGATTTTATTTTTTATCGTAATTTGTCACAAAATTATTTTACAGGAGTATCATAAAAATTATCGTGATTCCTCGTATATATATATACTTGTCGACATTTGTAGGCAAAACGATCATCTGTATTTGTGGTAATTGTTTGAAATTTCTGTTTCGTTTTTTTGCAAAGAAAATACGAAAGATGAGCTTGAAAAAACAATTCTCCAAATGTCTCGGGAGACTTTTTGGCTCTAGGTAAAAGTATATTTCAAACTGCAACGGAGTCAGTGGTGAGTGTGGCGTTGAAAGTAGAGAAGAGGGGATGAAAAAGGAACGAATGAATCCCGGGAGAAAGACCTCTGCTGTGTATTGCACTCGTCGCCGTAACTTTTCGAGTTTTCTTCATAGCGAATGAGAGCATGGAGGGTAAAAGTTTTACGTATATTCTGGGATTTCTTAGACAAGCAGCGGATAGCGTCGCACAAAATGGAGACGATATATTCGTCACGTAACCGTTTTTTTACTCGTCCCAGTTTTCATGAAGACCATGCATCAGACTGCTTGAGATTTATCGAAAATCCACAATTTTCGTGGAGTTGGGGGCAAAAAAAAAGAGAAAATAAAACGTAAAAGTTGTAAGAGTCAGATATATATATAGAGAGAGAGAGAGGGAGAGAGACAGAGAGATGGAAATGAGAGAAAACTCTATCAAATAGTTAGTTTGATTGCTCCCGAGACGGTTCTCACTTTGGGATGAATGAATCATGCAACTCAAAGCAGACTCATTGCATATGTGCATTTATGAATACCGTAAAGGGAACGAGAGAGGGAGAGAATGTAGGAAAATTTTCTCCCACTTGTATACTCCGGCCCTACGAATAAGCGTACTTGAGTTTCAGTCTTGACAATATATATATTCCCCCGTAGAAATGCACACCACGTTCCATTTCACAATCTCATTTAAAAGTAGAACAGCACACAATGTGCGCTTTTCCTCAAAGAAGGAAGATAATATAATTGCTCAACTATGTATTTCCGAGTTTGGCGGAAACTCGAGGTATAGTTGAACACGTAGTATACTATGTGTACTGGGGTGATGAACAATAGCAGCCTCTCTGTTGTTTTGTATTTTATCGGTGGGGCTTTGTACCGAGTGAATGCATGGTAAAATGGACCATCAAGTCGGTAGACAAAAGAACGTTCTACACCACGTCGTTCGTTACCGCGAATATCCTCGAGTCAAATCGTCGGTCTGACCAGTTACGGATCCGCACTACTTATAGTTCGCGTGTAAATCGCTAAATCGTAGTATTTTTTTTCGAGAAAGAAAGGACTGGGCACTGGGCTTAGTTGCATAAAGCTTTGACGAATAAAACAAGTAGATATTTTACTCATTTGAAAAATAATTCAGTCAATTAAGCAGTAGATTAATAAACAAAAGGTTGATTGACCGAAATGGGAAATTCATCATTCGAAGAATATATTCAATTTTTAGTAAAAACTATTGAAAAAAAAGTGAATTAATATAATTCCGGTTGAGTCAAGTACTATAGTTGGACAATTAAGCTTGGAGCAAACTTAAATATTTCAAGTTCGCAAAATTCTTTCACAGTTGCTAAGATACAAGAACTATCTTAATATTTGACGTTTGCCATGGATCCTTACAGCAGCAAACTTAAGGTTCATAAAAAATTAACGCGAATGCCAGTACGTAACAGATAGAAGAAACGAATAAAAGACTTCACAAGGATTTACAAAATGACGGAGAAAGGAAAAAGAGCTTCTCTTGTCACATATAATGCAGAGCCATGAAAAATCATACTCCTCGTATAGTTATATATATACTTGGCCATAATGTACGTCAAAATCCTAAATTATTTACTCGATTGTCAGCGAAACTCCATATGGCAGGTCACTTATATAGCTATATAGGCAGCCTTTTTTACGTGAGAAATTTTTTTTCGAATCTAAATGAGACACACGCGGCTCATGGGATACGTCAAATCGCTCCAGGGCCTGTCGTATAACGACAATAAATTGACAACGGTTCATGAATTTAAAAATTTCGATAACCTGAATGACGTCCCCTCGCATTTCCTAATAAAAAAAAATCCACTGAAAGGACAATAATTGATCATACATTGTATGTTTATTGTTTATACGAATAATTCTAATCTTTTGATTTGCTTGATAATTTTTTTTTTTTAAATACAGTCTTTCAAATAGACGAAGCGCTGTTTCGTCATTTTGTGCAATTCTGTTCGAAGCTTCATTGCATACCAGATACGCAATCACTTCGTGAATGACTCGGATTCTCACCGAACGTTAACTATATACAGTTCGAGAGATTATGGCCAGTTAGACGGTTTCCTTGAATTGCAAAGTTCCTTTTTACAGCGCTGCAACTTTAAAAATAAATTGCAGCATTGTAAATAAATTGGTAACGAGATGAGTCTTGTTTGATTCGGATTTCCAGAAATTAATTTCAAATGCTAATCAGGAAAGCTATTTCGCGTAGAGCATTATGTTCCGCAACTGGCTCGTTAGCACTGATAAAGAGAGATAGAAAAATCTTTCAAGCCCTTGATACCCGAAGGTCACGTCGTTGATCAGCCTGAGACAACGATCTTTTAAGAAGGGAAAGGCTTATTTGATGGAAGCTTTTCCATGACCTTGGAGATTTTTTGGGATTTTTTTTTTCTGGGCAAATAGAGCCTATACAATGAGCCCATGAGCCTGTGCTTTATGAGAAAGAGTCTAAAAGATAATTGCGATTCGTTGCCAACGGTTTTTCGGAAAATACTCCACACTGGCCAATGATGATTCAACCCTCCTTTCTCCATATTTTCTTTTCTCATCTTATTTCGAAAAAAAAAGTGATCGGCAATGCACGTATGAAACCATCGTGAAACCAATAAAAACGAATTGATCGGTATTCAAGACACTCCTTGTTGATCACATCAGTTCATCATTGATGTATCAATAATTTTTCGATGGCAATAAATACCAACACAATTAGACACAATTTAGATCGAGCAAATGAAATTTAGACATTTATTTACTGGAAAGTAAAGTAAAATATATGCGATAGCGAGTGTTCGTTGCATTTGGATATTGCCAGTCTTATTCGATTGAAACAAACTTCCTCGGATTCAAGTATAACTTTCATTCGAGTCAAATCGATCGATTATCAGATTTTCAATAACCTTGCAAATTAAAGACTTACATGTGAAACTTACATGTGATTTCTCATGAAAATAAAAAATATGAAAAAAATTCATCATTTTCGAAAAGTTTCAAGTACCTTGTTTTGTTTTGTTTTGTTTTTTTTTCACCATCACGAACCTTTTGGCTCTATTGAGAAAGCAATAAAAAAAAAAATATCTGATCATCAATAATCTCTCGCGTACGAATATAAACTTAGCCAATCGACTTGACGAAACTCGATCGATTTCTGCGAGTCACGCGCACCATGTCCTTATGCTATTCATCATTCTCCATAAGCCTGAAGCGTTTATATTTTTCCGATGGATGTTTTTCCCCTTTCGAGGCCTCTGAGTATGTTTCTTACGGCGATCGATCTTTGCTGAATAATTTCTTGTGCATAACACGCCATGTGGAGCGTACGACTTTTATTTTTCTTTCACCTTTCCATTCGGTCCAATGGGGTCAAAGTTAATCTACGT
Organism: Rhorus exstirpatorius; assembly: GCA_963564615.1. Lineage (NCBI taxonomy): Eukaryota > Metazoa > Arthropoda > Insecta > Hymenoptera > Ichneumonidae > Rhorus > Rhorus exstirpatorius. The sequence goes on from OY751313.1 coordinate 42,698,943, forward strand.
TATCCCTGATTTTTGCCCCTGTTGAATCTTCGTGCTGGCTTCTTGTTCTCCAAAAGTGTTGAAACTAAGACACAATCGCATGTGTCTCAGGAAAAAAAAAACAGTACAGACCGGAGAGAAGGAGATTTCAGGGAGCTTCTATCCGACAGCTTTTTATTCATCAATTTTCGATGACGTCTTCTCACGAATTATTGAGAAGTGATAAAAAAAAGACCGTTCTCGAAACAGATTTTCTATGTTGAAAAAAAATGACTTTTCTCAGTGTCCCACGCAACAACGATCAAAGTTTTATCTACACAGTTGCACTGTGCGTACTAAACTATCGAAAACTATTGAAATTCAAGAAAATTGATTCGTTCTTCCATGTATTACGAGAGTGCAAATAATATTTCGCGATAAATCGAAAATAGTATCCAATCGGCCCAAGCTATATATACACATCGCTGACGTATTTTTTTGTAAAATTCAATTTTATTGCAAACAAAAGAAAAGTTAGTGAAAGTTTCTCGGGCAATCTGACTTCACATTGTAATGGAGGGATCGCGTGGAATTCTCCGCTTGCTTTTCTTGCGTTGTATAAAATAGCAAATGGGAAAAACGTATATACGGGACATTCCAAGTAAAATCACGTGGTCATCGGCCTGACCTCCTCGGATTCAGCTGACGATTTTTTTTTGGGCATATTGTGGTTAAAAAAAAGGTCATTTTTTCAGATTTTTATCATTTGTTTTACCCCATAAATTAATTTTTCTTCCCATAACTTTTGAGTAAAAATAAATTAGGCCCAGGTATAAAATTCTGAAAATTTTTCTATAGAAATCTAGGAATAAAAAAAAAGTATTTTTATCACAGTTAGAGAATGGGCCGACAATAATTGATATATTTTTTTTTTAATTAATGAAAAAAAATTATTTTCCAAATTTTGAAAAATCAAAAATGTCAATGATAGTTTATTGTAGAAAAAAAATAAAAATAAAATTTTTACCCCGATCCATTTTATTTTTCTTTATTTTCTACAATAAGCTATCATTGAAATTTTTAATTTTTCAAAATTTATAAAATAATTTTTTTTCTTTAATGAAAAAAATATATAAATTATTGTCAGCCCACTTTCTAACTGCGATCAAAATAATTTTTTTTATTCCTAGATTCCATGGAAAAATTTTCAGAATTTTAAACCTGGGTCTAATTTATTTTTACTCAAAAGTTATGGGAAAAAAAATTATTTTATGGGGTAAAACAAGTGATAAAAATCTGAAAAAATAACCTCTTTTTTTAACCAAAATATGCCCAAAAAAAATTCGTCAACTGAATCCGAGGAGGTCAGGCCGATGACCACGTGATTTGACTTGGAATGCCCCATATACATGTAGGTTAATCGTAACTCGCGAAGGAGGAGACGACGGAGAAGAAGGAAAAGAAGGAAAAAAAACGTGTTTTAACGTACACAGTAAAACGGAGATTGCCACCGTGAGAAAACCTTTCGAGCGTGTTATCGAGATAACTATACCTCGCTGCATTTCTCGTCCCTCGGTATACGAGAAAACCAGCGCGAACTAATACCAACCGCGAAAACCTTAAATTTATCTTTCAGTGAATCCGCCTGTATACCCTTCACGTGAAACAGTCATTTTGCTCCAACCCTTTTACTCCAATTCCGACCAAATGTCAAATTGGTAAATCGTTTTTTTTTTTTTTTTTTTCGAGAAAAATCCCTCTGGTCATTGTGTATTTACGGTAAACGTCAAGTATATCGTCCAAATCTGCAATCACTCGTGTCAATTTTCTTTGGTATTCTTTCACTTAAAGATACACGGTGTATTTATAAAATTTGGGTCATGAGTCAAGCATCAAGGAAAATCGAATTTAATCCCCCCAAATTGTATCTATATTGAATACATTACGGTATTGCTCAAACTACCGAATTAAATCGATTTTGCTATGATATCTTTAGATTCAAATGAACTTTGTTTCAATCATTCATCGTGAATGATTTCATCGGTAAAAAAATCTCCAACCGACTGCTCGGGAACAAAGTTTCATCGTCCAAGCGTTTACTTATGCGCCCACTTTGAATTAAATTACAGTCATAAAAACTTGTCGAGTTTTATCTTGTAATAAAGTACGTAGATCCGGCGTTGAAAAAACTTCAGAACTCTCGGGAAACGTGTGAGAAAGAGCAAAACGAAAGTGATTTGTTCTCCTATTGTTGGATGCGAGAGAGAGGAGAGATCTCGTCAAACGCCACCCTCGGGGAAAAAGTTAAATTGCATTAAAGGGTCTCCGCCCTTGAGAAACCCTCCTCTTCGCCCATCTCAGCGTCGGCTCGAACCATTTCATCCTTACCCTCCGGCTATACGCTATAATTTCGTTTTTGTCACCTGTACCGCTGGTATTCTTTTTTTTTTTTCGTTTTGAAACAATCAAGCTACCCTGTCAATTCTGATCCATTTTTAAAGTGCCAAGTTTTCCCCTTCGATCACGGCTATCTCGTCTTTTTCGGGGTCTTCGTACTACGCGCCTCCCCGCTTCCCCGCGGTATTATTCGATGAAAATCGTAAAAATTAAGATAAAAAATATCTGTATGCTCATCCTGTACTACATCGGATGACTTAATTTTCCAGAAAGTTTAGCCTACATATGATTTTCATTCAAAAGCACACTTTTCTTTATCATTTTTTTTTCTCCCCCTCGGTTATCCTTTTATTAATATTCAAGTTTTACTTTACGGCCAACGAGAGCTCTTTCGCACAACCGTATCGTCGCATTTACTCGATATTTTCAACGTTCTCCGGTGATACGTGCGCTTTGAACCACAGAAATAAAACAATCTTGACGTTTTCTTTTCCCAGAATATATATCTTGCCAGAACTTTTCTAACTTTCTTTTTTTATTCCGTCTGATCTTACGCGTCTCTTGAAAATTCCAGCGTTGCTCCCGGACGCCGTTTCTCCTCGAGATAAACCACCGTCTATTACTCTTCGACTCGAAGAAGCAGGGGAGCTCGGAAAAGCTGAGTGTTGTTGGCTTATTTATTTTTGCTGTTTCTTATTCTTTTTCTTTTATTTTTTTATTTTTTTTTTTTTGTTAAACCTCTTATCTTTCGTTTGGCTAATATGATGAGGTTAGAAAACTCCACGGGGACGAATCGTCGCATCGAATAGTTCATTTGTACAGCCCACTGAGCATAATAGAGGTGAAGGAAAGCAAAAAATTTGTTGTAATGAAAAAAGGAAAAGGAAAATTCTCGCAAAGTAGAGGGAAGCAGCGTGAATCATAAAAAGATCCCGCGGGAGCGATAAAATATTTTCGTAAAAGCCTTTAAGCCTCGAAAGGCCGCATTCAGTTTTTCCGACAAAAGTGATCGAACCCGATATCACCAGGCGCTGTATGTATCCGGATTCGGGATAGCTGTACAAATATTTTCGTATACATGTGACCATTTTTTATCTCAACGTGAAGATTTCCGAAAAGTCGTTATACAATATGTCTTTTACAAAACCCTCGATCGAAATTCGAAGGGTCATGTACAGGGGATTCATTTATATACGCGTGTGAAGTTTTCTATTTGCCTGTTCATTCGTCTTTACAACTACCAAACCATCGCTCAGATCCATATTTAATTAGAATCACATAATTTTGCAGACAATTTAACACTGAATAATATGCCTGAGCGAGAGTACCTTAAATCGTTATTTTTCTTCGAATAAAAAGACGCGAAGACGCGAGACATTCTCATTTGAAGGTCTTTCGGCATTCAAAAAAGTATTTTCAGCTATTGGCAAGTCGGTGATTCGAGAGTCAACGGTCGATAGTATTTTATAACGATATTCTCCGCCCTCAAGTAATCGCATACTTTGGCACTTGATTTTTGAAAGCTTTGAATAAAAATGAAATAAAACATTTTTTTTTTCCAAATCCCTATAACGAATTGTTTATTTGAATGAAAAACATATTTTCGGGGGCACGAATACACCTTACTTAAGTCAAGTACATTTTGTATTCACCCCAGTGAGAAGGTTGCTCATTCTTATACCCCATAAGCATCGAATATCCTTGACGCAAGATCAATCGTACGATTTTTTTTGAGGCACGAATAGAAGACAAGAAAAGCGCAATTGGAGAGGGAAAAAAAAGTTCAAATTCAATGTACTCGTCATTGAAAAGTGAAATGTGCTTCTTCATGTTGATATCGGGGCCCGCCGATGTGAAATAAAATATACAATTTAACGTGTTCATTCACAGGATTTATTGTCTCCATTCAACGCTATGGTCATTGCGAAGTTCACTCTACGTGCGATTACTTCTATAAAAGTTTATTCAAATGAATTCATCCTCACTTGTAGCTTGTACAGATATAACTGCAAATTTTATTGAGGATTAAACTGAAATTGCCAATATGAATTGAGTCGTAACAGTTGCTCTGATAGAAATCTATTTGTTGACTCTACTGTCCGCGAGAATCGGTGAATGTGTTTATATATGGCACATTTATATGATTGCGGGCGAGAAAACCCTCCACGTGGAAAACCATCTGGTTGGATTGAATCAGGAAGGTGCTTGTCCGCCTGTTTTAACGACTTTGCAAACGTTGCGCCGAAACATTCTACCCGCGCTCCTGTCTTCAAAATGAGCGAGGAAACGAGAGAGATATGCGAGAGCGTCATTGGACTCTCGGTTTATTCGCACTGAACTCATTGAGATGAGCCGTATACCGATTCGGCACTAATTTTAATTGCCCGTGGCCGGTTGATTGGGCTTCTCTCCATCTGTTTCACTCTCTCGAAAATCCGTTTATGTTTTACCCCTGAGCGCATAAAGAGGGTGTTGCTCAACCAAACAAAACGGAACTTGCGGAATTCGACAAGAATATACATCGATAAACAGCTATGTATGGTCTATTTCGCTTTTTCTTTCTATCTCTCATTCGATAGCCATTACATACAATCGGGTCCTGTTTAACAGGCCAAACATTGTTCAAATTCGTGGGAAGTCCGAGTACTGCAATCCTGTAGTTTGTACCCACACGGGACGAAAATAATTCACGGATGATGAAAAAGTTATTCGACAGGTAAGGACGAATCAAAAGTGTTTATCTCGTGAACGCAGAGTTTTCTTTTATGAAATAATCCTATAATTACCAGATGATATATATGGCAATACAATTTCATCAATCAATATCGATGAAGAACAATCGACTATAGTTTATAAATACTATGGATTGAAAATAATAGAAGCTAAGAAAAAATTTCTACTTGCATACTCGAAACGAATTCGAAACAACATCGAACGATGGAAGAAACAAAATTTGGACCCTGTGACACACTCGTGATACATGTGGAATTTCTCAACAGTGTTCGTCTCGGTCGTTGATGAGGAAACACTGCTCGAATGCTCATTAAGGCATCAAGTTGCATTATTGCAACTCGATAGTTCCCCAAATTAATTATAGTTGGTTCCCGTGTGCCAAGCTTACAGTAGAGGGTTCGCTCGGGGCTAGATTCAAAGCTCCTCTCTCTCTCTCTCTCTCTCTCTCTCTTTCTCTCTCTCTCTCTCTCTCTCTCTCTCTCTCTCTCTCTCTCCCATCTGATCGCTCTCGGTACTCTGACCGCTCTACTCCATGCTCTGAATTTATTCTTCGACGGATACGTATACGTGCAGAACGAGGATAAATCGATGAATTATTCACGGCTAACCGATTTTCGATGTGGTCTCAACGTATTTCGGCTCATTTCATGAACCCTTACGACAGCGAATTGTATGAGAGATAGAAACGATTGAATTGCAGGTAATTAATGAACTTGGAACAAGCGTATCGGAAATGAACACTTTTCGAGTGAAAAATCATTCAAAACGATTTTAAAATACTGAAAAACAAAAAAATATATAATTAAGAAAGAGCAAAAAATAAAACTTTTCTAAATATTTGTTCATAAATTGATCCAAGTAATTTGTTCTGATCTAAGAAATCTTGCTGCAATCGAATTTGAAAAACCCTATTTTTTTTTTTCAAACCCTAGTTTTTTTTTTCTCCTCAACTACGTGGTCAAAAAATCTGAAATAATTACGATGTACTCCTAGTACCAGCACAAACCTCCCCTCAAATTTTAGAATCATTCATACCGTTTTTCTCTGGGTTAAGAACCTCCTTAAGTATCATTATTCGAAAGTCGACAACGTCGTCGCTAGAATGGTATAATGGAGTTTGATATATATTTACTTTTCGATGCTTTAGCAAACTTTGAGTAATGCCAAAAAACTGATGAAAGGGCAAAAATACTAATAGAAAGGAACGTAATATATTTGCGTTATTAAAGTTTTTGAGTATAGTTTTTTTTGGTGATCGGGCCTGTTGCGTCTGTTCACTAGATACTTCTGAAAATGTCTCTTTCAGATGGTTTATACATCCAGAGGCAATGTGTGAAAGTGCTGGTTTCTGTACGAGTTTTCGTGAGCTTGTCGAAAGTTCTCCCTGCAGAGGCACACTCTTAGCAACGAAATTTCTCTCGCTCTGAAAGACGTCACCGCGTTCAGAACAAGTCCAAGAACTTTTACATCGACGGCACTAGTAATCCGTTTGCGTTTTTTTTTTTTTTTTTTTTTAATCCTGAGCTGAGAAAGGAGCAACTGTGTTCCATTCTGTGCAAGGTGAAAAGTTAAGAAACTTTGGCATGGATAAAACTTTGATAATTACAAATATATGCTCTGTTTAATCCACTGAGGGAAATATACACTGTAAAAAATGTGGTGTTAAATTCAACACTAATTCAACACCGCTCACGAATTCTATAGTGGTCCACCCCGCTCTGTGTGACCTGTTGGTGTTGATTGTCCGGTGTTAAGTATTGATAGTTGACACCAGACTGCGGTTCATCCGATTTGACACCAGGACGGATTCTACAGTGGATTCTAACACTTTACAGTGTGTTATAATAACACACTTTAAGTTCGTTATTTTTGTACGCATTTATCGTGTCAATGAAGCCAAATGAAAAACGCGGGTCAAATTGGCATAATAAATATTTTTTATTATTTATACATTAGCAATTAGGAATGATCGATGAATGACTTGAAAACAGTTGTTCCATTATTTTTGAAAATCCTGTAAAAAAAAAAAAAAAAAACAAGTCGTTGACCGGGATTTGAACCCACTATCCTCCATTCGACGAATTCAGCACTTTCGACCCTTAAATAACCATTTAAAAAAAAAATTAAAAATTTGGAAATTATTTTTTTTCACGAGTGTTTCCGGCTTCGAAGCGCGGACGTTTTTCCGTCGAAATTAATTTTGAGCCTACCTGAGATTTTACCTGAGACCTACCTAACGACCTACCTAACGACCGACACTCTACCACTACGCTATTGATTCCTTATGAGTTTCTTGTATTTAAATGATATTAGTATACGAGTTCTCATACACCATTCGGTGTATCCTATGACTCCAAACGAATTTATGTATGATTATTTTGGGCGATTAAATTTCACACATTAAGTCGTATATTTCAGTATATGCGCAACACCGTCATGTGTGAAAAATTACCACCGAACAAGTGCAACGCAAATTCGTTTCTAGCTAACACCGCCACTCGGGAGATATTCGCTCAAAACGGCGTTAACATGCCGTTAATAAATATTCCGGGTTCATTCTTTAAGTCTGTATATCTCCAAAGTTGTTTGCCGAAATGAATTATAATTTTAATTGAAATAGCACTCAGTCGGTCAGTTCAACTGCGCCTTCGAAGCACATATTTACACCGGATTTAACTAATCACGACATTAGAGTGGTGTCGTATCAGAAGATAAACGGTGTACTTTCATGACAAAATTGTGCGCGATGTGGTGAAACACTGGGTTTAGTGTTAAATTTTGATGAAAAATCGCTTAACACCGATATACAGTGTACGAGGTCAACCATGATATCAGAACGGTGCTGCCGATAACACCACAGATTTTAACCACTAACACCGCACCAAATTGACACCCCTGATTTTTTACAGTGTACACTACTAAGTAATTTGAGAATTGTATGCTATCAACGCGGATTAAATTCTTTGACCAATGCGATTGAGATTCGAGAAAATATTGCTTAACATCTCACACAAGCAGAATTGGTCGCGGTCAGTATCAGGATGGGTGAACATTTAGCCGTACACTGACTTGAGCGTCAAATAATGATCGGGAGGCAATTTTTCTGAGATTCTGATGATAATGCAACTCAAAACATAGTGAAATATGGCCAACGGTATCGGCCAGGTTTTACCCAGTTTCCCTGTGCCCTAGTGCAAACACGATACAGTAGCGCATTAGTATTGAAATTTAAAAAAAAACAAATAGCTACGGACAACACTCGGCGGGAGCTCTTAACGAATTAAATGGAAATGGGCACAAAGCAGGTCGAAGGCCAAGAACTCCGAACGATTGGGGCACTACTATTAATTATAAAAAAAAAAATCTATTCGCATAACTATTTTATTTCCAAAATGTCTTCCGTTTATTCTTTATTCTTCTAAAATAACATTCACCTACATTCACGTAATACAATAACTTTCGTAACTCCAGGAGTAATAAAAATTTCCGATAAATACTGATATAATAATTGAAGGGTGGATTATACGAATAATCAAAGATCAGCAGCATCTTTTCGACATCCGCTGTCTCCCATCGTGGAATAAATTCCAGATGACTCATCACACACTTTAGTATCTCGTGATGATGACTGAAGAAAGTACACGGACGAGTTATTGAGATACCGGAAGTTTTGCAATATATTCCATCATCCGAGTACGAGCTTGGGAACCCTCTTGACTGTCCTGGACTACGTAGCTCTCGATAAGCGAGTAAGAAGAGGACGGTTCACCTGTATATAAGTTGGTCGAGTATAGAAAAAAAGTAGGTCTGAGCGGCCAGGGAGAGGTAGGAGTAAAGAGGAAAGCACTCGTGATCGGACCCTTTAAACCTCCTACAATATCGAGGAAAACTGGGAGAGTGTCTTTCCTCCCACTTTCACGTGTTTTTTCCACCCTCGCCGCCCCTCACCATTTTATCCATCCAGGCAAACCACCCGAGATCTCTCTCTCTCTCTCTCTCTCTCTCTCTCTCTCTCACTATTTCTCCTTCTATTTTGCCCTCTCGCTTCTGACCGGATAAGCCCATGCCAAGTTGAAAGCATAGGCTGATGCCCTGGCACCCTCAACTTTTTTTTTGCTCCTTGGACTTTTTCACGTGTGTGCTGGCTTGTAGATAAATTTGAAGGGCCAAAGCTTCTCATAAGCACATCGAGAAATGTTCAATCCTTCCTTCTCATGGACCTCACTTCCGCTAAACCGACGGGATAAATCCCGGGTCTCTCGATCAATCCCACGCACATCATCTTTATCAGTTGATGGAGCATAGAATCGCCCCCCCCCCCCCCCATTTTTGATCTTCGAGAATAGATGGGTGAGCAGTACGATTGTGTAAGTGAGCAAAAAAATGTGAGAATGAAAGTACAATGGAGAAAAAATCGACTCAAATATCGAAACTTATTCGTGTAGCCCATGAGTAGACACGAGATTATTTAACCAGAGCGGAACAACGCGGACGATCATTTTTTTCATTTCCCTGAAAATTGGAAGATCAAACGAGCCCGCCGAAGGCGGGCGAAGTTTGATCAAAATTATATGAAACGTCTCGTTCGAAGATGATAGTTATTGTAGTCATGCTTGTCATGCTTCACATCACAACGTTTACCGCATATCTTTTAAAATTTTTTGGCGCCTATGCCGCCATCTTGTCCCCGTCATTCCCTTGGCAACGTCATATTGTTTTGTGTAACGTTTCGGTTTGTTCAGAATTATCAGGTGGTATTTGGAAGATGATAGTGGGAATAAAGAATTTTTTTTTTTTTTTTTTTTTGGGTACTTAGGGGTGGGAGACTATCATCTTCGAACGAGACGTTTCATATAATTTTGATCAAACTTCGCCCGCCTTCGGCGGGCTCGTTTGATCTTCCAATTATATTGCACGTCTCGTTCTCGATGATAGTTATTGTAGTGTTTTAGAGACAATGATAATTCTGGTGTTCATTTATCATTTCTAAGTAAATGTATTCCCTTTATTTGGTACTTTATCGGCACAAACTTAATATAAACAAAAGTAACCTTATAATTAGCTTAAGATAGCTCGAGCGAATTGGTCATTAGGTGCTTGGATGGGCTTGTTATAAAACTTAAAAAATATTTGAGAGTCTGGTGCCCATCCAGCACTACGTCTAATTGTTACGATATCGACTCCTCTTTTATGAGCAGCAGAGACAGCGGCATGCCTAGTACTATAAGCAGTAAATTGGTTGGTGTCTATACCCGCTTTCTCAAGGAGTGCTTTGATCCAATGACCAATTGTCTGCGAGGATACTGCTTTAAACGGTTTTATAGTTGTAATTAATAGACTTTTTGTATTCTTGTCTCTGAGATCTTTAGTAAGTTCTACGTATTCTAGTATTGCTGATGCCACACATAGACCTGGTTTTTCTTTGAAAAAAGGTAATATCAACTCAGGTTGAAAAACTCCTGGCCTCGATGTTTTAATTTTCTCAGTAATTTTAATGTTAATACCCTTACCGGATCTATATATATTATCAATATTGATTAGGGATAGGGTTTGAAGCCTTTGAGCAGTCGTTAAGGCTAAAAGAGTTGCTACTTTTTGAGCGGCATCTTTCAAATTAAGTTTTCTTAATGGGTGAAGCTCCTCTAAATAATTTAGAACTGGTCCAACATCCCAAGTCGTAGCGTATTTGGGTCTCGTTGGATTTGTTTTGAATACGCCTCTTAGAAAACGCGAAATTAAGCCGTCACTGTTAATATCATATGTTGAGATCAATGAAATGGCTGAACGCATGGTATTCAACGTATTATAACCTGAGCCCCCAGTGAATCTAGTGTTAAGAAATTTTATAATTTCTGATGTTTTTGTATGAAAAATATCGAGACCTTTAGAATGCGCATAATTCCACCAACATTTCAGACTACTCTCGTATTGTTTAAGCGTTGACTTAGCGATGGAATCAATCATCACCTCTACAGCTTCTTCGTTGATTCCTTTTTTCAGGTAAGCTGACCCGATAATTTGCCTACCACCAATGAAAGGTGGGATGCTAATGGGTGGTTCTCCTTTCTGTAAGGAGATATCAGTAACGAATTACTAGGTTTCAATGTGATGGCGGGTTCCATAAGGAGAGATGTAAATAGAGGATACCATGGTTGGGAGAACCAGGCAGGCACTATAAGTATCCCTACGGCTTTATCAGTAATAATCTTTCTCAAGGTACGAAGAATGAGTGCGAAGGGAGGAAAAGCATAAAACAGCTCATTTTTCCAAGAGACTGTAAATGCATCCACCAATTCTGCTTGAGGATCCGGAAAGCGAGAGTAAAACCTTTCACATTTTGTATTTAGTCTGGATGCGAATAGATCTACAGAGAAGGGACCGAATTGCTCCTCAACCTGCTCAAATGCAGATTGGGAAAGCTCCCATTCTGTGTCTGTATTAGTATTGCGCGATGCTCTGTCTGCATCGACATTCTCTATTGAACTAATGTACGATGCTTTTAACCATATTTTCCTGACTTCGCACCATTCCCAAACTTGCCTGGAAAGTTCACTGAGATGTGGGAATTGTACGCCTCCAGCTCTGTTTACATATGCGATAGCGGTAGTATTATCTAACCGAAGTAAGATCTCGCAATTGGATAAATTAGAAGCAAAGCATTTCAAGGCAAAAAAGGTAGCCAGTAACTCAAGGTAATTTATGTGTCTCTTCCTTTCCTCTTTGTTCCAAAAACCAAAAGCACTTACATCTTTACAATAACAGCCCCAACCTGAGAGTGAAGAATCAGAAAATATTTCAAGGCAAAAATTTTGTCTTCTGATTGGATTTGAACTGATGGCAACATTTGTTTTCCACCAGTGGAGATCATCCATCATAGATTTATTTATTAGCATTTTTTTATCGTAATCCCCACCGTTAAATTTCAAAGCTAATAATTTTTGTCTCTCGAGTCTCTTGCAATGTATGAATCCATAAGCCACTGCTGGGCAGGCAGCTGTTAAGACTCCTAAAAATTTTGCAAATTTACGAATTTTATATCTATTTCCTTCTTTATGTCCATTTGCCAATTCTCCAATTTGTTTTCTCTTTTTCTCCGTTAAATTTAGAGTATAGTTCTCAGAATCAATTATGAACCCTAGGTATTGACACCTTTGGCTAGCCGTTAACCTGCTTTTTTGAAAATTTATAATAAAACCTAATTGTTCCAGAATTTCAACTGCCTCCTTAGTATTTTCTTCGCATAAGGCTTTTGACTTATTGATGAACAGAAAATCGTCCAAGTATAATACCAACAGCATTCCTCTCATTCTCAGCTTGTTAGTAACTGGTTTCATCAATTTCGTGAAAATATATGGGCTAGTACATAAACCAAATGGTAGACAAGTGAATTGAAAAAGTTTTCCTTTGAAATTAAATCTTAAGAACTTTTGATGTCTATCACAAATCGGTACCACGAAATAGGCGTCTTTCAAATCTACAGAGCTCATAAAATCTCCTTGAGAGACTAAATGTAAAGCAGCTCTAATATCCTCCAATTTGAAATGGGGTGGATTGATGAATTTATTCAATTCTTTTAGATTAAAAATAAACCGATAAGACCCATCAGGTTTTGGTACCAGGAAAAAAGAAGAGACAAATTGACCTTCACTGTGGTTGCATTCCTCGATAGCACCCTTTTTTAATAGCTTGTCAATTTCAACCCGGAGTAGCTCTTCCTCTGTTTTAGTTAGAACTCTCTGTTTAGGAGGAGTTTTTTGAACTGGTTTTTCAGTGAATGGGATTTGATATCCTTCCAAATAACTTAGGATGTATTTATCAGACGTAATTTCTCTCCATTTATCCACGAAAAAACGTAGGCGTCCGGCATTATTAACTACCTTAGTTATTTCTTCGATGACGACTGGTTCGTCGTCTGAGCATACGTCTTGGATGAGTTGTGGGTCGAGTTCTTGAAGGGTTTCTTTTTGAATCCGAATACCCGGCGTTTCTGATGATGACCCACCTGCCGGTAATTTGCAGGTGGGTATTTCGAGTTTCCCTGGCTTCGAGGTTGTGTGAAATTTTTCTGCTGGGGTTTATCCTTTATTTCTGCACAAGCTTTCTCGATTTCCTTGGCGTCTTTCACTTTCTCCTTAAGGTTATTGCCATACAGCCACTCGTCAGAGATCATCGCATCCACTGTAGGTTTTAGATTTTTATTTAATTGTGGCGTGATGAATGATTTTCGAGCGATCGATTGCTGATAAAAGACATCAGTTAAAATCTGGCCAGCATGACTCAGATAGTCCGTAAAGGTGTCCTCATCAAGGCCATCTTCTGGGGGATCTATGAGCATAGAGACCGCCGCCCCCAGAGCAGCTAATGCTGTTCCCACGCAATTTTGTGTCTCTAGGAAATGCTGGTCTCTTTTCTTTGCAATATCTGAGAGTAGTGGGACGATTTCCAAGTTGACCTTGGGAGCTTCAGTATATAGCTCACTTTTCCTGTTGTACGATTCCAAAATATCTTTTTTGTTTTTCTCTGGTAGACCTTGTTTAACCCATTTAGACCAGGTATTTTTAAGCTCTGCGTGATACTTAATTTCTTTGAACTTTGACTCATTGAGATCGACTCCTAGCACTTTCAAAACATTATCCCTTAATGTTGAGTCGTTCGAGCTTCCTTCAGTATCTTCCTTGGAAGTAACGTCCACGACTGAGATCTCGTTTACTCTTGGATCGTTCTCCTTATTTTCCTCGATATCTGTAAAGAGGTACTGTGGTAACAAGAGGATTGACGGGCTGCACTTGTTGTGCTCATTGTGAAAAAATGTGTTCTTGTTGAACTTATTCACAATATTGCCCTGTCAGAATCGTGTGGATTCTGACTCTCAAGATTCGTGTGGAATGCATGAGATTCAGGAAGAATAACCTCAATATTCGTGTGGAATAAACAAGATTTGTGCGTGGAGTTTTATTTACCGATTTTATCAGTAATAACAGTCATAATTTTTGACTGATCTGGTGTCTGTGGTTCATTTCGGATCTGCACCAGTTTTTCGACAACCTTTGTTAGGCTATCTATCTGTTTTTGTATTGCGCTGAATTTTTCTTCATCTCTTCGTTTGTGTCGATGATTTTCTCTCGAACATGATCTGGAATGTTTTCTTTTCCTGTGATCCGACATTGTAATCTTTTAATTGAAAAAACGTTTAATTAATTATTGTAAAAAACTATACGGAAAAAACGTCTCGATGTTTCGGCACAACGAAACAATATGACGTTGCCAAGGGAATGACGGGGACAAGATGGCGGCATAGGCGCCAAAAAATTTTAAAAGATATGCGGTAAACGTTGTGATGTGAAGCATGACAAGCATGACTACAATAACTATCATCGAGAACGAGACGTGCAATATAATCGCATTGATTCATCGGTTGACTAACCAGACCCTAATCGCTGACAATCGAACACACAGTTCTCAGGAATCTTTTGGATCAACAACTACGTAGCATACAGAGAGACGATATATCAAAAGCTACATTTTTTTCTTCTCTTATTTCCAATTCACCGGGCATAGACGGAAAATTCTGGAATGAAATAAATTGGCATAATTTATCTCGCTTTCGCACGGTCAATCGGATCGTTTCGATATTTCGTTTCTTCGTCTTTTCGCGACTAGCACTTTTAGTATCTGAATTGTATTGCGCAGAGGTCAGAGAGTCATTCGCGTGTCTCTCGATAAGTTTTCTAGACGCCGAGTAACAAAAGTGATACGATAAGTTTGCAGGGAAACGCTGAAGATTGAGCAAATAATTATGAGACAAAAACATCGATGTTGATAAGCGCATAGACGTTATTGGGTTCATAACGCTGATGACCAAAATGGGAAACTCGGGATGGCTGTAGGGGTTTATTGAGATCACTGATTTCAAATCCAACGTTCAAATTTCGAAATTTCAAAAATGATCTGAATTAAATGAAAATTATGGTACTTGAGGGCCTTACAAATCGCTGATACGCTTAATCCAATGTTAGAATCTCGAAATTCAAAATTGCGAATTGAGCTTGCAGATTTCGAGTACAATTTGGAAAACTCCTGAATGAAGAATGGTACAAGGCATACGCAATAAGCGGTAAATAAAAATCAGAGATGTCGTCGAATAAGAATTTTCACTGGGAAAATTCGTGCAAATCATGTTGTTTGTTATTATAAAACTATGAAACTTTGAACAATCGTATGATTTATTTATATAAACATTACAGTTTTAAATTTTTTATGAAAAACTTGAACGTTAGAAGAAAACATGTGTTGAATTTTTTTTACATTGGTTTCGATTTAATCAAAAATAATTTTCGGCCTCCGATGAGCCATATTGAGTCTGCCCATTGTGAATTATTGAATTTATACTTTGGATACAAAATCAGCGATTGCAAAAACCCCTTACAGCAGCAATGCTATCAATAATATTGATTGGGAAAATACATAGAAAATAACTGAGGTCAATCAGTGTTACGTTTCAGCCATGCGAGGGTTGGAAGAAATTTTGCTAAAAAATAACGATGGTTCATAATATTAATTTAACGGAGGCAACGATGCATAAATAATTCAATCTGTGTGACGACTATACAGCGCGAAAAGGGTTTAATCAAGATTACGTTAAAACCCATGCATTCCATTCACGGTTTTTTGGCTTGTTGATGCTCTTACCGAAATTCTATATCACAAAAGGATAATCCTAGATTTTAACAGTCGAAAACTCGAGCACTATTAGCACGCTCTACTCGTGTGGCCTTTAACATATATATCGGGGAACGTAGAATTTGTTGTGTTAGTATATATATCGTTGAAAATGATAATTCGCCAAACATCACTTTAACATCATTAATTAACACCATTTTCAATTAGCGATGTAACAGGAATTGAGAACACGAGGCCAAAAAGCCGTGTATCAATGAAACAACTTTGAGAGATTGGGAAAATCGACAAGTTCCTCTGTCAAATCCGTATTACTATTAAAAGAAATTGTGCCAAATAAAAACTTTTACGTTGCTTCATCAGTATTTTTTCATAGAAAAAGCTTGTAAGCGAGATAAAAAACTGAGGGCAAAAGGTCTAGATTAAATTATCCAAAAGAACGACGACTCTTATAGAATTTCGTGAAAAACTAATGTAACGGACAAGATAACCGTGAAACTAAAGAAAAGATAATATGTTACACTGAATACACGAAAAAATCTCTCAAGTTGTAACTTGAAAATTTGTTCCACGAAATTTTGCACAAAGCTCAGAGCTTCCTATGGTGGAAAAACTAAAATTAAAGCAGGTATATATATTTACTAATTGAGTTTCTCATAATATAGAGATGAAGGGTGCGTTGAGCATCGTGTGATATATCGTGGAAGCAATATGCAAGTTTTTAATTGCAGCTTTTTTTTTGTCCATCAAATGGCGCGAGTTCGTCTCAGAGAGTGTCGACGGAATTCGATCAATGCAGAGAGTATATACTGTTGATACTTTCGGGAATGTATACGTGAACATCAAGAGCAGGTCGAAAGGAGGGAGTAGCATATTTTAGGGAGTTTCCAAGTTTGACATTACGGTCGTGAGCAAATTCATTTACATATAGTCTACTTCGTATAAAGACACCATGTACACAGTATACTGCACCCCTCTCCTCTGCCCCTACATAAAGGAGAATATAGGTATCGGAACTACAGGGTATGGAGAGGTTCGAATCGATCGTAAATGCACTTATGGATCATTGTATTATTACTGTATATATACGTTGATGTATATGGGTATACGGTTTCCTTATAGTCTGCAAGGGATGGTCGTTGGGATGCCTCTGATATTTCTAAACTTGCGAGATTCTCCATCGTATCGGCGTGTATATACGAGAGAGAGAGAGAGAGAGGTTCGCCCCTCTCTCAATGACTTCGACTCTCGTCATCATCGACGGTCGAACCTCCGAAGCTCTCGGTATATTCGATCCATTCCTGTGGACAAACTCTAGCTCTCTACTGTTGCAACGCAAAGCACACACCCCCTCGGTATGTGGGTGTGTATGTTTGTGTGTGTGTGTGTGTGCGTGTGTGTGTGTGTATGTGTGTGTGGGCTACATGTCCACATGTACTAATGTGCTTGTCGAGCAAACATTATTTTTCCAGTGAAAAAAGGCCGATAAGTTACAAGAAAGATTGCATACATCCTGTGTTCGTGCCAACGATCATCAATAAACTCGAATCGGTCAATTTTTAATTTCTAAATTTAAAAGTTCCAGAAATCTCATTGGTTATTTAGAGCAAATCTGGAGCCTCGAAGCTTGCGGTATAAATGTTTTACAGATTTTCATATAGTGTTGGATAAGCTGATTTATTTTATTTATTAAAAAATTTTACGATTTTCATGCCAGAGTTCTTAAAATTTGTCGAAGTATATGTATATAAATCATATTTATAAAAAATGTCTGCATGTACGTGTGGTTGTGTGCGTGTGTGTGTGTATGTGTATATGGCCTTGCAAAATTAAAGCATGCATAACTTGAGAACAGTTTGAGCTACACCGCTGCCTTTTCGTAGACAAGTGAAGCACTACAGCTTCTTCTTTTACTGCAATTTTCGTCAAAATTCCTCGAAAATTTCAAATTTTGTTACTTTGAAATTTTCGAAAAATGTCTGTTAGCGCTCAAATTTTCGTAAATTTGGAGATATGGAGCTAAAATTTTTTACAAAAATTTTATAAAAATTTTAAATTTTCGTAAACTTCATCTTTCACACAAATATATCATGGGATAAGTACTATGTTTGATATTAAATTTGGCATGATTAGAATATCATGAAAGGATGCTTGGTATTGGATTTATCGTGAGTTGGTGGAGTGTTTAAGATTTTGTAATTCTTGATATTGAATTTGACGATAATCGACAAATGGTTTCAGATTTTATGAAATTTTCAAATTTTTAGGTCAAGACCTCGTTATTACCAACCGTATCCTTCAAACGATCATGAAACCTTATAGCCTGTGGTACCTATGCATTGTTCAAATCGCATTCCGAAAAAAGTCTGCAAGTCAGAAATTTGCAAATTACTTCCTCATTATTTTATCTCGCTCACAAATAACTTCCTCTATGAGAAAGTCAAAATTGAAAGACCCACTTGATCATAGAGGCAGATTTGTTAAAGAGATAAAATAATGAGGAAGCAATGTGCAAATTTCTAATTTTCACCCTTTTTCTATTCATGAATCGCACGATAATGTTTATAAAGAATACGCAACACTTGATCGAATGATAATTTCTCTGTTTGCCAAATTAACGAAAGAAATTGGATAAGCCTGGAGGCATTTTCGTAAAATCAATTCAAATGAAAAGTCATTAAGTTGGATACAGTTTTTCAAATGTCATTCTTTGATAAATCACGCTCTTTCAATACGCTTTGGTTTCATTCGAATATTAAGATAATTTTTCTTATTCGCGATTTTTTTTTAATCATTGTAATTTCTCATTCGATAGATCGACGAATAAGTGATATCGATGAGAAATAAACCCAAGGGTATACCGCGTGTTGGAAAGAACACGAATTCGTGGTTTTGTTTTTTACTCGCTGTGATCGTGACTCGTAACACAGCTGAAGCAATCAAGGAATTATGATTTAAAGTGCAGGAGGGAGAGTCTCGCAAGCAATATCGTGAAACAATAAACCTTTCTATCTCTCTCTGTATGTGCATCTGTATCAGAGACTGCACACGGTCGCAGGGATGGTTCGCGGTCTCGCAATGCTGTATCGAGAGATATATAGCGCGTGTTATTGAAAACGAAATTTGCAGGTGGAGAGAGAGGGCTTTTTCTTCGGTTTCTCCGTGCTACCGTGCTTCCTATCACCATTGCATGCATGGGACAGCGATTGCAATAATTTATTTCCAGTCGTGCAACCATGCAATTTCATCTTCGTAATTGTGTATTCAATATCAATATATGCGTTCTGGAAAGTTTCGTTGCTCTATTAAGTATGTTAGGGCAGACGAGGGTGATGGCATGCAATCAGTCGCTAATGCCGATCACCGCGATTGTTTTTTAAATATGGTCAATATCGCGAAGGGACTTATCCCACGGATTTTTTCAATGGACTCCCAATAACTATTGTCTTTTAATCAAGTCCGTCAAAGTTTTTTTCATAAGTGTTAGAAACTTCGATAGTTTTCGTTTACAGTTGGACCTCGGGCACACTGACTGAGCTCGAGCACAGAAGCCTCGGGCACTGACCGAAAGACCTAACCTTCTTACTAATCAATGAGAATAAAGCACCAGGCCCGTATCATACGTATATCGGTACCCTCCACTAATTAATTATACATTTTTTTGTTCATGAGGGGTTATATATATTGTAGCGACACTTTGGATTCCGCAGTGCTCGAATAACAACTGACGGCAGTGCCCGGGGTTAGTCAGTGAGTCAGTGCCCGAGGTTTTATTTTCGTTCTAAGATGAATGCCAAATGAAATGAGGTTTTACGGACAGTAAAAGCTTTTCTTTCATCTAAAATAAAAGTTTACCGATAAATTCGTAATTATAATTCATACTTTGTTTCCAGCGCATTTAAGAACATTTTGTGCCCAAAATACTTCTTTTATGACTCAAAAAGAGACAGCTTAAAATTTTGGGACATTTTGGCTCAGCGTGACTAGGTAATGAATGCGAAAAAGTTTCTCGGGCAGTTTGACGTGGATACTGACAAAGTATATATTCGCATAGCACTTTACATGATCGTCATTATCCCATAAAGTGATCTGAGATTTTTCTTTCATTATTTCGATCTATAACAAAAAAAAAAAGTAATAATTTTTTTCCATCGACAAGAGCTGCGGACATTGAACAATGAAAGCTTGTGAAATCATGATATTTTTGCATGAGGATAATGAGCATGGATGATTCGATGGTACACTGAAAAAAAAGTTTCCCGATTCGAGCCATAATTATTATTGCTTCAGCCATATTATATGGGAAAATACGCTACTGGCATACCATCTAGGTAATAAAGCCATACAAATATGACTGACACAATATCGTTGGCGTAAGCATACCACTATGTCATGACAGACATATACCCAATAGCTCCGCGAATCTGACAAGTATCTCTATTTCAGCAATACCATAGTATGGTTGAGTTCACCATCACGAGTTATGCGTATGCCAACCATACTAGTATAGCTGTCTTATAAACGCTAGCATACGAGGTAGACGAACACCAGCCATACTAGTATAGCCGAAGCAAGCATATACAATGTTGTTTCGTGGATAGCAGTTTTGTCAGTGTAGGCAGAATTATTTGTATACCAACAATACTAGTAGAGCTGTTTTATAAACGCTAGCATACGAGGTAGACGTACCAGCCATACTACCAAAAGAATATGGCTGAATTATAAATTCATTTTATATAGATAAATTACAGGATATTGTACCTACCTATACTCGTATAGGTAGGTATATATAGTAGGGGATATTCGGGTCGCAGTAAAAATTCAGCCAATATGTTTCATAATCATGAATATTTATTTTAATCATCTGTTATCGATAATGATATTCATACATAAATATTTTGCAAAAGAGACTTGATTTTTAGAGCTAATGAAACACACCTGGAAGTTTGAGAGAATCCATGGCCCGGAGACATATGATACTCTCCTTGCAGGAAAATGACAGTTGACCTAACCTACAAAAATTCGCTTGTTATACGATTGGCGTTTATATAACAGGAAAAATAGTCCTTTTTTTACATATTCCGTAGATAAGTGAGAACAGACTTACCTTCAAATGTTGGTATAAGCTCATCAAGATTCCGTTCGTTCAGTTTCTTCTTCACAAACTCGTTCATTATCAAATTTTGCGTAGCGAGGTCTCGTTTTCGCGCGAGGCAGAGGGGCATAGACACCACGCGTTAACAGATTACTGTAGGTGTTCCAAAAACGTAGTATAGTTGCGCGAGCCATATTAGTATAGCTATGTGTCACAACGTTATTCTCGCAGCCATACTATATGGTTGAAATAGCTAGGCATGTAAAAATCAGCTACTACAGCTGTGTGAACAATACAGTGTAGTTTCGCGAGCTATGTTAGTATGGCTGATTTACAAAAACGATAAATTTCCAGCTATTTATAATGACTAATCTAGCCAGACGATTGAGTGTCGTCCACAAAGGCGCAGTATAGGCGCCGTAGACAAAACTGCTTTGCCTTCACCAGCGATATTATTGTTGAATTAGAAATACTTCACTAGTCATATTTGTATGAACTTTACGGCAATCGGGATTTTCTAAAAGGGCTAATGCATTTTCTGTGTGGGCAATATTTTTTCACCAGTATACCTATAACTGGCCAACAATAACTGTATTATTGTAAATCCCGAACCATTTTTTTCAGTGTAGGAAACACTGTAAAATGATTTTTACCACAAGATGAAATAATAACAGGAAATGTTTTCTGTAAAATAAAAACTTTTTTCAAATAGTTGAGACTTGCGTTAAATAATTATGCTTGCGTAAACAATTACACTACGACCTCGATTTAACGGTCAGTGGCGGGACCGGCTCCGCATTGCACCTTGTTAAATCGAGGTTGCGTAGGCCCGCCCAGGCTGTATCTGCGCATCGGCACTCCGTGCTACGGGCCTGACCGGGGAGACTTTAAGCGTCCCCCACCATTTCCAACCACGCGAAAAATGGATCGATAAATGCGACATGGTGGGGTCTGTCTATTAAATCAAAGACCGCTAAATCGAGGTCCTGTAGTGTATGGCTAATTACTCTCTCATTGTCTTATCAAGTTATTTGGAATTCAAGTAGAACAAGGAAGAATGAAAAGTCAAGTGCGTGGCACTTCGTGATAGATGATGAAATGAAGTTTGATAGAATATTTATTCATTGAATAATTAATCTCTATATAAGCGCTTCATTAAATTTCAATGCAGCTTTATATGACACTGGCTTGTATGGAATAGCAGTCAGTGCACTGTATCGCCATCAAAAAAGTCTCGGAAAAAGATACGGAAAACATTTTATCATGAAACGCAGAGCTTTTTTGGTCCATATAAGAACGCTCTCTACTGGATTCGCAGTATGTTTTTCTATGCTCTGCTCTTTGTTTACTCGCAAAAAGAACGGAAAAAGCTCGAGGGGAGAGAACGAGAGTACAGCGGCGTTAAAACCACTTGCACTCCGCACACACACACACACACACATACATACATATGTATTGTATATATATATATATATATTTATATTTCTACTTATAATTCTCTTAACACCGTGCACCTTCATGAGATAATATCTTTTCTCCTAGAGCTCGTTGTGCGGAAAATTCAATTGTTTTCGTTATGCGGTACGCGTGGTTGACACGGCACTCGTGCCAGGAATGTCGAGAACGTTTGGCCGATTTTCGAACAGAAAACTTGCCACGAAATGTTATATACATTTCAAAATTTTAATATTTTCTTTATAGATAAGACAGAATCCATTAAATATACATGCATGCCAGAATATGGATTCCGTGAAACGTGATTTTTTTTTTAACCCTCGACTGATAAAGAAGAAGCTTTAGTGGGTTTTATTTGCGCAATTTTTCAAGAAAGATCGTTCGCACCATTGCACATTCATCCATAATATTTTTTTATGCATAATAATCTGGTAAATAAAATTGTATAAATAAAATACTATTTTTTAAATATTTTTCGAGTCTATTTTGAATATATATTTAATGAAAAAAAAAACATTCTAATTGTACATTATTTATGAAAAAATATGAAAAATATATATTTCTGCGGAAAATTTTCGTATTTTTTTCTTTGCATGCAAGTATATTTTTTCCAGGAAAATATTTTATCAAATTTTTTTTATCGGTTTTCATGAGTCACTTCATGAGTCCATGGACTTGGATTTGTCATGTCTCATGATAACCGCACGAGAACGGCGGACGTTTTTATTTTCTCGATTGTTTTTATCACTTGCCATGGCTCCTGTCAACGGCGTGTTAAAATGCAATTTTTTTTCTTTTGACCGCCTGTGCATATTTTAACTATGCAAGGGACTCATGCTCGTGGTAGACGGACGGTTCTCGGGATCAAGACAGGGGAACTCGGCGCGTGACGCATGACGCGAACGTGTATTATGCAACCCATTTGATTTTGTCCCTATGCAATGCACCACGAATTATGCATGTACCTTGGCGTGTGTGAATTCTATGGATGCATTTCACCTTCGTCATCGCCCAAAGGCAACATGGCAGAAAAGCTTCGCCCATACAGCAGAAAACACGTCATGAATAGAAATTCGAAAAAGAAATACTCGATGTTGATGCTCGGAAATTCGCAAAAGTTGAACATGACCTACTTGCCTACTTGCATTCTGCATGCGATTCTTACATGTACATAAATCATTTGAACCTAAATCAATGGAAATCTGGCACTGAAACTCTTGGGCCTGATCCTATAATTTTTATATTAATTTTCGACTCCTCGAACGAGCTTGAATCTATGTATATGAAAAAAGAAAGAAAAAAAATGGCAAAGAATAATTTTTTAATCTCAATTGTTAATTATGACGAGTGCCTTCATTGCGGACATTGTACGAAGTTTCAAGTTCATTAATCATTTTTCCTGCTTGAATTACAGCAATACATAATTACGCGAATTTGTTATTTTGCAATAAATAAAAAAGAGGATTTTCGACTCATAAAAGTGACTTCGACTGACAGTCGCGGTTGGCACAGAATTTTTCCTTCAAATTAAATTCCCATTTTCTTTGTAGTTTTAGCTGATAAAATGTGTTAAAAAAAAAAATGATCGAACGTTGTTGAACTTTTGATATGAAATTCCCGATATACTCTTGTGCACCAAGTAGAAATATATACACAAATAGGTGACTGGTGGAAAATTTTTTGCACATCGTCATGGTCCACGGTACATTAAGCACAGAGGCTCATCCTAAAACAGAAACTCAGAGATCCCGTGGACTATAGAGAGTATTTTTTTTTTTTTTTTCCCCTCGGTGCTGCTACATTCATCACCGCACGCCAACGAGCCAAGAAAACTTTAATACAAGGAAAACCTTGGCCCTCTCTTTTTTCTCTTGTTGTGCACAGTCTGTTGTTGTGCACATCCTGACTAATGTCGGAGTAAATAAAAAATAAAAAATAAATGAAGTAATCATTCGGAAGAAGATTGATGGCTCCGTGATATGCTAAACGAAGAAAACTGGCTTCGAAAAGATAAGAACGAATCGCAGGAAATATGAAGTCTCTGTAACACAGAGCCTAATGCAGTTTTAGCATAAATATGACTGATGGTACCACTAAGTATAGTGGAATAGAAATCTGGAGGGTACGATATGGCATATTATACTTATTTACATACTGCATATTATACGTTTTTTTTTCTATTGCAAAATGCAATCAAATTCTTGACGTAAGCCAACTGTATCGTATCTTCGCATTCACAACCCTCTGTTACCATCACGTATTTGTACTAGGCGGTGTGTCCCAAAACCTGTTAAAGGTCGGATCGATGAAAAAATCAGAAACAAAATTTTTTTATGCTGCGGGCTCCGCACTTTAAGGATATTTGTCGATTTGTAATTTTTCCAGTATATTATTTACGCCACGTCTCGACCGTCGTTCTATACGTGTGTGAAACCGAACGAGAGTATTGGTAGGGAAGATTAGAAATTGCGAGAGCGATTCGGTTGGACGATCGTTGGTCTAAGTAGATAAGGATTACGTAATGGAGAGACCACGGAACAGGAAAATCCAATTAAGTACCTTGCTTTCGTGGAACATTCGCAATGTTCAATTAAACATAAATTCAAATGAGGCTCCGGTATACGGAACTCGATAAATCGTTTAGAGCGGGTAAGTGTTTCGGAAATTCTGGAGAACGCACACATTGAATGTAATAGCCGACTGGAGACGAAGCAACTTTTTGAACATTAAGGAAAGCTTTGTGTGCTTTTTGCACATTTGTGAAATTAAATTTTCTCCCAGCAATTATGTTATATTTGTACAGTGATAATAATTGCTGCACAACCCAATAAGAACGAACGTATAAATTCAGGAAGAAATAACGTTTATTATATGTATAAACGTATAAATAGATTTCATGTACGTTATATAGGCGGACATTCTTCCTGAATTTATACGTTATCGTTCTTATTGGGAATGAACGATATAACATCATATACGAGTGCAACTCTTACGCCCGTAGGAAATAAATATTACTGGGCACGTAAACGTACATGGTAAACTAGATTCATGTACCTAATATACCAAGCAAGAGGAAAATGAATTTTTTTCTCTTTCAATTTGCCAAATGTCTAACAGCCTATTAGCACCGATTGTAGCGATATACGAAAAAAAATGCTTTACCGGCTTTGCTTTTGCTTTGTAGCTCTACGCGTTAGTATGGGAATTTCGAGCCGAGTACTGGAATGGTTGCATAATAAAAAAAAAACCATCTATCAGTATACCGTGAATTCTTGTAACCTGAACTTTGTGGAAGATTTAATGAGTTTCGAGCTCTCGTTATATTAAACGGCGAGAAAACAAATTCGAGGCATTAGGGAGTCTACCTCGGAGCTGTAAATCGCAAAGCACATTCATTCTCTGCTCCTTCTTGCTTTCAAACGATTTAAGTCACGGGGTATACGTCTGTGAGAAAGCTTTATACCCACTTTGTAAAAAGTATGTACTTTTTATACACTGCGGCAACGGTATATATTCGTAAAAAAAAAAAATCGCATGTAAAGGAATTTATAAGTGCCGGGCGCGTTTAAAAGCATTTGTGCAAAGAGCTATAAATGTACGTTATACTGATGTATTATCATTTTTTTCGTGCGTCAGAAATTATAAGAAAAGTGGATGAAAATGGTTCGAACATATTTCTCATAAAAGTAAAAATTATATACGGGAAATTTCTTAAATTTTATCACGTGGGGTTACTAGACGTAACGAAAGTATCAGAGCTACGCGCTAGCGATATGTAAACCGTTCGATTAAACGCATCGACAATATATTTTTGTACGTATACAAGTGTCCTATCAGAGTGTATACCCAACGGTCGAACCAATGTTTCACAACGACAAAAAAACATTACTACAGTCGGACCTCGGGCCCTGACTGAGCTCAAGCACAAGAGCCTCGGGCACTGACCGAAAGACCTAACCTTCTTACTAACCATTGAGAATAAAGCACCAGGCCCGTATCATAATTTGGTACCCACCACTCGTTGAAATTATAAATTTTTTTGTTCATGGGGGGGGGGGGGGGGGGGGATTCTGTATTGTTGCAGTACTGTGGATTTCGCAGTGCCCGAGTAACAGCTGACGTCAGTGCCCGGGGTTAGTCAGTGCCCGAGGTTTAACTGTATGTGAAAAGTGTATCCGCAGTAGCCCCCCAGTCGACCTTACCACGTTTTTCCATGCAGAGCGTAAAATCCCGAAAAGAGTCGAAGAACACGAGGAAATGGGATGAGATAAAGGAACGGAATCGTATTAGCAATTAATTCTGCACACACGTCAGAATCCACTGATGAGACCAATCGATCACAGGATAGTCGACCCACTGAACGATTTCCTGCATTGATAGGTACATCAAGCTTCGCCAGTTTCTACGTAACTATGATGTTATTTTACAGGCTCGGGATACAAGTTATTATCCCCATTTAACTTATTTCAACGTAGGAAGCTACTCTGTTCTTAAGATCTTTTTTGAATCCTTTCCCCACATTAATGTTGAAACTTTATTTGATGGAGTACGAAAGCACGATCTACCGACATATAGTGATTTTTCAAAAAAAAAAAGGGCAGTTACTGAACGATATAGATGAGGATTAATAAGCTGTTTTATTGGGTTTAATGAAATAATTTTTCTACTATGTAGCTTCCCGTGATCCCATGATGTTATACTATCATTTCAATAGGTTCATCTCGGTTTAAATCCACAATTGCTTTGGAAGAAACCAGAGAAGATTTGATGCTTCCATAAACCAATAGTTAAGGTAAACGTCCGGCTATTGGGACCTTTACCTTATCTCTAGGATACTATTAGTTCCAACGGTTTTTGCCAATAGTCGAAAAAAAAAAGTTTTAAGAAACTTAAAATTGTTTTTCAATCATTTACGTAATAGTATTCTCAATTTAAAAAAGAAAATCGTATTCTCACTATTTTTTCAATAGTTTCGTTGATGTTTTTTGAATAATGTATGTCCGCTTGATCTCTTATATGCGTTCTGCTCATCGTTATTTGGACGATTCAATCGACTGAAGTTGCGATTTAATTCCAGATCTAGTCAAAGTCATCATGTGGCATGTATCGTGATAACGCTAACAAACGACTATGTATTATGTGCATCCAAACGTTCATGGACATACAATAGCGCCAAAGCACATAACCGTACCAAAATATACATATCCATAACCCTAAATCCATTGCCTAACTCCGCTTGTATATACATCCACACCGTATACAATCGTGTACCACACGAAAATTCTATGATCCAGAACACCTCAGCTCTCTAGCTCATTGCTATTGACGTTCGAGTATTATCCTGTGAGAGCTATACCTCTTCACGGGCCATTTACTGCTAGTCTATTCTACGTAGAATTGCACGGTTCTACCGGTGATAACAGTTACCTATTAGGTAGACTCGAATTCAGCAATGACGAAGGCACCACTATCTCCACATTTTCGAGCATTTGCGAATAATGGCGCTTAAGCCCCTGAGCGGGCTTCATCAAACCCCTCTCTCTCTCTCTCTCTCTCTTTCTCTGGTACACGACCGCGGCTAATAAGATTCCGCGGATACATATGAGGGGGCGCCAACTCATCATCATCTCGCATGTACGGCATACGAATACACTGATAAAAGTCAATGGGGCATATTCCGGCTCGTATATCACATGGCAAATTTACGTGACTCCCAAAGTTCGATACAGTATATTGTGCTCTATACAGTGGTCCTTCGAGCACCGCATAACGCACGATGTTTGAAAAGGGTAACGTCACCGAATGTACAACGCAATTCATGGGCATACATTTACGGGATGCATGTATGGGATATTTCACGTATAATGACAAACGATTTTTGGCCAAGAATACCTTTGAAGTCCGCTCACTTTCCATACTGTTGATTTAACAATTGAAAGAAGATAAAGGGCAACTAATATTACAGGTAGCCACTTGAGTGCATTTCTCGAAAGATATCTCGGCCGAAAATCGTACCCTTCAGTTTCGAATACACCATGTATATCAGCTGTATGTATGGCCCATGTTACGAGAGGCATAACATATGAGCTACACCAGTTACTCCAGCCTTGCTATAAGGTCGTTTTCGCTTTACATATATCCTACGCGAGGCGTTGCCACTCGAAATTTACAATTTAGCATCTCCGGCCTCGTAAAATCTCGTTTATAGAATCAACGAGGCGAATGCCCATATGATGTCTGGTTGATATAACAATGCGAGTGGCATTATATTGCCCTTCGAGAGATGAAAAAAAATTCGCGTACAACTGATCGGAGAGTACATGATAATATTATTTCATCAATACATGTATACTGATAAGCGGGTATCGATCGGATCGAATATGTATGGTTAACGTTTCGTTTCGTTTCCTCTTTTTTGCAGTTAAAGCGCACAAAGTTTGCGAATCTAACGGCACGTGGTTTCGTCATCCCGAGTCACTGAACGTATGGAGCAATTACACGACTTGCATTAATCTCGAAGATCTCAATGTGAGTATTTTTATTCAAATATTTGTCGATTAGATTGAATTGAATTTAACATGACATTGTGTTCAAAAAGTTGGCCGAATAAAACGAAATAAATTAATCTTTAATTGTGTATAATTTGAGAAAAATCGATTGAAATAAATGAATGTAATAATGTTTATTGGGGCGGACATTGTGCAATTTACCGCTTGATCAATCGGGGCTTAATGCATTCGAAGAACTTCGTTCGAGGAGGTCACTATATGTTCCACGCATTGATATGTACGACGGAAAGGATGTTCTACACCAAACGGTCAACGAATTCTTTACATAATAATATTCCGCTTTTATTATTCCATCCGTAAGAAAACGTTATGAAAAATTTATTCTTAACCTAATATCTGATATTATCCGTCTAAAAGAATCATTATTATTCTTCACAGATGAGTGGGACTTGTAAATATTTTCCCACACAGATGGATAGTGCAATGAAATATGTTTTTGAACATGATATTGTACACGAAACATTTTTACAACAAGTTTGTCCTATACATAACCATTCTAATCATTTCAAATTTTCCACAAAAAAAATATTACCCTGCATATAGTTTATTTAATATGAGATATATTCTACACAAAAGGGTCAACAATATTTTTCGATGTTTAGCGATATAGCTCCGAAAATTTTGAAAAAAATCAAAATTGGTCAGGAAAAAATTCGCTTTTTTTTCGTTCGATTTGACGTGGAATTGACGTAAACATTGGACTCTCAATCGGTCATTGAGTGATTCGTTTAGTACTTTTTTCCGCTAAATGGCGATGGACTCATGGCTTTCGTTAATTAGCATGTAAATTTTCCGATTCTCTTAAAACCTCCTTTACTGCATTGTCTGTTGGCTATATAATTCAACAAAATGTAAATAAGAAATAAAATAAATCCCAATTAATTTTCTACTCGTATCTTCAGGTCTATCTCATAATACTTTATATAATTGACTCTTCGAGTGATCTATCGATAAACCTCGCAGTCGAGGTTATTACGAGAGGCATTCTACATCACAAGACCATATAATCCGTATATAAATACAGGTCCAGGTCGTTCATTCTTTTACAAAAAAATTTTTTTTTTAAATGTAACCGCAAAACGACAGGGAGAAAGAGGTCAGGGGATCATGGATCTAGTATAGTCCCGTGAATTTTTTTTTTTTTTTTCTTACCGATCCCAAACTAAACTGAAATTAATGGCTTTCGGATTTACGAGACTCTCGCCCGCTGCTCCCGTCGTCCTGCAAGCTTATATCGATGGTTAAATTCCATATGGGCGTATAAACTATGCTTATACATAACCGATATGCCCTTTTGGCATTAGTCCATCGGTATATCCGTGTTCTCTTCCGTTAAAACGACCCGAGAGTAAAGAGCGCGGCAGGCAATTTCCAGGAGCGTCTCCTCGTTTAGCCGCCGCGACTCCGGTCTCACGGTATGATCTCCTATTATACCTGTCCCGGATGTATGCGCAGTTTTGCTCGTTAGAAATTGCTAAAAACGTCATCCGGAGTGGATGTTGAAACGGACGATTGAAATGCAAATGATGCGCGAGTTAGAGGATCAAAGAGCGAGTAGACGAGCGAATATCCGAGAAAAACCATTTAGAAAAAGTGTCCGGATGTATGTGTGTGTAAATTTGAAACAATCGAACTGAAACTTTTAACACAAATAGTCTAGTGGACAAGGACGTTTGGTCTTAAATTTGGTTAGAATACCTTGAGGGGTTCAAATTTTTGAAAATTTTTAACAATGAAATTAATCGCTCTAACTTTCATAAATTTCAAGCTATCGAGCCGAAATTTTTTTCATAATTAGTCTAGAGGACGATGATGATTGATATTGAATTTGGCAAGAACTTCTCAGGGGGTTGAGATTTTATAAAGTTTTGAAAATTTTCAAAAAAATGAAGGTAATCGCTCTAACTTTTGAAAATTTGAAGCTATATCGAGTCGAAATTTTTTACACGAATAGTCTAAGGGACAACGATGATTGGTATTGAATTCAGCAAGATTCTCTTAAGGATCTAATATTTTATAAAACTTTGAAAATTTTCAAAAATGGAGGCGATGCTCTAACTTTTGGAAGTTTGAATCTGCAGAGTCGAATTTTTTTACACGAATAGTCCAGGTAACAAGACTGATTGATATTGGATTGGAAAATTTTCAAAAATGAAGGTGTATTTCACGAAAAAGGAAAAAAAAATTATCGAACAAAATAACGAATAAATATAAATAAATAAAAAAGCGTCAAGTATACGGGCACAAGTTCTTCAAGGAAAATCGTCTCGTCTATCCTGCCTGAGCAAGTCAATGGAGTCTTTAACGCGATAGCCAACTCACTTGAAGAAAAAAAAAGTATTGTTCAGCAGTATTCCCAGACATTCAACGGGCTTTCGACAAAGTGTGGCACCCTGGCTTGCTTTGCAAAATAAAAACAACCATTCCAAAATATTATCTGCTCCTAAAATCATACTTAAGAAACCGAAACTTCCAGGTGAGATACGGAACAGAACAATCTCAATTATTCCCTATAAAATCGGGTGTTCCACAAGGAAGTGTCATAGGTCCGGTCCTCTGCACCCTCTTGACAGCAGACCTCCCTGTGGACCACAACACCACCGTAGCCACATTTTCTGACGACACAACTATATACTATCCATCCACGAAGATCCGGACACGGCATCGAGAACGCTCCAAAGGGGACTGAATAATATACAGGATTGGTTAGAGAGATGGAGAATCAAGGCCAGCGACACAAAATCAGTCCATATCACATTCGCGATGAAAAAAAAAGACTGCCCGGCCGTCACACTCAATGGCCAGCCTCTTCCAGTCGTCAACGAGGTGAAATACCTAGGCATGAACCTCGATCGAGGACTAACCTGGACAAGCCACATCAGAAACAAAAGGAAGGAACTGGACCTTCGGGTAAAAAAGATGTACCGGCTCATAGGAGGTCGAAACTATCACTGCATAATAAGCTGATGGTATACAAGGCTATACACTCAAGCCTATCTGGACGTATGGTTTTTAACTCTGGAGAACTGCGAGCAACTCGAACATCGAAGCCCTACAAAGATTCCAATCCAAGACACTCCGAATCATTACAAACGCTCCCTGCGGTATATGTCACCAACGTCAGACGACGCGAAGATCTCAGGGTAGATACAGTCAAAACCGTAGCTCAAAAGCAATGCAACAAGCTATGAGACGAGATTTGGAAACCATCAGAATATACTTGCATCGAACCTTCTGAACGGAAGAACAATCACGCGAAGATTGAAGAAATTCAAGCCACTGGATTTGCGGGAACGTTTCCGCGCAGAATGAATAAAAAACTGCAGTGACAAATAAAAACAGAGTGCATCACTGGATGCGCCGTCTAAATACATGAACGTTTTTTTTTCTCTTCCGACACCAAAACGATTGATTGTTACGCCTGTAACAGTTTACAGTTCTCAAAATAAAATGCCAATACATTTTTTTTTTTAAATCTAACCTGCCTGCGCCAGTCTTTTTACACTGTGTTTTTCAAAGAGTTCACATTTCATAGGTGCATTACTGTTCTGTTCTCATGTTGTTTTCGTTGATACGAGCCCCCCTCAATATTATTAAATACGAGATAGCTCGTGCATGTATAATATCTTGGATCGAACCGCGAGTGCCCGTGCAGAAATTTTTTAGGGATACCCTAAGTCCGACCACATCCCGATCGGGATTGTCCATGGACTCCCCAAAACCGGTATCCCCATAGGAATCTATATGGTATCCGTCTCGTAATCGGATTGGTGGATGTGGCAAAATTTGTAAGTTATGGCGCCACTTTCTTTCAGGGTGTACCGATTGAATCCCAATCTCACGTTTGTTCTGAATCAGGATTTGTTAAGAGCTCCTCAAGACGAGTATCCTCCGATGATTTAATGGGATGATCGAAGAATTTAAATTTGCGAAATGCCCAGTCATATTCCGAATAAAGCTTGTTTGACACGATATTCGATTGGCATAATAATAATAATTATAATAATAATAATAATGAGTAGTGGTGGTGGTGGTGGTGGTGGTAGTGGTAGTGGTAGTGGTCGTGTGTTCATGTGTTCGTGTGTTCGTGTGGTCGTGTGTTCGTGTGTTCGTGTGTTCGTGTGGTCGTGTGTTCGTGTGTTCGTGTGGTCGTGTGTTCGTGTGTTCGTGTGTTCGTGTGTTCGTGTGGTCGTGTGGTCGTGTGGTCGTGTGGTCGTGTGGTCGTGTGGTGGTCGTGTGGTCGTGTGGTCGTGTGGTCGTGTGGTCGTGTGGTCGTGTGGTGGTCGTGTGGTCGTGTGGTCGTGTGGTGGTCGTGTGGTCGTGTGGTGGTCGTGTGGTCGTGTGGTCGTGTGGTCGTGTGGTCGTGTGGTGGTCGTGTGGTCGTGTGGTCGTGGTGGTGGTGGTGTAAATGCCATTATTATTACTATATATTAATTGTCATTACGTGTCATTTCATGATCGAGAACCTCCACCACCTTAACCACTTAGCAGTGTGGCGAAAATTACATTTTTGAGCCACTTTTGTGCATTTTGTTTGCAAATGTCATTATTATTACTATATATTAATTGTCATTACGTGTCATTTCATGATCGAGAACCTCCACCACCTTAACCACTTAGCAGTGTGGCGAAAATTACATTTTTAAGCCACTTTTGTGCATTTTTCATAAAAAAAACAAATTTTGATTTTTCATGCTCCCATCCCCTCAAACTGAAGTTTTGATAAAAAAAAAAGACATCATCGCGAAAAGGGTGCTTTGTAGCTTAAGTGGAAGCCGCCGCTCATTGGACTTTTTTAATTATAACAGCCACTTAACGTCTGTGGCGAACTTTTTGGAAGGAAAAATTTGAGACCATGGGGATTGTACTTCAATTAAAAAGAACCTTCGATGATTCAAAAGTTGTAAAGGATATTGCTGAACGGAAAGTAGTTTTGTGCGCGGAATTTAATTCATTATTAATTGTAAGGCTAGTTTCAAGCGCAATATATACTTTAAGTCACGATCGATAGATAATACCCCTGAATTTTTTCAGGTTCCACCCATCATGCGTGTGATTTTAATTATCAGCCGTTATTTTTAATTAACAAACAAATAAACAACGGAGTTCGTCCACTCAAAAGTTGAAACGCCATCGTATTTCAGGATCGAATGACAATACTCCTTAATTTTTTCAGATTTTTCTTGTCATGCGTGCGATTTTAATTATCAGCAGTAATTGTTAATTAACAAACAAATAAACAAGGGAGTCCATCCGCTCGAAAGTTGAAACGCCATCGTGTTTCAGGATCGATAGACAATACTCTTGAATTTTTCCAGATTTTTCCCGTCATGTGTGCGATTTTAATTATCAGCAGCCATTGTTAATTAACAAACAAATCAACGAAGGAGTCAGTCCACTCAAAAGTTGAAACGCGATCGTGTTCCAGGATCGATAGACAATACTCCTTAATTTTTTCAGATTTTTCCCGTCATGCGTATTCTTTTCTGAATTTTGGCTTCTCGCTACCGCTGCTAGCTTCAGCCTCATGTATAGTGTATAGAAGATATTTATAAAGTAAATGTACAAGCATTCGACAGCGTCGTGGTTAGAGCGTTAGTTCATTAGGTAGGCAGATAGGTAGGTAGGTTGTCCTTAAATCATTTTCCGGGTTAGCAAATAAATTTTCAACGACCGGAATCATCCTCGGAACAACAACAATCAATAAAAAATGTCAAAAACATTAATGTTCATAAAATGTAATTTTTTTTGTCATTCATTTCGGGTCCAATACGCAAACGAAGGCTAGTGAGACGTCGTAGGTTCAAACCCCGGTGTCTACGTTTTTTTTTGTTTAAATTTTTTCTATGGCTCAGATAATAATAAACAATTGCCTATAACCTGAATTGCGGAAGATAAATATTTATTCGGGATTTTATATATATGCCAGATTAAACCACATTTTGATCGGGTTTTGACTGGATACCATAATTGGAATCCAGTCAGGGGTCCCTGTCGGATTCCAATGTGCAAACGTTACATTCAGTCATGGGATCTGATCCGATGACCAGCTGGATCCCTATCAGAAAATAGGGATCCTTCTCAGAATCCACCTGGATCCCGACCGAAATTTCTGCACGGGTGGTAAAATGCAGCGCCTGTATACAGGAAAGTGACAATAATCGAGTATTAAATATAACATAATAATTAATACACTCGGAAGTTTCCAATGATCGTGTTATATGTGTACTAATAGCGATAAACAAGAGGCTTTTCGTCTCTATTGGTTATTCGCTCTCTGGCAATCTAATGCGATAGTTCGCGCGTCGGCGCGTTTCATTCGTTCATTGCCGAATGCTATTATTATTTATTGCACAAACATTCGGACACGTTTTTATGCATATAAACATGTTATATTTATTATATATATTCCCTGCGTAAATTCTACCAATAATTTATATACCTTGCTAGCAGTTCTGGCAATCCGTGCTAATTTATTATTGTATATATAGGAGAGACGGCAGTTCGGTAATTCGTTTCAATGAAATGACGATGCGAATTCTCGAAGCGTATCCTGGGAATTTGTAGTACAAAAGTTTAATGGACGTTGTTCGCTTTTCCGAAGCTCACTTGCTCATATATACATATTATAGCATAAATATGAGAATTCGCGAGCGACAAAGAGAAAAGAGACAGAGAGAGAGAGAGAGAGAGAGAGAGAGAGAGACGGGAAAACAGAACGTACAAAAAGTTTCATCCTATGCCGCGAATTATTATATTTACGACAAAAGTTACGGTTGAACGCGAAAAGTGGATTTACAGGATTTCGCTGACAGCGGAAGGCTCTAAGCGGAATTACTCGGGTTGATGCCTATATAGAAATGATACTCGATATATGTCCAGATAACTTTTTTTTTATGAAAGCGAAGTCAGGGTTTATTGTGGGATAGTGAAGATTTGCCAGTGCATTGCACGTTTTGGTTATTGCAAAAATTTTCCGCACCGGAGAAAAGTAAATTTATTGGATGTAAATGGAATTTATGTTAAATTAATAAAATTTATTCGATTGAAAGGATACTTTTTATGATGGTAACGACGCATTAAAAAAATTGATCAAATCGATTTTTTTCCAAATTCAATTAACTTTCGTCGGGTAAACTTTATTTTCATGTAATAAATTCATATTTCTCCATGTACCTTCGTAACTCTTTATCTTTTCCCGTGTCCTACGCAGCTCAATTTTTCTTTTAATAACGAGTGAAAAACTTCGTTGGAGATTTTCCTCGGTATGCAAAAAAAAAAAAGTAGTTCTTGGCTCCGGGATGCAAAAATACTGTATATCCGCTCGATATACGATACAACATTTTATTCGCCCTTCCGGAATTCCCATACATATGCCTCGAAAAGTTGGAAAATTGCAGAACGATTTTACAAGTTTGAAACTTCTCGCATAAGTGAAGCAGAGAAAAAACTTTTCCTAAGAATATCTTCGGGAGTAAAGATCCATCTGCGATCGTAGAAGATTTGTAGGGGAAAAAAAAACAATTTCTAACATGGAAAAGGGACAGATGTACCATAAAAGTTGTCCTCGACTCTCAATGACGTTGAACAGGAAGTTTGTCAAATCAGTGTTTTTTTTAAATACTATATTTGTAGAATCGGTCAGAATCTTGAGAAAAATATTGGCAGATTTTCCATCTTTCTTAGAAAAATCCGTAAAAATAAAAGAAAGAAAGAAAGTAATCGGACGAAGTAAAAAGAAAAACCCTGAAAAATCGAGGCCTACATATATAATACCACCCTTCCCGATTTCGCGACACATCTTTTGTTCCTTATGCTACCTCATAATAGAAGAAGCAACCTTTTCTTCTTTTTTTCCTTCCCTGCCTTTTCTTATATGATTTGCTAGGGGAAGCTTTGTTTTCCACAAATTTTATTCTACTTATTCCCTCATCATAAGTCGGTGCACGGTTTCAGGGACCTCCCAAGTTAAGCAGTCTTGATGGCCTCGGTCAGAACTGAGATGGGAGACCGTTTTGCCGTGCACCAGCTTGCAGCACGCTGACTACTGAACCAGAGGAGGGGCGAAGGGGGGGAGGGGTATTTCGAGTTTACAATGACAACCCAACTGAAAGTCAAGTAAAGTGTAACCACACCTGTATCGACCAGGTTTTGCGTAGCTTCCCTGTGCCCTCGTGCAAATTCGATAGGGCATTAAAAAAGACTGGCAGATACTGACGAAACTTCGAAGAGTCTCGAAGAATCTGATGTAAGTGGAAACAAAGAGGAAGGGACGTTATATAATCTGTAAAAGGTATTCGATAAAAAGGCTGAAAAAAAAAAATTGTAAAACGATATTAGCGATTTGCCAAGTCTCCGGAATGGATTGCCTCACATCAGTTGAGAACGCATACCGAGATGGCCGTAGGGTATATACAAAAGTTGCAGTGAATACGATACGGTATCGCAGACATGGCGAAGGATAGATGGGGTCGTCGACGCGTGGGTAATGGATCAACGTCACGCAATTCGTGATGCTCAATAATCACGATAAGTGTTGGCGGAAATTAAATGGCTCTAGAGATCTTGCAACCGATATATATGTTTTGGCGTCACTGCCGCTGTGTGCAGAATTCGAGGCTTTTGTGCCAGGAGTCCCATTCGAAACAGATCCGTTTGAGCCGTATTATTCAGGTTGGGATGCGAGGGCACGGATGACCCCTGAGCATTACGAAACTCTGGATATATATACATGAATGCCCAATATATCGAAAGTACAAGACGTAAAAGACAGGAATGAAAGATATGGCGAATAGGGGAAGGAACGGGGGTGATCTGTCAGTATAAAGCGAATTAGAACGAAACCCGGCGGTGTGCGTTGTAAGCGAGAACGGGAAATCTGTTCTCCGACTCCAAGCATCACCATCAGAATCCTTTCCCTTTTTTTCCAACACCCTTTCCATTAAGCTTTTTTTTCCCCTCTCCGAGCCTCGTAGCTCCTTTCTCGTTTATTTCGCATTTCATCCGATTGCTCTCGTCCAATCGGCATTCTTGTTATCAAGAGCGTATTCCGTCGCTTTCCCAACGAGAACCACTCTTACCTGTTATACCGTTTCTACTTTTATTATTCTTTCCCTCATCCCGTCGCCACGAGTATAATCTATGTACACATATATACATTGCGAATTCTTCACGGCTACCGCAAGGGAACTCGATAAGAATATACCGTATGAAATCGAATCAAGAGACTCGAATATCGTTTTTTTTCCTTGCCCCTCATCATCATTATTAACTTAGGCAATAAGGCAACTGAGGATTGTAATTTTTCTCCACTTTAACGAAAGTTTTGAGCTGTTATCGAAAATTTCTGGCTAATCATCGATGTCCATTTCTATCGAAGGATCACGAGATTTGCTTTGAAAAAAAAAATGAATATTTTGTGTTCTCTTTTCTTTCGTTACTTTTGGATCTTCTATAGTTATGGTATCCCGGGCAAAAAGTATATTCGATTTATAGTCGGGAAAAATCTTTCGATGAGATAACGACGTGTCAACTAATTATAGGAAAGAATTATTTTAGATAGTTTTTTTTTCTATAATTGCGGATTACAGATAAATATATACCAACATATCCGTTTAAGAGCTGATTGTGAATGAACTTTGTAGTGCAATATGGGAATTATAGGCGGAAATTGTGAAGCAAAAGCTGTGAGCTAAAAGCATAACGTTATTTGCTATCGCGAGAGTATGTACTAAGAAATACAGAGCTTTTTCGAGCTTTTCTTCCGTGCATGGGCAATGCACTCTGGTTCTCCTGAATCATACACGCAGTCACGCATATATACGCGGCGGATCCTCGCGTCCTTAAGGGATTCCGTGTGCACGCGTTCTATCAGGTTTCATGAATTTTAATTGAGAGCGTTTCTAAACTATAGCAGGGAAGTGAATCGAGCTATCATATAAGAAACACGGATTGCGTCTCGAGACAACAAGTACATTTACCGAAAATAAATTACCGACTGTGTCGACGGCCTCAGGACAGACACTTCAAGTCCTCTATATACGCGAACAAACTTATATAGTTTCAAGGCCCTTACCAAAACAACAATCAATCGCTGTGAAATGTTTTAGCATCTTGATTATGTGTACTTTTGTCTATTCTGTATAT
This sequence comes from Rhorus exstirpatorius, assembly GCA_963564615.1. Classification (NCBI taxonomy): domain Eukaryota; kingdom Metazoa; phylum Arthropoda; class Insecta; order Hymenoptera; family Ichneumonidae; genus Rhorus; species Rhorus exstirpatorius. The sequence continues at coordinate 42,737,973 of OY751313.1, forward strand.
TACAACCAATATCATGGCTGTAGAAGATAAGTACGAAGATAATATTCGACTTTATAGTTTTTCGTTGGCTCGCAAAAGCTCATTCGTCATGATCGCATACCTCTGCTATCATGATCATTTCATCCAAGCCTCTCACAGAGAACCCAACTTAACCCAATCGCATGCCTCACAGTAGCTGATAGTAAAGTGTGCAGATAGCCTAACTTCACATCAGCCAGAAAATAGAAAGTACTCGGTGAGAGTTCGCTTTTCTTTCACTGAGCTTATAATGAAATTCTACGTGTCCACATTTGCCATTACGTCAAAAAATTATTCTCATGTATGGATAATCTGTTGAAAAAAGAACTCGTCCAAGTATACGTTCGATTTTTTGATCATTATTTTTTTTTCGCATTTTTTAGGTATCCAAGATGATTTTGTGGCTTTGAATTTCGGCCCCTGACCTAACTAATCACTGTATGATGTAAAAATTAACGTTAAATTAAGATTGTACATGTACTTGGCAATGAGGACCTTCGATGTCATCAATTTATTCACAAATTTTTTGTAAAAAGTATACTTTCGTAAATTTACTTGTCCGCAATTTTTGTGCGCCGTTTTTCGTGCTTTTTCGGGAGTTTCTTAATTACGTGATTACACACATCATGAGATTAAATGAGATGGAGGGGGGGGGGGGGGGGAGATTTTCTAGGTTTGAGTTGCGTGCAATTTTCTAAATTTTTGCGCTATAAAGTGATAAACACAACCACGTGAATTTACACGAAAGTTCAAGAAGCGTAGAACAGTGTAACCAAAAAGAATAGGCCTAGTGTGTGTTGATATCGTTCGTAGGAGTAGTAGTGACATAATTAGATGCAGTGGCTATGATCATCGCTCTAAAGCGGAAAACAATGCGGCCACATTGAAATCTCTGTGTTGATCCGAGAATATGCGATTGCGCACACATACCGCTTGCCCCCATATCACTCCATTGCACCTTCGATAAATACTCTGGTTTTACATGCGCATATATATTATTTTTCTCCGAGCATCACTTTGCTCATAAGTAGTTTCCTTGTTTTTTATTTCGTCTATTCTGGAACGTTAGTATGGCAAACACACGTCATGGTCACGGCAAAAAAAAAAGAAAAAAACATGACATCGCGAGCGTTTGGGGGGGCGCGTAGTCGGTTTGTCGCCACGGATACCTTTGCGGGCATGGAATAAATTTTCCCGTTTAATATCATCGCTTAAAGCGGTGAAAAAAAAAATTTTCAAGCAAAACGTAAATTATCAAATCAGAGCAGTGCTCTCGTGAAACGTCAACAAAAAAATTTTCCGTTTCATCGTCAACGAAAATAATTTCCAGAGATTATTGGGACCGCGGCTGTGCGTTCTCAATTTTCGACCTAATAACTTCAAAAAGTGTCATTTCGCCTATCGCAAGGCAATTGTCGCATGTACCTTGCGCGTGATAAACGACGACGATAAAACAAAACGATAAAGAAACGAAAAAAAACTCCTTCTATTCGGTAGGATGATTTTCCACAAAGGCTATTACGTGCGTTTTTTTTCTATCAGCCACAAGAATTCCAAAGGCTGACCTTTTGTTTGTGCAAAAGATATGCACAGTTCTCAGCGGAGACTGAGAAAAATTCACAAAATGGATGGAATTACGTCACCTTATCTCGAGGCGATTCAGGCTATACCGGGCTTTATGCCGGAAGAAAAGTACAGGGAGAGCTCTATTCGATAGCGAAAAGAGCTCTGCGCTTCCCATGCAAGATCTCACGGTAATGGTGTATACTCCACCTCTGATATAAGCATTGAAGACATACCGGAGCCTCTGGCACCGCTTGTCAGACTAGAAATTGCCAAAATATTGCGACAGAATCGAGGAATGATCGAGGCGTTAAAATCCGAAGATTGCGAAATACTCAAGAGAGCGCTATGAGAACAGATTGGTTTTTTCGATTGGACAACAAGGACGTGATAAATGTCGAATATTTTCGAAAGAATTTCTTTCCCATTGTCACCATGAATACATGAATGGAACTGATAAATAATACCGTTCTTGCCCAACAATTTTACTCTCTCGTGTTCGAGTCTTACGGCAATAATAAGGGACAAGCGGAACCTCTGCTCGTGGCTTGCGACGAATATTTCGTCTGGGATACGATAAATCAACGAAAAATCGTACGCTCCGGTCGCACGATAAAGAGCATATTCGTTAAATATCCTGAACTGATAATTCGTTATTTGAAATTATCTGCGCCCATGAGCGACGCGGATGTCTCGAGAAAATCAGATCGTATCGATATCGAAAAGTACAAAAATTTTTTGCCACGTTTGATAAAGAATTATTTCGGTTTTTTCATCGAATTTATATGAGATGTAAAATTCTCGTTTGAAAATTAGACTGAGCAACAACATATGACGAAGAGATTTTCGAAGAAATTGATCAATTAATTGGATTGAATAGTTCAAAATATACGGGAGTACGTTGTGGCTGACAAAAAATGATCCGATTTAGAGTGAAACCGCTGGTTATAAATCCAAATAATAAAAAATATGAAAATTCAAAATGACGGATTCAAGATGATCGACCAGAAATACAACAAAAAAGTGATCGATTTCCATGAAAATTGAAACTCGAGGGTTGTGGAGACCTCTGGTTTCAATTACAAAGACGAAATTTTGGGAATCGCGGACTTGAGATGACCGATTATCGGACGAAAAAAAAACATGAGGTTACAATATTTAATATTTAGAGATTATTTTGATGGCTGGACTTTAAATTCAAAGTTGAAATTTCAAAAGTCATATAATGGCGAAATAAATATTTCGTAACAAGAAACTGAAAATTATTGAATCCCTATCAAAATTCGTCCCAAACATAATTCTTCGTAATCACTTTTAGATTAAACATGGGAAAGTTAACACGCCTGGCTGTACACGCATATGCGTTTAATCCGCGAAATGAGCGAGTTCTTGGACATTCACTCCGACACTCACATAATTGCAATTCAAATTGAAATTAAAAAGGACCCTTACATAAAAAAAATCAACCCTATTCATTTTTCATATAGTCGTTCTTTTTCCTTGTCGATTTTAATTTCAAGTTTATTCATTTGTATATTTTCAGTGGCAACAGCGACTGAACACGATCTACGAGGTTGGCTACACGATATCCCTCGTAGCGCTTCTCATGTCTCTTGGAATTCTAACGTACTTCCGGTAAAGCATTTTTGTCACTTACGCGATGAAATCTTTTTTAAATAAGAATTCAGTAAAAATAAATCTACACGTTTGCTTTTTCAAGATCCCGATATAAATACCATTATCCCCGATATAATTTTCATGAACTATTTGTTTCTATATATATATACATTTTTTTCAGTTCCCTGAGATGCGCCAGAATAACACTTCATATGAATCTCTTCGCATCCTTCGCGATAAATAATGCACTCTGGCTTATTTGGTACGGTACGATTGCCTCGAACGCAGAACTACTTCCGGACAATGGGGTAAGTCGAAAGAGAGGGAGAGAGAGAGAGAGAGAGAGAGAGAGAGAGAGAGAGAGAGAGAGAGAGAGAGAGAGAGAGAGAGAGAGATTGTGCCATTTCGTCGTGTACTCGACACAATTATATTTCTTTATAAGCCCCGATGCAACTGGATAAAACGAAACTTTGATTGTTGTAATAAAAAATTCATACAGACGAGAATGTGCGAAATCCATCGAAGCACAATTGTTCTTATGAAAAAAGTATGCAGCAACAAATGCAGTTTTGCACGTTTTATGGTGATTTTTTAACAGAAGCAAACAGTCGTTCAACTATTATTATTCAACTAACAACTGACATTTAAGACACGCTATTTCATGGATAAGGAAATACACGATGTATCGAAGGGCTTCGAAGTTCGTAATGTCACGATTTTTTTTTTTTTTTTGTCATTTCCAGATACCCTGTCGAATATTGCACGTTGTTCTTCACTATTTTCTCCTCACGAATTACGCTTGGATGTTGTGCGAGGGTTTTTATCTCCATACGCTGCTCGTATGTGCATTTACGAGCGAGCACAACTTGGTGAAATGGCTTATGGCTCTTGGCTGGCCAACACCGGCTATATTCGTGCTGATTTATACGGTACTGAGAGCAATCAGCGATGATCCAACGGACAACTCCCAGTAAGTTTGCTTTTTGTTTTTTTTGTCATCATAGGTACACGACCGAGTATAGCAGACTTTTGCGCTAGCACGATGAAAGCTTACGAATTATACAAATACAACCGAGATTATCCATGCGCAATAAGCTAGTTCCATCATTTATCTGAGCTGCAACTATATAGATGAGTAACGGGATTGTGTGGACTTTGGGTTTAGGTTTTGCATGATAGGCCTTCGCGAATGCGCCGTAACGCCTTCCAGCGGACGCATCCGACGACAGCTAAACCGCGATTATTCACACGGTTCACATCAATATAGAGATGAATATGTACATTTTTCACCCCCATATTGTGGTCACACGGGGGACTACAAATGATCATTTATAATGGAAAAAGAAAACCTTCATGAATAATTAATCCAATTGCATATGCTGATTTTTATGAACAAAAATCGTGCGCACTCTTAAATTGTAAAGATAATAGTCGCCTACGAGATTTCGAAGCGACGCAAACAAAAAATTTCGCTCCAGCGGCCAAAAGAGTCGAATTAAATTCGAGAGATAAAAGCATGTGCGGGTAAAAGTTTGAGACCTAATATTTAAGAACGATAATAACGAGATCGGTGAACGATTGGGTAACGCGGAGTAATGAAAAAGAAATAAAGAGTATTCGGACTCAGCGTAGCTTTCATTAGGAAAATAAGCCACGAATGTGAGACGAGAAATGCAAAAAAGACTGAAAATCCAGATAGAAATGAAGTAAAAAAAAAAAGCAGCTACGAGTAAGACGCCGGGCGCGCGTGCCCAGTTAAGAATAATTGAAATTTGCCGTGCTGTAGGAGATAAAAGATTAAAATCGTCAGGCATCTCGTTGTGTCAAGAAAAGAGAGAGGAAGAGAAAGAGAGAGATCAGTGTTCCCGGGGTGGTGGTGACAGAGGTAAGCAAACGAGAGGTAAAAGTTAGCAGTGATTGGGGAAACGAGGAAGGAACACGATGGAGAAGCGAGAGAAAATGAGAAAAGCAGCCCAGAGGCAGAGTTGAGTGTCGCGTATAACGTAATGAGAGGATTTTCCCTGTAATTTGTCAGAGGATACTCGCTATTGAAGGACGAAGGTATACGAAGCGAAGGGTATCAGGGATAACGAGAATTAGAAAGGGAAAATAAAGAATTCCCGGTGAAATGAAACTTTTTTTTTCATTCGGAACCAGCGTTATCCGCTATCCCACCCTATAAAGTTCCCTCACTGATTTCTCTCTTTCCTCATGATCGAATTGGTTGTCGAATTCGAGGCTGCCTTTTTCTCCTCCTCACTTCGTGGTAAATAATTAACCATTCTGTTCTTTTCCTCCATCCGCCTGCTATTACCTTTGTATAAATTCGATCCTTCGGTTACATTTTCGTTTTTCCGTGCTTTTCCCACTCTCGGTTTCGTTTACATCTTCTATAGCCAACGAGAATGTACGCAATTTTCAAGTCTCCCGAGTTACGTAATGAGGAAAATGGTCAGAGTATGAATTTTCGAGGATCAAGTCTCGGTAAAAATCTGCAAAAGCTTTTTGTGCACGAAAGAGGACAAAAAGTTTTTAGGAAGGATCTTCGAGTGATACGATGGGATATAATGGGTCTCTGTGACGAAACGAGACTCGATCAACAGAGAGCGCACATTTGATTGTGATGGCCCCCATGTAACGTGTACAGTTTGAGTGACGAAAAACTTGAGAAAAGACGTTGCGGTAAATAAACGTCTACGCTCGAGAGAAACAAGACGAATGTGACGTATATCGATTATCCTTCTGGTTATATTATCGTCAGGGGGTCTGCTGCTATATAGGGTAATCTATGCAAATTCATTGAACGTACAGAAGGATCGCCTACGGTGATGATGAACCGATGGAAGAAAAAAAGAGCATATGTGCAAATTAGAAATTTCCACATATTAGAAATTTGCGCATTGCTTCCTCGTGGTTGTTACGCATTATTGACTCAGAAATTCCCTGACTTTTTCAGGTTTTCCACACAGGTTTTGCAAATATTCACAGGGAGATTAGGGTCAAATAAAGAACGTGCGTGCATGGAAACACGGGCATGTTTACATACTATATGGGACGGATTATATACATAAAAATAGCAATGAATCGTTTTTGTGAAAATAAGAAAAAAAAACAAAACAAAACAAAACATTTTAACCCACTTGAAAAAACATTGAGGGAATTCTCAATTCGATCCTTATATTGGAAAATAAATATTTAACTAGATAACATAATTTTTTTTAAATTTATTAGTCAAATTCAATACCAAACATCATTGGCCCCTAGCCTATTTGTGTAAAAAGTTTCGACCCGATAGCTGAAAATTTACGAAAAGTAAAACGACGAGAAATTTTTTGAAAAATACAAAATAATATAAAATGTTAACCGCTTTATTGATTGTGGTTAAATTCAATACGATTCCTCTATTCATCCGTGTCCTCTAGCCTATTTGGATAAGAACTTTCAACCCTATACCTGCAAATTTACGAAAGTCAGACCGACCACAAACGTTTTTTTTTAAATTCACAAATTTATAAAATCCGAAATTTTGAAGCAATTTTGAGAAAAATCAAATCCAACAATGAGGTTTTTCTGGTCTACTTATGTGCAAGATTTGAACCCGATCGCTCGAGGCATTCGCGAGATACATCAACAAAACTTTGTTTCATCGTTAACTGTCAATATTGAGTCATTATTATATATTTCATGTTAATTTAATGTCAGATATATAAAATCACTATTTTAGTCATTCAAATGCCCAAGTGTTAAAATTTTTCCAGTCGTTGTTAATTTTCCCCATAGACTCGACCGCTTTACTCTGCAGGCAGGGTAGAGCGATCATTTTGCAGGTTCGATTTACATTCATTATATGACACATTCGTTTCACAAAAATATTGGGCTCGACCATTATACACGATTTCCCAGAGATAATACAAACTACAAAATATACACGAAAGGATCAAGCCTAGCTCGATATTTAATTTTTTGTGCCCTAATTAAGTTTTGGTATCCACTTATTCGCTCCAGTCTCCCATTTGCCACATCCGTTGATCCTGTCAAAACTGAATACCCCATACTTATAAAGCGCAAAAGTTTTTCCTCAAGAAGAACTTTTCGAAGTTTTTTCAAGGCAATATCGCTAGAAGAGACTCGCGTTTCTCAAGTTTCCGATCTACGATTTCGTCATGTGTATCTTCCCTCTTCTCGTCTATTTATGCCGCAAGCTATAGATACACAAGTAACTCGATTTATGAGAAGTAGGATTTTCCGTCAGGATAACATGTATGGCATCGAAAAATTTCGATGTTATATTTATATATATACTATATCCGCGACAAGTATATCGAGGGCTGCACGTTTCGTTCGATAAATCAGGGAGCGACAGTGACAATAGTTCAGTTGTCTCAGATTTCCATGCACCGAGAAACAAGCATCTATCCAAAATTATATCAGGGCTCTCTCATGGCCTGTGCCAGACAAACAGAGCAGAGTTGTTATATCAAGAGCGGACGGAGGTTGATGAGGAGGGGCAAAATTTCAACGTAAATTGCTGGACCATCGATTTCTGGACGGATAAGTTGTCAAGCACAGGGAGGGCAAAGCACGTTACGTCCCTGTAGAACGTGCTCTTATCGAGGACCTAAACCGCGTATACAAATAATTACATTAATGCGTCCTCTCTTGCCTCGCGCGATATATACATATATACACGCTACACACGATTCGATATTCATGTATATGCGGCTATACGTTACAGTTAGTATTTTGGGCTATTCCCCTACATAAGGGTTGCGAAATTCATCATTAAATTGCCTTTTTTTTTTTGGTGCTCCCAAACTATCAAGTATATTTTTGAGTTTGATCAGTGCCGATTTTTGTACAAATCTATGGAAAGGATTCACTGTAACGAAAGAAAGAGGTCATTTTATTCATTCAACTTGGAAAAAGGTATACTGTAAAATATGTCTCAATCGATCGTCGTTAAGTAAAAAAAATGCCCGCGTATTCTGAAGATCGACAAAACAAAAAATAATTAATTATATTGAATCAACGATTATTTGCTGCGACTATAAGAGCTCCAGCTGCAATGTCACAAATTTTTCATAAACACTCGCGTCGTTAATTCCATGTCTGTCACAAACAGATGCTGGATCGACGAGGGTAATTACAAATACGTTTTGGTCTTGCCCGTTGGCGTATCGACCCTCCTCAATCTCATGTTCCTCTGCAACATCGTGCGGGTCCTTCTAACAAAACTGCGAGCCGGTCCCGCAATTGGAACACGACCGTCGCGCTCGATGCTTCAAGCTTTTCGGTAAATATTTAACAACTTTTCGTTCTATTTTTCCTTCACAATTATGATCAAGAATCTCAGGACTCGAGCTCTTCGGGTAGATTTTAAAAATCGTCTTTTCTTTTTCTTTTTTTTTAATACGTTCTTCTTCATCAAGATTCTCGAATCCTATAGCAAAAAAAAATACCGCGATCAGGAAAGACACAGTGGTGATATTATTTGGTACTGCCTCAGCGATGTTGAAACAAATTTTGAGCGTAAAATACACTGTTCAACGAAATCATAATTGTCAGTGTATATTAGGCATTTTTTAACTTTTTCTTAAAAAAAAAAAAGAACATTCTGCGGATCCCGGGTATTGCGATAAGAAATTCAATAAGTCGTCATCAATAAAAAAAAAAGATTTGTTAATGTTCAAAGTATACCACTCTCGGGCTTTGCAGTAAGTTTTTTTTTTTTAAGGAAAAAGATCGAGGATGCTTGATGTGCAGTGATACACATAGATTTAAGAAATCATGTAGGGTAGACCTAACAGTTGTGGCCACTGTACCGTCGTTGTGGTCACTCTACGCACTTCCCTCGAATTTTTTAAAGTTTCAAGGCTGTGTTCACTTCATCGAGCGTAATATTTCGATATTCGAGATATTTCCGCACCGCTATAGATTGCTTTTTTGAATATCTGCTAATTTATTTCAACGAAATATGACGAAATGTGTCAACGCTGAGCGGTTTGTGCTGTAGTTTTCTTGTCGTAAATGTTAAGGGATCCCGAGGTAAGAAGACTACCTCGGGTATCTCATATCTATAGTCATTCCACCCCCTCAAAAATGTATATTTTATCAGTTAAAGCTCATTTTTTGGGTTAGAATAAAAAAAAACTAACAGAGATCAGCTGAAATACCTGAAAAGCACGCAGTGGCCGAAAGTGGTACATTCAAAATACGATTGTTCTATTTGTGGCCAGCTTATGGGTACAAATAGAGCACTTCAGTAATATGTTTATGACGCAAATAAATAACTATTTTTAACTCGAATCTGCCGTCACTGAGTGTCTAATACTCCACACCTTCCGTTTGTATATAGCGCATCCGTATCCCAATTCAAAGTTTGGTGGCCACAACTGGTACTTCGGATGACCAAAACTAGTACAATTGTGGGCACAAATGCGGTGAAAATGACGGCTACAAGATAATTTCCTATTTTTTTTTATTTATCATGATCAGAAAAAGTTTTAAATGATAGCAATTCGATTCTGTATACTTTTTAGGTTATATCGATCACTTTTTCAGTTCTGAATTTGCAATAATGTGAACAATGTTCGAAATGGAAGGTTCAACAATGCTTAAATTGGCCACACTTGGTATGTCTACCCTATTTCGTGGTTAAAAAAAAACTTTAGCATCGTTGAGACAGTATTGAGTATTCCTACCAAGATCTCATGTCAGTTTCAACGAGACTGGTTATACTTGTGTTAAAAGGAACGAGCCACTCGATGAGCGCTCGAATACATGAAACCCTGTACACTGAAAATTGGTATTTTTGGAAAAATGTTTATCAGATATTTCTCGAAATCGTATTTGGTATTGCGTAAAAAAAAAGTAACGCGAGAAAGTTGAGTTAAAAGTGCACTATAGTCAGACAAAAAAATGAACAAACTACGTATGCCGGAAACGTTTTTTAAGAAAATTGATAAAATCTTGAAGAATAATCCCCCTCGGTTGAATAACAGAGTCTGCCAATGTCCTAGCGATCACAAAAGCCAGCTTTGCAATCGCTCTCAGTACCCCCTATATACACGATAATTTTACGGGAAACCCACCGAGACAACATTATAAATTTATCGTACATTTGTTTCTCTTTTTAATTCAAAATTCTTGAATGATTAATCGTAATCCCGAGGCTCGAAGATTAACGCCGGAAAAAAAAAACTTTACAGAGCAACGTTATTGCTGGTACCGCTGCTCGGTCTTCACTACTTGGTTATTCCTTTTCGACCACCCAAAGGACACCCCTGGGAACGAGGGTACGAAGTTATTTCCGCTATAACAGCATCATTTCAAGTGAGTATAAATTCACATGTTTTTTTTTCCAGCAGAAGCTGACATAAAAAATTCACGATGGTATCACAGTACGAGAAGCCCGCCTTCTGTTTCCCTCGAACGAGACTGTCTTCTTTTTTTTTTTTTTTTACTTCAATAATTCGATCGTTTATTCGGTAATAATTATTCGTCGAAATACAGCACTAATATTTCAAACAATAAAATCTGCGTGATCGATTAATGACAAATTTCATTATTAACTTTTCATCGCTAGAAATACGTTTTTTGATTTTCGTAAGCATACGTCGCGCTCCATGTCAACTCAGTCACCCCGTTTTTTTTTTTTTTTTGGTCTCGATAAAATTATTCATAATGGACATTTCGAAGGACAATATATCCATGAAATTTCACTAAAATTTCATTCCCCCTCGCTATTGTTGGTTCTCGAGATAATGATTGATGAATTCACAATTTTGTAAAAATCATAACTTTGTAACTTCTGATCGGATTTAAACGATTAAAAAAATAAGATTTTTTATTTTTTTTGCCCTTTTCGAAAAAAAAAAAAAAAAAAAAAAATATGCCGTCATCGGATAAAAGCTGAATAGACATTTTTCAGGGTGAATTGACAAAAAACAATTTTTTCCCTCTTCACTGATGCCCTCTTCCATCGTGAAAAAATCCTGTAGAGTTACGTATTGCCCCGCTCTATCAATAAAAAAAATTAGTTAGTGGAATTCCGGGTGGTCCTTTTTTAGAAAAAGAAAAAATCGAAAAATTACCCCGAAAACTGTCTGATGAGCTTTTCTCCGATGTCGGAATATTTTTTTTTCGAAAACGCCAAAAAAAATTTTAAATATTCTTTTTTTAATCGCTTAAATCCGATCAGCAGTTATGATTTTTACAAAATTAAGAATTTATTAATCATTATCTCGAGAAAATTTTTATATTGTCCCTCGAAGTACTGAATAATTTTTTCGAGACAAAAAATAAAACGGGGTGGCTGAGTTGACATGGAGCGACATATATCGAACTCGTCGTTTTTTACATGAAAGTGTTTTTTGTCCCGAATAAAAAATCAGCAGACCATTTTTCATGTTGTTTTTTCTCCAATCATTGTATTTGCCTTGGCATTTTCAGCTTTCAAATGTTTACATTCAATTCAAAATCCAGGACCTCGAGTATCCCAAGCTACCAATTTTTTTTTTTTAATCCAATCGCATGATCTTTAATTTTTCTACGCTCCAAATTAATTCCGCCACATTGCATCGTTGTCTAATTTAGTTTTTCTTGTCACACACGCCCTTATACATTCAACCCGAACAGCAAAAAACCTGGAGTACCTCTTGATAAAATTCAAATGTTTTCAGAGGGTCTCGTCTTATTATTATTGTTAATAAGAATAATAATAATAATTGGGTGATGAGATGAATGCTCTTAATTTTCATGAAAATCTATAAGTCATAACTATATCCCCGGGTATATATGTAAATTTGAGTCTCATTGAAATTTTTTTTTTTTGTACGTTGAAGGGTCTCTGCGTTGCCATTCTCTTTTGCTTCTGCAACGGCGAGGTAAGCCACGATAAATCTATCGACAGTATAGATTCCAATTACAGGCTCTATTATTGTTCATTAACACTAGTGGAAAGATAATATCTGTATATATATATATATATGAGCTCTACGCGGGATAATTCACATCCGGTTTAATAATTCATCGTTCTTTTGAATTCAGGTTATAGCGCAGTTTAAACGAAAATGGGAAGGTACGGCGTTCATGAGAAAGCGAGCGAACTCGTGCACAGCAACGACCGTCTCGGTAAGGCAAACTTTAATGCCGTTGCACGATGCTTCATTCTCCGTCGCTAGCAGACAAGCTTTTACTGCGTCCTAATCTATCCTTTGTTCTCGTAATTGTTTTTTTTTTTTTCTTTTTTTTTCAATCGTTTGTCAATTAGAAATTGAATATAAAAAAAAATAAAATGTTTTCTATGTCTCGTGGCTATGTGAAAAATTTCTTTGCCCATTCTCCAATTCGCATGCGCGACAGGCGATCAATCATTTTTGTTCTTGTTTTTTTTTTATCAATGGTCATTTTGCGCGAGGAAAATTGTCACCAGATTGTTCAATAAAAATCGTTTTGGTGACGAATTTGTTGAAATTTATAGCGGACGAAGAGAATGCCAGTACCCAACTTCTCGTGAAATTTGAAGCAGATTAACCGTTCCCAACTCGAGATATTCAATGTCAAAGTTAGCAACCATTACGCGTATAGAGCATCATATAGCAAGTATAGCTGTACCCTGATACTAGCACGGGTTTTTAAATATTACAACCAAACGCGTAACCAGATTTTGGTAAAAAAAATTGTAGACGGAAGAAGACTATTATTCACATGTTAGGAAAAAATAACGAATTTATTGACCGTTTCGTTTACGAGCTACGATCACAAAAATAATGCAATATGAATGAAAATTCGACGCGTAAGCTGCATATTCAATGGTGTGAATGTATCTGAATATGTACGGTTCGATGTGTAACAATCATTTCTGTACAGACTCAATCAGAAGTTCGCTGCATATGACCACTAGGGCCGTGTATGTTTTATCATGTGGTACATAGAAAACTTTCTCGCATTATTGTAGCACGAGGACTACCTTAAAAAAAAACTGCATCATTTAAATTGATTCGCGCGACTTTTTACATTTTTTTTTGTCATCGATCTTTTCCACACGCCAATTCTGGGTCAGACAAAAAATTCAACTGTAATCGAGGCATTCGAAATATTCGTTTTAAATAATAATAATAATAAAAATAATAATAATTACACCAATTAATTATTGAAGGAAAGAAAAAAAAGTTTTGTTAACGAAATTTTCAGAGACAAACTTTTCGTTTGTTCGATGGATTGAGTTTTCTGACTTTTATTAATAGGTGAAAATTGATTCATGTTATTTTGACAAATAACCTCGATCAATTTCGTGCTAGAGAAGTCATTTTTTCAGATCTTGATTTTCTTCGCGAAAAGTAGGGGAAATGAATTTTTTTTTTTTAATTCCAATATAGTTTGACGTGCTGGGGAGTCATTTTTGGCAATTTTTATAGATTTCTTCGAACGAGCAGCGTGAAAAAATAAATGATCGGAAAGGCACACTGTCGAGATTCTTTAGGAGGATAAAATCAGTTACGGTGCCGATATTCTTGAAACATTACAAGGACAATGGGAAGTCTGCTTATACGTTTATACGAGTCTGAAACAATTTTTTTTTTTTTCAATCAGGATTTTTTCAACTTTATTACGTTGAAAAAAATTTATTTGCTCACATTTTTATTATTTAATAAATGATAAAATAATAATTTATTTGCAAATTTATTATTTACTTTACTGATAAAATTATGAATTAATGCAGCTATTTTTAGTGACAGTTGGCAATTGTGCGCTTCGTCTTGATTTCAATGCGAGAGCAACGTTAGAAAAGCTTTTTCGTACTCTTTTCAGGTGGATTCCAAATATCTTTCCTCATTGTGTCTTATTACTTCTTTTTTTTTTTTTTATGACTGCACGAGATTCGTCAATGGTGCGATGCGGACTGACCCGTTCGAATCTCGAGCGAATAATTTGCAAAAAAAAAAAAGCCAACCAACCGACCAAAAGATTCATCCCGTATAAATTTTGTATGCCGACGAAATTCAACCTTTCTACATTCCTATCTCCGATCCCCGTGATCTCGAGAGCTATTTTCACGACACTCTTTTTCGAGTTTCTTTTTGAAAAAAAAAAAAAAAAAAAAAAAAAAAAAAAAAAAAAAAAAATACGGGTACCAAAAAAAAGATGAGGCGAACGAATCAGCGAGCGATGTTTAAACCTGCAACTCCTGCAGTTTTTCATATTTTTAATTCAAATACGGATACTCGATATGGATCATTTTGAAAAAAAATTAATTGCTTCGATTATTCGTCGATATAATTGATTTTTAGAAATCATTCAAGCACAAAATTTTTTTTTTTAATTTCGTGACGATTATTGTTCATTGTATTCATAAAACACCAAATCTCTCTCTTTCTCTCACTCTCTATCTCTCTCTCTCTCTCTCTATATATATCTCTCCCTCCGTTATAACGAAAAAAAAAGGCAAAGACAAGCGGAGAATAATTTAACGTCAAAATTTCCCGGGAGGTTTGAAAAAAGAAGAAAAATTAAAAAAAAAATCAATGGTCCGTATCGTGCCAATGACAACGCCCGAGTCGAATCCATTGTTGGGTGTTGACTGTTGCAGTTTGTCCGATCGACCGCAGGTCCGTTACCGGGAGAGGAAAAGGTGTGACTATCAAATGGCAGCACCCCTGACTGACGATAATAAGGACGAAAAATATGTCGTTAATACGCCAACAACAGAGACGGCTTACGCCGCATCACGTCATGGCGATAATAATGGCCTGAATAATACACGCGTACTCGTCAGACGGAACGAATCGACCCACGATTTTAATCATTATCAGACGGAGTGCTGATAACGACGACGGGAAAGACGCGGATCAAAGAGATTCGCGATATGCCTCGTCGATAGCACTGAACGATCTGTCGAACGGTGATCTCTGACGGATCGAGGGACGATCGTCGTTTCCATAGAAGAGATCACACAAATTCAGATAAGAAACGACGAACGAGAGGGAAAGTTAGTAATTAAAAAAAAATAAAAAAATAAATAAACGACATTCGATGACATCGATATTTGCCAGAGGGACGATGATGCGCGACGATTCGCCTTGGTCGTTATAGTGTTGAAAATTAGTTTATATTTATATGTATATTGTATATCCGAGTGCACGTCTGGTGATACCCGGGAAAAAATCGTTTAGATCTACGTAGTTATTTTTTCGATCAAATTTGATTTACGTAGATCTAAATTTTGAAAAATCGTAGATCTACCTAGATCTCCGTATATATAACGGTAGATTTACGTACATTCGAGTTGAGCTTATATTTATGTTCGAACACTTTTCCTTATTATATCTCTGTTTATCTACTCAAATCTCAGTAGATTTACTTAGATCCGAGCGGATCTAACGGAGATGTGAGTAGATCTGTGAAGATCTAATTGAGATTTGGGTACATCTAATTTAGATCCGGGTACATCCAATTAAGATCTGAGTAGATCTAATTTTCAACTGGGTATAGATCCTATTTTCATCTGGGTAGATCTGATTAAGATTCGGGTAAATCCAATTGAGATCTAGGTAGATCAAAATGAGATCGAGGTGGATCCAATTGAGATCTAGGTAGATCCAATTTAGATCAGAGTAAATATAATTGATGACTGGATAGATCTGATTGAATTCGGGGTAGATCTCATTTAGATCCAGGTAAATCCACACTGTAAAAAATGTGGTGTTAAATTCAACACTAATTCAACACCACTCACGAATTCTATAGCGGTTCACCCCGCTCTGTGTAACCTGTTGGTGTTGATTGTCTGGTGTTAAGTATTGATAGTTGACACCAGACTGCGGTTCATCCGATTTGATACCAGGACGGATTCTACAATGGATTCTAACACTTTACAGTGTGTTATAATAACACACTTTAAGTGCGTTATTTTTGTACGCATTTATCGTGTCAATGGAGCCAAATGAAAAACGCGGGTCAAATTGGCATAATAAATATTGTTTATTATTTATAAATTAGCAATCAGGAATGATCGATGAATGAATTTAAAACAGTTGTTCCATTATTTTTGAAAATCCTGTAAATTAAAAAAAAAAAAATAATAAGTCGTTGACCGGGATTTGAACCCACTATCCTCCAATCGACGAGTTCAGCACTTTCGACCCTTAAATAACCATTTAAAAAAAAAATTAAAAATTTGGAAATTATTTTTTTTCACGAGTGTTTCCGGCTTCGAAGCGCGGACGTTTTTCCGTCGAAATTAATTTTGAGCCTACCTGAGATTTTACCTGAGACCTACCTAACGACCTGCCTAACGACCGACACTCTACCACTACGCTATTGATTTCTTATGAGTTTCTTGTATTTAAATGATATTAGTATACGAGTTCTCATACACCATTCGGTGTATCCTATGACTCCAAACGAATTTATGTATGATTATTTTGGGCGATTAAATTTCACACATTAAGTCGTATATTTCAGTATATGCGCAACACCGTCATGTGTGAAAAATTACCACCGAACAAGTGCAACGCAAATTCGTTTCTAGCTAACACCGCCACTTGGGAGATATTCGCTCAGAACGGCGTTAACATGCCGTTAATAAATATTCCGGGTTCATTCTTTAAGTCTGTATATCTCCAAAGTTGTTTGCCGAAATGAATTATAATTTTAATTGAAATAGCACTCAGTCGGTCAGGTCAACTGCGCCTTCGAAGCGTATATTTACACCGGATTTAACTAATCACGACATTAGAGTGGTGTCGTATCAGAAGATAAACGGTGTACTTTCATGACAAAATTGTGCGCGATGTGGTGAAACACTGGGTTTAGTGTTAAATTTTGATGAAAAATCGCTCAACACCGATATACAGTGTACGAGGTCAACCATGATATCAGAACGGTGCTGCCGATAACACCACAGATTTTAACCACTAACACCGCACCAAATTGACACCCCTGATTTTTTACAGTGCAATTAAGATCTAGGTAGATCCAGTTGAGATCTACCTAGATCCAATTGAGATCTAGGTGGATCCAATTGAGATCTAGGCAGATCTAAATGAGATCTGTGTAGATTTAATTGAGATCTGGCTAGATTTAATTTAGATCAGGGTACATTCAATTGAGATCAAAGTGCATTCAATTGAGATCAAAGTACATTCAATTGAAATCTAGGTAAATCCAATTTAGATCTGGGTAGATCTAGTCAAGATTTAAATAGATCCAATTTAGATCTAGGTGGATCTGATTGAGATCTACAGAAATCTGCGATTTTTCGAATTTTGGATCTATGTAGATTGAAAAACAAAGAACATAGATTTTCTCTGTGAAGATCTAAACTTTTTTTCCCGGGAACTTACCTCATACAAGCAATGAGATGATTGAATTGGTTCCTTATCAGCGATGTTGAGTCGTAATTGAAAAAAAATCATGTTTTAAATTATTAATCTGGCAAAAAAATTCTGAACAACATGGTTCGTGATAATTTTGTCGGAAGAACAATTCAAATGATTTTTCGCCCAAAATGGTACTTTTTCTTACTTTTCAATTGATGGGTTAACACGAAACCTCTCGATACGTGTTCATGCATGTACATATATGTATATATAAACATATGTATTATTTAATGGCACATTTGTAAAGAAAAAAAATATATTAAAAAAAAATGACTACCCTATCTCGATCCTTCCAAAATGTATATACGTACTATATAAATAATATACTAATCGCTCGCTCGTGGGAATTAATAATTAATCAATCGTCAAAATATCATTGGCAACGCTTTTCACGAGGGACATGACGCTGAAAGCTTTAACGATAGTCGGATTGACTCACATTCCGGCACGATAATATTATATATTATTTTTATCTCGTCGTATCGCACATTAGCAAAGCTTTGAATTTTCGAGTCAATACGAAATCATTTTTTTTTTTTTTTTCAAGTATGACAATCGAACCAAAAATAATATATATATTATTTTTTTATAAAACGACGAAATACGTACAGGGAGTTTTGTAGATGAATATTCAAAACAGAATTTACAAAGTTACTTCGAAATTACCAAGTGAGCGTAAATTTTGTTTTACTTCAATTTTCATTATAAAAAATATAAATTTTTCCTATATCTGTCCAGCGAATATGCTCCGAAGCAACGAATTTATCTGAATCCTCAATGATAATTGCTGACTCTCGTATATATTACATTTCATCGAGACGCATCATATATAAATACAGGTCAAGCTTCATGATAATGCTTCATTGTACTTACTGCTGGAGAACGAAAGATTGAAGGATATTTTGAATACGAAGAAAAGTGTCTCGAGAGACTTTGGCCATGTATATACAAGTGTAAAAATGTAAAAAAAAAATGATTTATAAACGTGTACGTACGCGTTAAATATTGAAGTTCGTCGTAAGTAGAAATATTGTATATTAGTTAAGATGTATAAAATATAATCTCATCAAAGTTTGGTCAACCTCGCCTATTCGGCTGAAACTTCGTGAGTTATATTGGAACCCCTTACACGCCAGCAGACATGAATTTTCAAAAAATATATTCTAGACCTCGCTGCATATGTTTTTACACGTCCATCGAATGATCAAGTTTTCGAAAAGCACTCATTCGTCGTAATTTCATGGCAGAAGTTGAAATCTCGAAGAGAAAAAAAAAAAAGCATCAAAACCTGTTCTTCGGTTAAGAAAAAAAAAGGTTAGAGTCATCAATCGACGAAACAAGGATTTTCGACATTTTGGAATGTGATAGTGTACTCGTAAAGTTTGAGGCTAAAAATTTCTTCTTAACCGTCTTTCGCAGATCCGATAATTAATTTTATATTTTAATGGGACGGTGGAAACGTTTTTTTTTTTTGCAAAAATATAGATGTAAATTTCAGTATGGGGGTCTCGATGGGTTTAAAAAGATTTTTTTTATTCAATGTGTTATGAGGGCAATAGTTGCAAAAAAAAAAAAAAAATTCTGGCGCGTCACATGATCGAAAGGAATTGTGTCAAGGCTAGCGATATTATTCCACTGATTACCGAAAGAAAGTAATTTATAATACATTAACTCGATAATTCTGGAAAAGTCTGAATTTTTCTGTTTCTGCCAGCGGTGCGTGAAGCATCTTTTTCTTTCTATTCTTTTTTTCCATTATTTTTTTTTTTATAATATTTTCTACAGGCAAGCTACAGTTTCATTGTCACGATTTTCATTGTCCTATAATCGCTCAAAAAGTGGGTATTTTCACGTTAAATTGAAGTTAAATCGAAACGCGTATCTGATAAGCCGACGAAAAAAAAAAAAAAATTCGCTTCAAAGCTAGCTGATTCCAGATTATAACCATCGATAATAAGCATTTGCGCATGCGCGTGCGCCGTCTAGCGGACGCGTCTCATAAACAGTTTCTCGTATCAACCGAAGAACGAGAAGAAGAAGAAGAAGAAGTAATTTGAGTCAGGTGTGTACTCTACTATGAGACCGATGGGTGAACAGGGGCAGGGAACATTTTCGTATGGAACAAGGCTTATTTTATATGGGGAACGTTTTTGCGATGAAAGGCCCAACACGAGTCATGGAACTACGGCATAACATTTACAAAGAAAACGTATGATGAAGAATGGATGACTTCGAAAATTTTTAATTATAAAATACTGCAGGTGGCATTTTTCAAGTAATTGATAATAAATAAAATATCGGAAAAAAAAAAACAATAGATGATCTTGGCTAGTGAGTTAGGAAAGTCAGCTGAAAACCGAATTTTTCAGCCTTTAATCATAATTTTCAGTAATTCGATTTTCATAATAAAAATGATATTTTTTTTAGTCAAGATTTTTTATCCAAGAACACGACGTATCGATGAAAAAAAGTGTTAGAATCTGCAATAAAATTACAACGAATGAGTATTTTTTTAAAATAAGATAATTTTATTGGCTTGTGAAGTACAGAACGTGTACGAAAAATCTGAAAAAAATCATTTCGTCACTGCATAGAAAGACGCAGACGACTCACAAATTCACGTTGGCCAAAGTTCAGTGAAATGGCTCATATATTTGTGGGGCATTCACCAATTCAGACACCTAATGTTTATTTATTTATTTATTTTTTTATTTTTTTAATTTTTTTTAAGACTTGATGAAAGAGCCAGAAATTGAAAGAAATTTTTCTAAATGAATTCCTAGCCTGATTTGAAAAAAAACAATAAAAAAAAACTATAGGAACAGACTACAGAAAAAAAAAGTTCCGAAGTCTGTGCATGTATTATCGAGAATCTCGACCTCTTGAAGCAAAATCTATTTTGGCCCTGGAGAAGAGAAAGAAGGTGGCTCATCAGTGAATTAAAAAACCGGCGATACGAATGAAACTTCGGGAGATGAATAAAGAAGATGCAACGAACGCTCTCTCAAAATTTTAGGATATGTTGCCAGGCAAATTATTGCGAACGAGTAATTTAAAATTACCTATTTTAGCATGGGTCTTATGGCAGTTGATTCCATTTTCACCGGAAGTGACATGATACCTTTTGATAAAGACGAGAGTTCTTATTCAAATTTTGAGTATTGAAAGATGAAATCGTGAACTTTCCAATGGCATTTAAAAAATTGTGTCTTGCCAGGGATTTTTCCAAGAAATTTAATCGTGAAAGTCATCGTGTGAGCAAATCTCGGATACAATATATGTCTGTCATTCTGCACGCGAGGAAACATATGAATATCAGCTATCGTTTTTTACTTGATCGCTCTGACAGCGTTAAATACTTTTGTCAGTTGAGACTTTATTTATAATATTATTTATAATAAATTATGAATAAAATATCACGGGAAACGTCATCGAAATTCATAAATTTTATTTAGACAGAGTATTTATAAAATATTATGATAGGTTTATGATTTTTTTTCACGTCACGATTTTTGACTAGTGTTGTCACTGATGGGCCGCCTTTTAACTCACTATTACTTTATTTGGGCAACTTTTCTCTTGCAATGCTTTTCAGGGGTTATGAAAAAAAAAAAAATTGAAAGGGAAATCAAAAACATAAACTTTATGTTACTGTATATATATAATATATATATATATATATATATATTTTGTGAAACAAACGATCATCGGTACATTAAACTGAATATGGCGCAAAAATGTATTTTACAGAAATCTTTAGTATTTTTTTCTGGATAAAGTATGACCTCAAAAAATCTGAAATAATTTGTGAACGTTCTTGATACTTTTAACAAAATTGAAAAGATAATTTAAAATAATAGGTTGGCCGAGTTGGCTTAAAATGTCCCAATTGTGTTAATGAACGTGAAAATTTTTCAAATAAAATTAATTATTGTGTATTGCAATCTCTTGGGGAAAACGAATCACTTAATTCATCATATCACTGAATAAATATAATACACACATGCCTAATAATCATATATATATATATATATGTAATGAAACAAAAATATGTATATATATATATGGGTGAAAACGCCAATTATATGTAAGCTTTCAGGCTTAAAAATTTCAATTTTGCTGAAATTTTGATATGCTATTGTGTGCGCCAAGATATGTAATTCCCCGAATTTTAGACCTCTAGACCTTCCCGTTAACGAGCTACACATTAATGAATTTCTCCATTTGACGTACGCGATTGTTTTTTCTTTATTTTTTAACACTTCCGGGCGTTGAAAAAAAAATAGAACCCAACATGTTTTTTTTGTAAAAAAAAATCTTTTCGAATATAAAATTCATTTTCAGGTAGAACTTCAGCAACAGTTAAAGAGTCACGTGTTTTTGCAAAAAAACTGTTTTTTTCAATGATAGTGCGCGATATTAATTTTTTTTTTAATTGCATCGAAAAGCTGAGAATTTTTTCAGTAAAGTTACCAAATTTTCAGAGTGTGATGACCATGGGTTCGCATCTGAGCTGCATTTATGGAAAACTTGTACACGTCTTTTGGTTCAGCGGGTGGAGCGATCAAACGACGACGTGTACAAATTATCCATAAATGAAGCTCAGATGTGAACCCATGGTCATCCCACTCTGAAAATTTGGTAACTTTACTAAAAAAATTATCAGCTTTTCGATGAAATTTAAAAAAAAAAATTAAAATCGCGCACTATCGTGGAAAAAAAAACAGGTTTTTTGCAAAAACACGTGATTTTTTAACAGTTGCTGAAGTTCTACCTGAAAATGAATTCTATATTCGAAAAGATCAGACTTTATTTTACAAAAAAAAAACATTTGGGTTCTATTTTTTTTTTTTTTCAACACCCGGAAGTGTTAAAAAATAAAGAAAAAACAATCGCGTACGTCAAATGGAGAAATTCTAACGGGAAGATCTAGAGGTCTAAAATTTGAGGGATTTACATATCTTGGCGCACACAATAACACATGAAAATTTCAGCAAAATCGAAATTCTGAAGCCTGCTGAAAGCTTACATATAATTGGCGTTTTCACTCATATACATAAGCTACGACTATTTGTATAGCGTAAGTTTTGTACGTACAAAGTTGGAATGGCTCTAGTGAATGTGATCGATGTAAATAACATTAAAGCTGTAGATTCATGTAAAAAAAAAAAAAAAAACATTAAAAAACAACTTGCAATAGATCAAAGATCGTTTAAACAAATACCGAATTAAATCAGTTTGGCGCGATAACGTAAGCACAAAACTGTACCTGAAATTCAAACTCGAAGATACGTTAAGCACAAGGCCATATAATAATCATCATATTTCCTGAAATTATCAGCAATTCATTTATGTTGCATATGCTCTGCGCTTTCTACTATTGTTTATTTTTTACCAAAAGAAAAAGAAAAAAAAACCAAAACATTTTTAAAAAATCCATTCACCGTTGGATTTTACAAGCTCAGGGGGTCTGAAAGTTTCGTTTCGAACCGAGAAATTTTTTTTTTTCGTAGTACCTATAATATTCAACGAATTACGCGTTACTCATGATATCGACGTAAATCTATCACAAAAAAATGATATAAAAATACATATAACAGATAATATGCATATTCCTCCGTCATTATAGCGCGGTACGCCAGAAATGAAAAAAAAAAAAAAAACAAAACACAAAAATGTATAATCGTTGTATTATCGAGAATAAGTAAATGTAATTACTGGGAAAAAACTGAATAAATGCCTATCAGCATGTTTTGCCTCGTTTAAAAGTGGCTGAAGCGATTGCTCATCCGCATGAGAGAAGCGCCGTATGGAAAGGTGTCGGTGAAGAATATAGAGCGGAGATAGGGCGGAAGGAAATTCAGAAACCGCTTGAATGTAGAAGAAAAAAAAAAGGAAGAAGAAACAGGCGAGTTTTAATTATAAA
The DNA here is from genome assembly GCA_963564615.1 of Rhorus exstirpatorius. NCBI lineage: Eukaryota > Metazoa > Arthropoda > Insecta > Hymenoptera > Ichneumonidae > Rhorus > Rhorus exstirpatorius. The sequence goes on from OY751313.1 coordinate 42,761,478, forward strand.
TGGATGAGTTTATAATTTATTCGCTATATCGTGGAAATAAAAAATTCGACTAGTTGGAAATGAAGGCTTTATAAAATATCATTTATTTTTTTTTTTTTTTTTTTCATACAAGTACTATAATAAAATACTATAACGAAAATTTTTCACAACTTTCATTATACATTAATGTAATATCAGCTTTGAATTCATTCGGTAGGAATATTTCACGAAAAAAAAAAAAAAAACAAAAAGTATGAAAATCTCGTGATGAAAGTCTCGTAACTTGATGTTGAGCAATAAAAAATCACAACCAAGATTCCAGAATTACCCAAAAAGTCTCCCCCCCCCCCCCCCCCCCCCCAAATTAACCAGAATAACTTTGACGCGAATAAAGAGTGCTCTTGACGATTTTTCAATCCGTCAAGGTATCGCAATGCGGAATGAAATTTATAAATCATAGCCGGGTCGAGGAAATAATGCTCTCAAGTATAAATAACCAAAAGTCTTCCGATAACATCGTTCGATGAACAAATGGAAAAATTGTCCTATAAATGTCATTGGCATCGGATGTGAAAATTAAAAATATGCGCAAATATACCTTCATGACTCGATGATGAATTTTTCGACGATGATATCAGAATAAAGTATATCATTCTGGTAAGCACGAAGGATATACTTCAGCTATGCGGCCAAACGCAATTGGCTATCCTCGGTAGCGTCAGCGCTATGATAATGGTGGACAAAAGATTGACGCTGTGATTGTCCAATATTTGCCTGCCGGAAACGTGTTTAACTCCCTTTCCCGGACGCTCGACGATCTTTCCAGCCTCGTTCAATCCTGCATCGATGAAAATTTCATTTATCGTCAAAAACATCCGAGCTTCGTGCGACACATGAGATTTTTGGAGAGAAATGAAAAAACATAAAAATATATATATATATATAGAGAACGATGCTTGAAAATTTATTGACCCGAGTACTGCAGGGTAGCGCCGAGAATCGAATCGCAGATACTTCCGAATAAACCGGCTGCTCCTCCGATCATTATTATCGGCCATTGGGGAGCGGCTGATTGCAGTATAACCGAATCTACGGCATACAGGACAGCTAGATAGTGACAAAAACCGATGACGATACCTCCCAACAGCGAGACGAAAAGACCAATCCACGATACACCACCGTTCGTTCCTTGAAAATTGAAGAGAGATTTCTGATAATTGTACTTTTTATTGCAATTTTTTTTTTTTTCAATTTTAAGAATTTTCATTTGTTGCATCGTTCGTTTATTATTATCATGGTTGTTTACGCATTATTGACTCGGAAATTCTCTGACTTTTCCAGGTTTTTCACACAGGTTTTGCAAATATTCCAAATAAAAAAATGTTAAATTAAAAAAAAAAAATTTTTTTTTTAAATTGAACTACAAAAAATAATTCAAGCACTGTAAAGTAAAAAAATAAATACATTAAAAGCGAATACCGAACCTGTTCTTTGTTATAAACGGAAATTTCTATGTCGTTGCCAATAAATTAAAAAATAAATATAAACACTTGTCTATGATAATAATTGTGTAATTGCGTATCGACAAATCGAACGCAGAAGCGTAGCTTTAGAGCTTTGGAGTAAATTAGTTTTTAATTTTTTAAATTTTCATTGTTTAGCACTGACGTAACTTCTGTTGTATGTAATAAAGAATAATATAAAATATTAAAAATATTAAAAAATATTTATTTTTATACTTTTCAGTTTTTCTTTCAAGTTGGTTTCATTTTTAATTCTGGCAAAAAGTAATTTCTGGAAAAATTCCAGAGAATTTTTTAAATTCCCTGACTTTTCCCTGATTATTCCATGAGGAAAGAAATTCTCTGAGTTTTCCCAATTTTCCATATGCCTGACAATAATTTTATTGATTGTTTGCCAAAAAATGACTGACTCGTGACAACATTCATAGTTTATTGTAAGCCTGATGATTTTTTCAGAATGTTCTATCAAGTACGCGATCCATGTTTCAACGAATAATATTGAAAAAGATCGGAGTTGATTTTTTTCTTAAAATCAACCGCTGCGATTTAAGCCATTTTTTCTACAATTAACGTATTAAATACCGACGGAGCAAGTGAAAAAAAGGAATATATATATATATTTCTATATATTTCTATATTATAATAATAATTATAATTATATATATATATATATATATTTATAATTAAACTACGAATATTTATGCTTTCGATTGCTTAATTACCTCGTGGTACTCTTTTTCGCGACGTAATGAGAAACGGATCTGAATCACCGACGACGATGCCAAATTCCGAGGCCCAAGTATCGCCATTGCAGCATGCAAAAGCACCTATGAAGAAAAACAATAAAATTCGTTAATTTCGAATGTCTCGAGCCATCGGAACTCAAACGGCATAGATCGAATCTTCGATTACCTAGAATTCCAATGGACAGCCAGGAGCTCCTGTAGTCTTTGTCAAAATCGATCGGACGATCGCCGCAGCCAACATCCAACAAATAAAGAAGAGCCAGCTGCGAAGCCATTCCGGCGTTGCAGAGTACCTGTATCCAATTTCTCTGTCCGCCTTCTTTGAAATCCGCTTCGAGTGATCTCTTTCTTTCAGAGCGAAATTTCGTTATTATCGAGGAACTTACGAAGAAAGAAGCCAGACAAGCCAGATGAGCGACACTCGTGAGCGTCAAAATAAAACCCATAAAGACCCCTGGAATTCAGGAATCAACCGGAGTGTCGTGAGATAAACGGGGTTTTCCCCGATCGGAGAAAGGAAAATTGCATTACTCTGGGAAAGAAATTATTCTTTCATTTCATTTAATCGTTTGCATAAAAAAAAATACCTCGACCGTATTCATGATAATAAATTCGTACGGTATGATAATAAATATCATTGGAGAAAACAGTCGATGGTAATAAATAAATGAAATTTATGAAGCTAAAAATGAGAGTAACGCTATTTTTCATAGAAAATTAAATATATTCTTTGATCCAACATATAAATGATTTATTCTCATACGACAAAAACGATTTTGAAAAGCAAAAATTCGATTAGCAAAATGTAACAATCGCAAGCAAGAAAATTTCATAAAAATAATAATTTAATGGTAGATTAAATAAACGGAAAATGTTTTTTTTTTTTCGAAGTAACGAGAAGTGTTGATCAATTTTTGAAATATTTCCTGAATGACTTTAGAAAGTTTACTCTACCTAGGATAGCCCCGCTGAGATCCACACTGCGTTTTCTCAGACCCCACAGTAAAAATAATATTGGTAGAACGATCGCTGCGAGCCATCGCCAAGGAGATATCACCGGATAACCTGCGTTCATTCGAAAAACAATGTTTTTTCATACGTATATGTAACTACATATAATATCCTTCGCACCTCGGATTAGTCAAATACAAACGGTGTATATACTTACCTTCCGAGAGATGATCTGCCTCGGGTGACAAAATCGAATAAACAACATTGACGATCCAAAAGAGCATCGACACCGGAATCGCAAATGCGCCAAGTAAAACCGGCATTAATACATGCGATGTACCGGCTTCATTATCTACACGTGACACCATATTTCACTGACACACTCAATTATTTTCCTCTGTATTGTACGAAAGCTATATATTGCTATATATAGCAGAGACTGTCTCTGTATATAGTACTTAAAAATGTTTTCGCGCGATAAATTAGCGAATTGATCGCTTTTTCCGGGGGTGCTCGCATCAGCTGTGAGACTGTGTAGCATGTACGTGAGAGAGCAAAAAATTATGAATTATAAAAAAAAATTCGATAACAGGTGAAAAGTGCAATAAAATGATGAAATATTAATTAACCTCAGCAGGATTATATGATAGATAGAATGACATGCGATAATGCGATAATAACCGGTTTTGACGGATAGAGAACCAATCGAAAATAACCTCTCTGATATACAGGAAGATTGTTTTCGGAACTTCGTGACGATAGGAATTACCTCTGTTCAGACTGGTAACATTTTCCGCCAGGATATATTATCATAGAAAATATATCATGTCTATGATGTATATCATATCGTTCCGAAAATTGCCTTTTTGATCGGCAAGCATAAATAGGAATATCAATAAAAAAAGCTTTGTCAAAATATAAAAGATATATCATTCATGAAGAATTATTATAATTATTAAATTGAAAATATTAAGCCAAATTTGTAATTTGTATTAGTTTTTAGCAATTTTTCGATGTTATATATGTATATATATTCATCTTGTAAATAAATATCATTTTCGAGCCGCCATGACTCTTTGCGATCGCAGCGCCACCAGAGATAAGCTATTTCCTAAATACCTCACCAACGACGGGACGGCGCGGCGAGACCCTTCATCGGGATATATATATATATAAATCTGGATAATTTGACAATGCATGCGCTATATCGCACGAAAAATAAATAATAATGGCATGTATATATATATATATATATATATATATATATATATATATATATATACATTTTACGACGACAAAAGCCATAGTATAAACCTGTCTAGTAGATATCGCAAACGTTTTTTTTTTTTACCACCGAATCGTGAAAAACGTTCATCACAAATCGTTTGGGTGTTTCGTATTTGCGTGCATATAATATGTCGCGCATGACGGATATCGGAATATCTGATGCATACACATACAACCAGTATTGGGAACTCACAAATGTCACCCTGACCTCTGGCGGCCAAATTTCCAAGTACTTCTCTCCAGTTACTGCCTGATGATTACCATTAATTACCATGCAAATTTGTCACTTTTTAACAATAATTCAAAATCTGCTGCTTTATTACAAGAAATAAATCATAAATAAAGATCGAGAAGACATAGTCGATATTTGATGCGAGGGCATGAGATTTTCATCACATGCAGAATATGAATAATCGTTTTAGTTATGTCGTGTAAACACAAGCGACGTGACTTTTAATTTCATAACTTATGAAATATGGACAATAATTTATACATAAAACATTTTTCATGCGATAGCTTGATATTTTAACTAATAATTTATTGTTCGAACGCATTTATTTAGCCGAAAAATGACGGGAATTTTTTAAAAAATTTTGAGGTTAAACATGGGATGTCATGTAGGTTCATTGTAATCCTTATGGCGATAATCACTTGATCCGTATCCAATTTGCGCAGTGGATTCTATCCACGCATAATCCTCAACGGTAATAAACCCCATTGTAAAATCTTACTACAAAAATCGCATTTTGCCGAAAAATATGCGATAATTCAGTGTTTACAACTGTTCCCTATGCTGCCCCATGCTAACTAGAGCTGGCTACTGGCAACGAACTGGAGAGAAGAGGCCATATTGGATAGGCCCCGCCTCCGTGTTGATTCCCAATACCAAGATCCCTACGTTATGCTCGCGGATCTCATCAGAAATGTATTTGTAATAATTAAATCACTTACTACTTTCTCAAACGATCTTCTTTCTTCACCTTACGGAGATCCCTCCCCGCGAAGGGAGACCGAAGGACTAGCACGATGATTGATTGATGATTTGTATAACTTCGAGGATGATGACGATTCTCCTTATTCTCGCGCTGGTCGATGTAACGTGTCGCACGTCGAAAAACCGTTTGCCTTATTCATCCGGTGACTTTCTCCGTTCTTAACGATCAATCACTCATACTTCCGTCTTGTGCTCATTTCCGTCGATTTTCTCAATACGTTTATCCCAATTTTTTTTCACTTTCGCGGATACAAATAATATGCAAATGAAAAAATGAGTTATACTTTGCGACGGCATCTCTTACGGCGTGGGGGAGTGCATCCGCTCTCCATGCATGTTGTGTAGCAAAACATGACACCGCGAGGGTTGCTGGTCATCTTTTACGGTGAAGAAACCGGAAGTGCGTAGAAATCGTGAAAAATCGGTGCGCGAGGGGTCGCGCGATGCGCACGCATATGCGGCGTGTAGGTAAAAAAATAGTCACGCCACTGAAGGGGGGAGAGGGGGAGCGTCGCCATTGTTTATCAAACGTTATTGTGTGCGTGCGTGTATTTTTGCAATATCTGCTAACGGCATTTTTTTTCTTTGTTCGCGTAATAAGATTTTTTTTTAACTTCGTGTTTGACACTACCGGTCTTTTACATCGTGAGGTGAATTGCAACGAATTATTTTATCGAAAGTATAGAAAACGATTTTTCAGTTGTCGATTTTTCTTTGTCATTGAAAATACACGAATGTTTATGAACAAAGACCGCGCGGTCGTGGGAGAAAACAAGAATCGAACTGATTAAAAATCGAAATTTTTGCGAGCTATTATTTGGTGTTTACGACAGAAATAAGCAAGATGGAAATTCTCATCGTTATGATTTCGAAGCTCCGATGACCAGTTCGAGAGGTGGACGAAAATCATCAAGTATAGTGAGTCCTGCTTTATAGTTTTTTTTTTCCTAACCAATAAAATCGTTGATTGCGATTATGAAAAATTAATGGCTAATTTTATACAAGCAGTGTGCGTAATAATGTTGTCTTTGGCGTATTCGAATTTACGTTCTAGTTTCGACACGAACCTATTTTTCATCGAATATAACCACCACAGATTCGTATATCCCTACTCCGAGGCCGGTATTCATAGTCGAGTCTTATTTCTAAGACGGTCTTAAGTCGTCGTTCAGGACGACTTGATTGGTCGTTGGCCGTCTTAAGACCGTCTTAAGAAATAAGACTCGACTATGAATACCGCCCCGAATAGTATTCCTCGGCGTTCATGAAATTTTATTCGTCAAATTCTACTTTACCGTCCTTCTCACAGGCCTTGTTTGGCTGGTTCTGTACAATTTTCTAATTTTTCACGATCGAAAATTAGACTAACAAAAACATCATTCATGTGTTAAATCAGTGTAACGCGTGCTCGATAAATAATATAAAATATACCGAAGATGTTTCTCCGACCTTGCATTTTGCGTGCTCTTCTGCCAGGTAAGTGTAATATCAGTCCAATTAATCGGATTTACAATCGCTCGCGAGGTTATGTATTTTATTACGGTAGTCCTTGGCACCTTTCGGCAAACTTTTTGAATTTTAAATATTTTCATCCGCGGACACGTGTTTTTTTTTTTTGTTTTTTTGAATAATTGAGAATAAATGACCAATTTGACCACGAAGTTCTAAGCTTTTCATCGTTTACATGAAAAGTTCAGTTTACCAGATGTTGGACAAAGGAATTTCGTATTAATAATCAAGAAAACTTGGTCTACGCCGCAATCGATTAGCTTAAAGCCCTTGTTTCTACAAGTATTGCGGTATTTATGAAAGTTTCGAGCATTTAACGACTTTCATCGGCCATCGTTTCCGTACATTGTAAAATGATATCGAGAATTAAAACAATAGATTGATCTTTAAACGTACATCATAGTCATTAGAAAACTTGCAGCCATTGGGTCGTTTGTTGTGATAAAATGATCCACCGAACTAGTCAAATTGGCAGGCAGCCGATTGACCATGAAGAAACTGACCGCAGAGTCGACTGAACACCGCATGGATAATAAATTTATGTATGTATGCATTAGGGTGTTTCACATTTAAAAAATTTTCGATTTTTTTACGGGCAGACGCAAAAAATTCTTGCTCCTGGTCTAAAAAGAAGCCTCCAAAAGATAGAGCACTGTAGCACTAGTTGTAGGGTCTCCGAAAACGATTTTTCTAAAAAAATAAGTGAAAAATCGATATTAGCACCCCTTCAATATTTACTGTTTCTTTTATGTTTTACAAACAATGAATTATGACCAAAAAGATATGACCAAAAAAGAACATCTAAAGTGCATTATAGAGAAATGCTGACATGGAATTTCCAAAACCATTGTCGTAAGGTGTTAGGCACACGGTTGGTCCAATTCAACCTTTCGAAGTCTTACCCTGTTCGGGCAGCGGTTCCACATCTTTTGAAAGTGGGGATCTGAAAAAAAAAAATAATTATGTGAAAAGTTACAATCAATTATACGAAATTTTCCAAATTTAAGGCACTATTTTGCAAAAAACCTGGTAAAAAAAATGAAAAAATTCCCTCCATCGCATAATGAGAATTTTGATTCCAAACAAAATGAATTGTACTATCGGGGCTCCAAAAACCTTACGACACAGCGCCAAAAATATAGTTTCAAGAAAAACTAATTTGATATTTTTTACCCAACAGTTAAACAGATATTTAAGGTTTTCCAATAATAAATTTCAACTGTTTGTTAAAAAATATCAAATTAGTTTTTCTTGAAACTATATTTTTGGTGCTGTGTCGTAAGGTTTTGGGAGCACCGATAGTACAATTCATTTTGTTTAGAATCAAAATCCTCATTATGCGATGGTGGGAATTTTTTCATTTTTTTTTACCAAGTTTTTTGCAAAATAGTGCCTCAAATTTGGAAAATTTCGTATAATTAACTGTAACTTTTCACATAATTATTTTTTTTTCAGATCCCCGCGTTCAAAAGATGAGGAAGCGCTGCCCGAACAGGGTGAGACTTCGAAAGATTGAATTGGACCAACCGTGTGCCTAACACCTTACGACGCTGGTTTTAGAAATTCCTTGTCAGCATTTCTCTATAATGCACTTTAGATGTTCTTTTTTGGTCATAATTCATTGTTTGTAAAACATAAAAGAAACAGTAAATATTAAAGGGATGCTAATATTGATTTTTCACGTATTTTTTTAGAAAAATCGTTTTCGGAGACCCTACAACTAGTGCTACAGTGCTCACTCTTTTCGAGGCTTTTTTTTAGAGCAGGATCAAGCATTTTTTGCGTCTGCCCGTAAAAAAATCGAAAATTTTTTAAATATGAAACACCCTAGTATGCATGTATACATTCATAAGTTTGTTATCCATGCGGTGTTCAGTCGACTCTGCGGTCGGTTTCTTCGTGGTCGATCAGCTGCCCGCCGTCAAATTCAAGATCAACTACTCAAGATTATTCTAGAGGATTCAATCCGAGCGCTGTGTCATATCTCCGGAGTCGTCATACGTTCAGATGAAAATTTATTCGTTTTATAAGATTTTGCAACTTTCTCCGAGGATATTATAGCCAAAAATGAGTCTATAGCTTCAGCAGTCCGCTACGATAACTGCCTTTATTGGATATTACAATATTTATTTATTATACTCTCAGCAAGAAAAACGTCGCAGGCGCTCGTACAAGTAGCCGGTTTAAAGGAATTCAAAGCGCCGACTGCATTCGGAAGTGAGTCGACATTTTTATCCGTACATGAGAGACGTTGAACAAAGATTATGCCTAAGAAATTGTTATTTAAGATATCGAGTTCCCGGAAAGAAATAAGCTCAGGATAATGGAGAAAGTGCCGCAATATCCGCCGACCATGAGGCCGTTTAAGATGCAAAAAAGATTGCGATACATGCGAGGACCCGAAGAAGTTCATACCACCTTCATTCACAAGCAATTCGGTATCGTTGTACGTTCAATTTCGTCATCGTCTCATTCTTCTTTCCGTATCCGACCCATTGAATCATCAAATTCATCATATTTAAAAAAAATATATATTTTACCTTATACTTAAAATACCAGCTTGATTAATGTCCCGCTCTAAAAAAAACAAAAAAAAAAATGATAAATCTTTTCGCTGATAAGGAATACTCTCGGCATTCTCAGAATTACGACAATCGCATCCAGGTTTAAATAAAAAAAATTCTCAAAACTTGCTAGTTTTTTTTTCCTTCAATATCTTTGCTTCGTTTCAATCGACACGAAATGTTGAACCAACACAATTCATAGAGGAAAAAAAAAAACGTTTGAGACTTATTCGAGTTGTATTCTCGCGAATTCACGAATTGAGGGAAAAGATTGAATGATCGCAGGCGACAGGCGGTGGAAGACTCAAGCACGGACACTTTGAGATGATTCGTAATACGCTCGGTAGGAACATCGACGCAAAGAGAATGTTCGGAGTATGGAGAGTCGATCCTCCCTGGCAGCCGGTTACCCGAAAAGTAAAGTTTCACGGAATTTTTCACAAATTTCATATGAATCGTTTGCTCTGTTTGTTCGTTTGCTAACCTGTTATATTTTGTTATATTTTTGTTTAATTTTTTTTCCGCTTTTACAGGGTCAGGGACAGCGTATGGGCGGCGGTAAAGGAGCTATCGATCATTACGTCACGCCGATCAAAGCAAATCGCGTTATAATCGAGGTAGGCGGCGAGTGCGATTATTTCGAAGTGAAGAGATTCCTCGAAGAGATAGCATCGAAATTGCCGTTCCATGCGATTGCCCTGACGCACGAGATGCTCGAAAAGATGAGACGCAAGGAGAAGATGCTGGAGGAAGAAAATGTTAATCCCTGGACGCTCAAGTATATGATTCAGAATAATATTGGCGGTTGTCACAATTGGATATCGCCCAAGGACAAATACTGGTTCGGCAAACATCGGTAAAAATCATCACGCGCTCCGTTATAATGTGAGATTTTTTTTTTTTTTCCACAAATAATAAAATAATCGAAATACGATAATTATCTTGTTATCATTGCTCGAGGGAAATATAGCGGAAAAAAAAAAATTATTTCTTCGATTTGAATCGAAACCTTTTTTTTTACATTTCAATCTCAATCGCGATACCGGGAAGCTTCGTTTTTCGTAAAACGTACTTGAAACGTTTAAAAAAAATATATACTTGAATATAAAAAATGCAAATTACACACGTTTTGCACGAAAATTCAACCGGTCGATAGCAAAATCTGATTTATCGTCCGAACGCAAGTTTTCCAAAAGAATCAACAATCCCCTATGAATCGTTATTCACTAAAGTAATTTGAGCCAAAGAGGAGGGTCCAATGCCTCGGGAGCTGTGCGATATTTCGAATTTCAACTTAAAATTGCGTAACTCATCTTTATTAAGGAGTTTCGGTACACCTATTGAAAATGCTGCCATCAACTCAATTTTTTTTTTAAGAATTGACAAATATATAAAACGTGAACTGCTCAAATTTCAAGTCGATCCTCCATGTCGTTTTTGTAAAAATAATTTTCGAAAATTTGGCTTATACACGAGAGTAAATGGGAGCAATATTCGTTTGAGCTGTCAATTCCATTAAAATACTACCATCCGCGTAAAATTTATGTCAGATCTTTATTAGATCTTTAATATGACTGTCAGCAAATTTGAATAGGTTCGTCCATCTGGTTTATTAGTTACAGGCCAAAACATAAGCTCACTATTCACGGGTATAGCGCATGAACGGTCGGACTCTCTTTTGTTTTATGCATGCCCCGCGCCGCCACACCCTCGTTCCCGCTTATTCCCCGTCGCCGGTCCGTACCGAAACTCCTTAAACTCTTTTTTAGATATTTCGGGTACTCTCCGATGAATATCAGAAATAAACAGTTTTTTTTTTCATGAAAATAAAGCTTTCCGCACGAGGAAGCGAAAGGTTCGAATCGAAGCGCAATATTTTCTAGATTCGCAGCGCTTCGTGTCCATGCGAAAGCGGAAATGAAGAAATTCATTTTGTCCCTGTGGAGCGCGCTTTGGGAATTAAAAAAATTTCAATTTCGAAGATGCCGTATATGCACGTTTCAAGCCCAAATTTAATTTTCATGATGCATGAAGTTCGTTTTTTTTTTGTCACACTCAACTCTCAAATTTAATTTCTTGAAAAATAAATCAATATCCATCTCGGCGCGTAATCCATCAGCGATATGGAACTGTGGGGAATGGACGATTGAATTCGATCGTCCGAGGTGGATCAGGGAAAAAAAAACAATCGAATGCCCTTGCGGTACAATTACAAGATTTTTTTTTTTTTTTTCTCTTTTTAAATATCTTTGATGACGGTTTGGTGGTAACAACAGGTAAATACTACATATTGTACATTCAGTAGGCGACAGTCGTAATCTTAATACTTATGCAGCGTATTAGAGAAGGGGATGACGATTCGATCATAATTATGCAGACGATCATTGACCGATGACTTTTCACGAGTGTCAATTTTCGCGCTGCGACAAACATATATACCCGGTTAGCTCTTTCCATCTTTAAGTTTTTTCTTTTTTTCTTTTTTAATCTCTTCTCTGATCTCTCCGTTACGCGAATGACGTAATGTGCGTTAAATGACATTGCATCGGCGGAATGATTATTCGTTTTTTTCTTCTTTTTTTTTTTTTTTTTTTTATAATGATTTCGCAAGCGCTTTTTTGGGCGCGTCGACGATAGAGACGCACCGCGTACAATTTTTTTTTTTCGTCTTCCAAGCTCTTCATCCTAATGAACTCTAAAAACGTAATTTTCATTTTGTTCGATTGTTGTTTTTTTTTTCAAACATTTACGAACTTGTATATATATATATTATATATATAATCGAATCATTCGGAGTATGATATAATGTTCCTCGTATATCGCAATCTTCTCGATCGCGCTTTTATATATGTGAGTGTGTGTGTGTGTGGGTAATTCATTTTTTTTTTCCGCTTTAATGGAACAGCGAGTGTGATATATATCGAATGACAATTTTAACGGCGATTCTGAAAATCGTTGAGGACCGTGAATATTTTGGGACGGGGAGGGGCACTTATAACGAGGTCAGAGAGGGCGATGAGGGGAAAAGGATTAAAAAAAATATTCGGGTTTAAGCGACGATTCATGAAGATATTACGAAGGAAGGCAAGGATTGTGTGTGACGCTTATGCTCGACGAGGGTGAAAAGTAGATTTTTTTTTTCTTCTTTATATCATTAAGTATTTATACATTGGAGAAAGTGATATTAGCGAGGTATATATATATGCTGCAACGAGGTAGGAGGAGACGAGAGTGTGGTCAGTAAGCGAAAGTTTCTTAACGAACGCGAGGGATGGTCATGGATTTTTTTTTTTTTTTTTTTCGTATTCATTGAATAGAACTTTCAGTAGCCAACATTGAGCGATTGCGCAAAAATTGACACGCTTATCATGGGAATTAAAGGGATAGAGGGTAATCGATACTGTTTTGAGGGGTTTCTTTTCCCTTTTTTTTTCGAATTACAGTATTATCGGGAGGATATCAAATTGTGAAACAAAATTTGAGCTGGATCGACGAAATTACGAGCACAGAGAATACAAAAGTTTGGGCGCAAGATTTTCGGTTCATTCTGACAAATGTTTGATATAGAGCGGTGTTCTCGTGACTCTCGGACAATCCGACGAAAAATTTTGTTTTCTCCCGTATCGCTTTCACCGGGTGACATTTTTTTTTCTTTTCTTCTTTTTTTTCTCGGCAACAAGCTTATTATTCCGCAGTCTCAGGATACACGTATTAACGTTAAATATATTTGTAAGTATAATGGACTAGAATGTTGGTGGCAAGAGAGAGGCAATTATTATATCGACAGTTTACATGGGCAGAGATCGCATTTTTCTCCGGGGCAGGGGAAGGTGGCCCCTCTCATTTTGCCTGCAACGTCGATTATATTCGACCAGAGATGGGGGGGGGGGGGGGGGACATCGTTCGAATGAAAGAAATATCACGAAATAACGGATGATAATTTCGAAAACGAACAAAAATTATTTATGTCTTTCTTACCGAGATCGAGAATAATTTCGAGCAATTATTCTTTCTCAATGAACATGTCAAATTTTTTTCCAAAATAATTGTCTTGCAGTCATTTTGAAGAAATTTCTGCGAAAGGTTTTTTTTTTTTTCTTCTTTTTCATTCGAGCAGTCATCTCTGTACTTGTATGACCCGTTTTCGCGTTTCTTCATCTACTCTTCGTTCTCTCACATAAATTCGTTACTCGCGATAATTCCTCCTGTCTCTTTTACGATGTAAATATGTGTGTGTGTGTGTGTGTGTACTTTTTTTTTCTTCCTCTTCTCTCGACTACTACTTATGGCTTCGGGCTACCTGTATATCCTATCAACGGCGCGCTAGACACGTAACTTATGGTTAGAGGTACTTACGAAATGTATTCCATACAAGCCCTAGATAGATTCTTACGTTATTTATATATATGCTTAATCGTCTCCTCTCATACATTTTTCTCCTTGATATAAACGAGAAGCCTTCGACACGCGGTTCAATTTTTCCATGAATAATATTCGAAACAACATTATATCCAAACACGCTTATCGCATACACCACATATACGGGCGAAACGTTATCCTCCAGTTGTGATTTACTACAGGAGCTGTAAATGTGAAAACGGAAGTCACGAATAATTGGAGAATCCTTCGGGTCATTATGCGCAAAAATTTTCCTACGATAGTAAAGCCCGTTATCAAGTTTATCGGCTTGTTGGACAAAAAAGTACATACCAGGGTAGACGCGTACCAGTTGTGACCGCTTTAAGCATTTTCGAACATTCGTTTACGAACAGTGTTCACATTATTGCAAATTCAGAATTTAAAAAGTGATCGATGTAGCCCAAAAGGTACACAGAATCGAATTGTCATAATTTAAAACCTTTTCTGATCATTATATTATAAGAAAATATGAAATTATCTTGTAGATGCCATTTTCACCATTTGTGGCCACAATTGTACTACTTTTTGCCATCCGAAGTACCAATTGTGGCCACCAAGCTTTGAATCGGTATTGGCCATAAGCCGGCCACGAATAGAACAATCGCATTTTGAATGTACCACTTTTGGCCACCACGTATTTTTCAGGAATTTTAGCTGAAATATAAGTTTTTTGTAATTATAACCCGAAAAATGAGCTTCAACTGATAAAATATAAATTTTTGATGGAGCGGAATGACTTTAGATATGAGAAACCGTACAAGAAAACTACACAAATCGCTCAGCGTTGACACATTTCGTCATATTTCGTTGAAATGAATGAGTAAATATTCAATAAAGCAATCCATAATGGTCCGGAAACATCTTGAATATCGAAATATTACGCTCGATGAAGAGTGAAACTTTAATAAATTCGAGAGAAATGCGGAGTGGCCACAAAAACGGTACAATAGCCACAACTGATACGTCTATCCTATTATGCCACAGGACTAAGATCCTTCAGCTTTAGCCTCCCTTTCCCTTGATTCCTCGAGACCTCTCTCCGGAGTGCTGTCCGTCGCCAATCTTTCCCAATGCACCGCGCTAATTCATTTTCACGCGCGGGCACAGGGAAACTGCGTAAAATCTGACCGATACAAGGGTTTACATTTTACCGAGTTGCCTGTAGAATAATATTCTCAAAAAATATGAAAAAAACTTCATCGAGTAGCTTATACCGCAGCCGGAGGAGTTTTTTTTTTTTTTTTTTTTTTTAGCAAAATTGCCCGAATGACAATCCGGACCTGTGGTAAAATTACAGATGCAGGATAACGTTCGACTGTTTCGTGTTGTATAAACATACTTTGAGGATATAATTGAACGTAGAAAATATTACTCATGTACAAATGAATCAGAGCCGGGGAAAAAAAATCGTTTGGATCTACGCAGTAATTTTTTCCATCAAATTTGATCTACGCAGATTATAATTTTGTAAAATCGCGGATCTACGTAAATAACGGTAGATTTTACGTACATTCGAATCGAATATTCATGTTCCAACACTTTTGCTCATCCGATCTCCGTTTATCTATTTAAATATCCGAAGATCGACTCGGATCTGAGTTGACCCAACGAAGATCCAGGCAGTTATAATTGATAATGTACGATTTTTTTTTTACAAAATTCAGATCTACGTAGATCTAGAAAATAAGAACGTAGATGTAAACTATTTTTTTTTTTCTTCCGGGCACGGAGGATTTCAGGCTCCTCGAATAAACGACTCGAGGCTCACTCATCGCTGTTAATGTCCTTAATTTACGCGTGTCTGTTTTTCTTTTGTGCATGTGTATTTGTTTTTTTTTTTTTTCGTTTCGTTTGTTTTTTTTGCCGCTGACGTTAGTCCTCGTTTATTATTCGATTATTTGAGAAAACCTCGACGCGTCGCTGAGCTCTCGCTTTGTGGAAGAGATCATTTGGAAATTGCCAATATTTGTCGCAGATTATATTTAAAAGTGTACGAGCTACTACGCGATATTTGCTAACCGAGAGGATAACACGTTTCGATGAGACGTGGAGATAGCGAGAGCTTTTGCACAAAAAACGCGGTACTGACATCCATTTTTTTTCATTTTTTCTTTGTCTTTTTTTTTTTTTTTTTTGGAAAGCGACAGATTCACGCGTCGAGGATTACATTTATGTATTTATATTTATGTCTAGGTATACCAGGATGGAGTGAAAAAGAAAAAAAAATCCAAAATCGTAGAAATACAATTTTAAAAGTTGAAAAAAAAAAACGGTATTTTTTCAATTTTAAAATTGATTCTACCGATTCTGCGGGAGGGAGGTTTTTTTTTTTCTTCGCTGCACCCTGATGTATAACTCTTCATAGCCAAATGATATACGGTCGGATAACGAGTGCCCAGTTGGAATTCTCGTCGCCCCCGCTCGATCGAAGTGATATATATATATTTTTTTTTTTCACGCGATTATTTGCGACAGCAGAACGATTTCGCAACGAGATAGCAATGTTTTTTTTTTTTCATTCCTTCTTCATCCTCGTTAGTCTCTCGTTTCTTTGCGCGCTCGCGTCGATTATACATTAACAATCGCTAATACGTAATAGGTATATCTTGTACTATCCGCGTAACTATAATATATGTACAAAATCTTACAAAGTAAAATTTACAAACTTTTGATGACGCGCGTCGGACGCTATCGATCGAATAAATATATTTACGAACGTAAACTATAGGGTGTCGCTGGTAATGCGGCCATCTCGTTTATTCTTCCTTTTTTTTTTTTTTTTAATTCGCGCAATTCAACTCTATGATCAATTTTTAAACGTATATTACGTTTTTTTTTTCTTGTTAATTTTAATGGAGAAATTTATCGCAATGTTAATGAAGGAGAGGCTCGCGTTACAGCGGACACCGAGGTTGTCTCTTTAACCCTTGACTGGTAATCTCAATCGTCCTGGTACGTTTAAACACACACGCGCACACACACACACACATATATATATATATATATATATATTAGGGTGATTCAAGAAAACCCTTTTTTCGAAAATCATATTGCTCTTCTATCTGCGTTCATAAACACCGAAAAAAAAGAAAATTTCTGGCAAAACCTGGGGGCTGTGCTATCATATTTAGTACTGCCGCACATTTAGGCAAATTTGCGTAAAGTGACCCTTTTCGGTTATTTTTTTTTTTTTTCCAACACAGCCAAACGTTCATCGAACTACTTATTGTATTTGATATAAAAATACAATCTGCAAAATCCAAAAATTCTGCGACAATTTTTAGAACTGCTTCATCCAGGTTATATTTTGAAAAACCGCAAAATTCACTCTATTAAAAAATTTAGATATATACAGTTGTTCAGAATTTTTTTTTCTCGTTTTGCGGTAGAAAAAAAAGTCTTGTGAAGTCCGTAAGTTGTCCGATAAGATTTAGTAGCGCCGCATCGATTTTAACGTATTTAAAAGACGGAGTTAGTTGGACATTAATATACAATTTATACAATTAAAAAATTATGATGCTCATAAATTTTTTTTGATATATTTTGGGAAAAAAATCAGCCATGTTTCGGATTTTGAACACACATTGCATCGATGCGGCACTCGTAGAAATCGTCGCACAGGCTTCGGGTTTCATATGGCTGATTTTTTTCCCCAAAATATACCAAAAAAATTTATGACCATCATAATTTTTTGATTGCACATTAATGTCCAACTCCGTCTTTTAAAGACGTTAAAATCGATGCGACGCCACTAAATCTTATCGTGCATCTTACGGACTTCGCAAGACGTTTTTTCTACCGCAAAACGAAGAAAAAAAAATTTCCGAGCAACTGTATATCTACATTTTTTAATAGAGTGAATTTTGCGGTTTTTCAAAATATAACCTGGATGAGGCGGTTCTAAAAGTTGTCACAGAATTTTCAGGTTTTGCAGATTGTATTTTTATATCAAATACAATAAGTAGCTCGATGAACGTTTGACTGTTAAAAAAAAAAAATGGCCGAAAGGGTCACTTTACGCAAATTTGCTTATACGTGCGGCAGTACTAAATACGATCGCACAGCCCCCAGGTTTTGCCAGAAATTTTTTTTTTTTTGTGTTTTATGAACGCAGATAGAAGAGCAATATGATTTTCGAAAAAAGTGTTTTTCTGAACAGCCCTAATATATATGTATTATACGATATCGTAGAATCTTAGCTGACAGTATAAAATATACAATGTTCACTGACGTCTATACGCGCGAAACAGTATATCAGAGTATATGCATATATATGTATATATATTTTTTTTCTTTTCGACGATACTGATATCATAAGTGTAAGTCGAAACCTTACATATTTTTTTTTCCACCCTCTCTGTCTCTATATCTCTCTCTCTCTCTCTCTCTCTCTTTCTCTCTGTTTCATATCTCATCTCTTACGGCTGATGCGACGGCTTCGTTATTCATTGCGCTATTGTCATTATCGTAGATATGCTTAATCGGCAAAGCGTGCAAGAGCGAGTATCGTTTTAAATATATTAATCATTATTTTCATTCGAATCTGATCCCTCGCTACGCAGCGGAGGAGGGAGGCCTTATTCGGTTTTCCATTGGTAAAAAAAGCTACAGGTTTCCATGATTATGTTTTTTTTTTCTTCTTTTTTTTTCCCACACTGTTTCGACCATTGAAGCGCCCACTGCCATAAACACACAGTTCATACCAATCGAAAATTTACTTTGCACACATTTGTTCAACGAAACTATTTTTTTTTCTTCATCCAAAGAACATTTAAAGACTGAATTATTCAGGATTATCAGGCAGTACGATTAAGATATGGGTCGAAACGTCGACTTATATAGGTTTTGGAAACCTTGGATCAATTAATAAATTCTTCTCGTGTGTATATTATATATGTATATATATATATATATATCATATATTTCCGAATGAAAATAACGGGGAATCAGATCTACGTTTCAATATAGTTTTTTTTTTTTTTTTTTTTTAATAATTTCTCGACACGTCGGCGGTGTTATTATTCGAGACGAGAAAATTGACTCTCCCGTAGTCCGAACGACAGGACTTTATTTATTTTTTTTTCGTTTCTTCATACGTTTGCATTATTTTTTTTTATACATACGCAGCCATGTCGCGCTCAGTACCGAACCGTTCGATGGTTACCAGTTAAGGGTTAAAGTCGTTAACATTGGCGTAAAATTAAGTGCTGCTAGGAAGCTGACTAGAATATATTTTATGCAGAGATTCACGATTCTCATGGAGTATACATAAAATATTATTTACGTATATCCCCCTTGCCCGAATAAAGTTTGCTCAGCAATCTCGATATTTTCGTTCGTTCGTTCGATCGATCGATCGAAGCCACGGGGATTCTTCGTCTTCATCGGTACAATATCTTATTACTTCCGGTAAAAACGTTGATTACACGCCTACGGAAGCAAGGAAGGACAACTTTAGGAAGTTTTATCTTCTTACTCTTCATCGTATTCTTTTAATTCGAGACACGGCGAATCGCAATCGCATGATCTCTTCTGTATACAGTGGGGCTCTCTCGACGTCGTTCATCTATGTCGAACAAAAAGTTTCCCAGGTAAGAAATATAATCAGAGCGGTTGCGCGAAAGGATACGGGGGAGGAGAGGACACGAGACGAGGATATGGATTCGTGTGTGTGTGCGTTCGTGAGGGAATGTGGAGAAAAAAAAAAACCATTTTTTAATCCCGGGTCTGTTTGTCTCTTCATTATCAACCTGATCGCCCACAATCGAACGACGTCGAGATGCTCTAGGCGTTTGATTCCTTCAGATTATCGAAATATTGCATAATCTGATTGTAATCCATGCCTAGATTGAGATCATCCATTGCGACTGGCTCCTCGATATCGTTGGACGATGACGAAGATGATGAAGATGACGATGACGATGAGGAGGAGAACATCGGATTACCGATAATCGTTGCTCTCTTTATCTCTCGAGATTTTGCATCTTTGCCCGTTTTCATGTCCTCTTGAGGATTTCTCAATTGAACGAAATCGTCATCGGTGCTGGTCTCGTTTACAGACGGACGTTTATCGTCTTGCTGCGACGTGACGGGAGTCGCGCCTAGCTTGCTCTTACCATGATTCTTCGGATGATGATGATGATGATGATGATGATGATGCTTGATATGACGATGATTGCCATGATGACTGCCGTTGGATGCTCTGTGATGATTTTTCTTGGGTGTTTCCGGCGGTCTGGCGGTCACACCGGTATTTCTGTGCGGCGGTACCGGCGGCTTGTAATCCTCGTTGCCGTTTTTCATTTCCGGAATCGCTGCGCCAACGGGAATCCCGTGTGGCGGCAGAGGAGGCGGAACATCCGTTGCGCTTGCCTCGTCATTTCTGCAGAAAGGAAAAACAAATGTATACACGCGTACTCGCGATGGTTTTAGAGTTCGATGACACTTTTATTTTTGTGTGTTCCAATGCCTCTGTGCGAAAAATTCCACGGTTGAACGCGTGTGCCACGCCTCTCGTGGCCAAGCGTTCGAACTGTCGACCGAGCAACGTTTCCCACGCGTCAACCGAGATCACCGACGAGGGCACGATAATATGAGCAATATTATAGGCCTTGTGCCGCTTTGGTCAATGAACGCGATCGGTTGAGTTATACATTGGTAATTGAAGAGGCATTGAAAAGTATATCAATTCTTTTCTTTTCGAGGAGGAGCGTTTTTTGTTTTACTCCGATCAGTGACTCTCGGTGATTTTGAAGCTTTCAGGGATTTCGTTGACAATCGTGATTTTTCAGATTAAACGGTTTAGCTCGGTTTCGTTAGTTTGAATTGCATATATATATATATATATTTTTTTTTTTTTCCACAATCCAATATGGCTGGTAGCAGCCTTAGGAATTTTTGGTGTATGCAGTCACGAAAAAAAAAATCGTTTCTAGCAATATTCGATATGGTACAGGGAGAGGAAATAAAGGTGTGTGAAAAAGCTTTTACGAAAGATCCTGAGAAAATTTTATCGAAATAACGATGATGACGAAAAACAATGTTGATAATAGAGTTGAAAGAGAATAACACGGAGATTTCGTAAAATATTTCGAGCGTTAATAATAATTTATTCTCATTTTTTCGAAATTCTTAAAAAAGATTAATAATTTCCTGGATTTTTTAAAAAGTATTAAAAACTGAATTTTAAATTTTCATTATATCCAGATTTTTTTTCAATAAAAAAAACGATGAATTTTACCATCAAATGAAAAGTATGAATTACGAGGCATATCGTTTTTTTTTTTTAATTTTTTTTATGAAAACTCAGGCAAACGATTTTCCTTAACGTAAAGACGGATTAACTTACCCGTTTCGCTGAGTCGCGTTTGCCATCGCACCTGCGCCATTGTGAGATTTCCCTGAGTATCCCTTGGCAGGTTTAGCCACGAAACTTCGCGGTTCTTTGTCCCTCTTGCAGTATGTCGTCGTGTCGATCGGCGTCGAGCTCGACACTGACCAACCTGCTGTGGGTCTCGTTGTCGTTGGCAATACAATGTGATTCGGATTGTCGAAACTCGTGCCGATTTCAGCTGTCGCTGGATTCTCCTCGCCCTCAACGGCCAATGGATTGCTCGTCACGCGAACCTGCATAAAACGTCATTCGCTCGAATATAATATCGTGACTAAGATACTAATCTTATTGCTCATATCAGTCCTGTATAAAGATGGTATTATATAATTATAAATAATAATAATAATAATATAAAGAACTATATAGAGACGATATTATAACCATAATTAGTCCTCCTGTTGATTATTTTTTAACAATCGGAACGAATCCTTCATAATTCGCTACTGTTGGTGCAGATTTTCGTTAATATCGAGCCAAAAATCGATATTGTATCAAATTTTCCCTTTTTTTTTTTAAACATTGCGATGGCTCTGAATCATGAACATTTGAAAGTATGAGAAATTGAAACTCTAAACTTAAATGAGAAATTGAAATTGAAACGATAAAGATTATGGATATTAATTTTTCATTGAAAAAAAATCGAAATTCGCACACTCTTTCCTTGTGAAAAAGGAAAAATAATGACTAAGCAATGGTGGAAATATCGAGTTCTTTTTTTTTTTAATCTCGTTGCCACGAGAACGAGGCGATCGAATAGTTAGTCGCGAAAATTGGGCTCGTTGTTACGTGTTAAGGAGGTTCTTAACCCAGCGAAAAACGGTAAGAATGATTCTAAAATTTGAGGGGAGGTTTTTGCTGGTACGAGGAATACACCGTAATTATTTAAGATTTTTTTACCACGTAGTTGAGGAGAAAAAAAAAACATTAAATATTCCGCTTATATGTGGGCTTTTATGGGAGAAGTATTCGAAGCTATGATCTGAGATTATTTTAGGAGTGAAAAAACGGTAACATTTGCCCCGAAGAACCGCTTAAACGACAGATTAGAACTTCATAGATATAATTTGCCCATAAAGAAAGTTTTTCAGCGTGCCGATTGTGAAGTATACTTGTAAACAGAATTGAGCGTGAGTATATATGGCAAATTAATAAAATTAAAACGTATTTGGTGAAAAAAAAATGCCGAACACAACCTGCCCCGCACATCGCCCGTGCCGCGCCATAACGTCTCCTTAAATCATATCCGCGCATTATAGCGATATATATATATATATATAGCGATATATACGGGGCATGCCGGGCCAAAACTACAGATCCGCGATACTCATCCTCAGGATTTTGATCCACAATTTTTTAATACCGTTGTTGAAACCCCAAAAGTCGTGCTATGTTTTTTTTTTCGTGAATTTATTTATAGCTGAAAAATGTGCCAGCTGCAATTGAATTCCGATTCAACGGCATTGCGAATCAAATTCGATTTAAAAATCTGAAAAAATTTCTTTAAATCTCCCGTGAAATTGAGAATTTTTTTTTTTAATCACATCTCTGAGTGAGCGTGAATTCGCTTCTGTTTCTAATATTTTCCGAAAAAGAAAAATCGAAGAAAATAAAAGCGAATGACCACTCTGGGATATGGCTAAAAAATATTAATATTAATTTTTGAGAATTATTTCAGATTTTCAAACATCGTACAGCCTCATGTTTCTCGTAAATGTTTTCCTTTTCTTAAATTACCGACGAATAACAGGTGACAAAAAATTTAGTTTTAAGAACGACATAAAAAAAAGAAAAAAGAAAAAATGACGAAAATGTATGCCATATTGCATACACGAATGCCGAGATGGACACTTATTGTCACTTTGACAAAAGTTCACTTTATTTATATATTTTTTAAAAATATAATTTTTTATGAATTATTTCAGACTACCTTATCTCTGCATCTTAACGTGAAATATTATTATTTTTTTCATTCAATGAAAAAAAAAAAAACAATTATAACGTACGAAAATAATAATTTTTTTTCCCCGCGCAATGCACCGAATCATAATGAATCGTATTATGGAGCATCGAGTTCGCACATATATGCGATTGCAAGCGAGAAAAATGGTTTCTTTCCCCTCACGTCAGTATCTACGTCGCTCTCACTCTCCCGCTTTTTTTTTTTTTTTTTTTTTTAATACACAAATTGTCGTACCTGTTGAGGCGCGCAAGCTGCTCGCTCGAGGGTCGCACGACCGAGCCATACCCAATCGTGGGCGTTGGTCGTAGACTCGCGGGGTCTACGACCCGATGCCAATTGAGAGGCTGCAGCTCTGGCTCTCGCAGCACCGAGGACCGGAAGACTCGGCAACGGTGAGTCATTAGATTGGGGCTTGTATTTGCTCGCGTAAACAACGCACGAAACAACCGAAACGACAATGCCGAAGGAAAATACGGCGAGCAGAATGTACATTCCAATCTCGAGGGGTGTCATGCGCGAATCGCCATGCTGATGTCCACCAACACCGCCCATTCCACCTGAAAGACCATTTCATCAATTATATCTTCATTTCAATTTCATTATTTTTATTTATTTTATTTTTTATTGGCTCTCGTCGAACGGAGGCTTTTACGATCGATACTTATACGAGCGAAAAAGGGAGTGAGAGAGAGAGAGAGAGGATAAATGTTTAATTATTTCTGGAATCCATTTTTTAACGTCATAACAATTTTTTGTGATATCGATTTTTTTTTTTGTATATTTAACTTTTTTTTCCACCGCATATATTACAAATCGATTATTGTGATTATTGTAAAATAGAAAGATAGTCGTGAAAAAATGAATTAATCGAGAAAGACTGATCAGGGTTTTATTGCATTTCTTCAATTACTCTTCTTCGTGCAATCAAGGAATATGACTTTGGATTGCACTTAATTGCATTAGAAATTTTATTAGTTTGTGCGTTTTTGTTTTTTTTTTTTGCAATCTTTAAAAATGTTTAATTTTCCACTCGTTGGAATAGTTTTGAGCGAATAGCCACAGTCTGAGATATATGGGGAAAAAATATCAATGTTATGAGGGGGAAAAGAAAAAAATGAAAAATCAATGAAACAATAAATTGCAGACGCGTTAATCAAGGATTATCAGGACAGCATGACCATCAGACGAAGTCCAATATCGAGACTCGAATATTTTTTATGCCTCACGCAATTTTCATATAAAATTATGACCAAAATTTTAGCAATATTTATTGCATACTTTTATTCGTGAAAAATATTTTTAAAAAAATTAAAATACGATGGGCAATAACGAGTTTTTCACAACGAGAAAATTATAAAATTTCACAATATCTGAAACTGTCGATTTTCACCAAATTCAATATTAAACATTGCAAAATCTGAATCACCGGACTGATTTCCGGTAATGCCAATAATAACCGTCCTTTCGTGAAATATCAAATATCCTTGTTCCATGAAATATTTGTGTAGAAAGTTTCGGCTGGATAGCCTCAAATTTACGAAAATTAGAGCACTGAAAGACATTTTTCGAAAATTTAAGAATTTCATAAAATCTGGAACTCCTCAAGCGATTCATACCAAATTTAATACCGAACATCCTTATGACCTAGCCAATTTGAAAAAAAAAAAAAATTTTGGCTCGATATCTCCAAATTTACGAAAGTTATCGATATCGCAAAATTTGCAGAAATTAGAGCGACCACCGAAATTTTTAAAAAATTTAAAAATTACATAAAATTTCCAATTTTTGAGGAATTTTTATGAAAATTTCAGTAAAAGATGGGGCTGTACTGCTTTACATTTCTACGAATAGTCAGCAGCTTAGCTCAAAAGGTTCTCAAGTTATAGAGGTTTGAATTTTGCAAGGCCAAAACACACACAAACATGTCCAGACATTTTTTGTAAATGTGATTTTTAGCTATTTTGACATATTTTACGAACTTTGGTCTGGAAAATCGCGATTTCTTTTATTTTTTTTCTCATGAGCACAAAGCTTGCTCTACGAGGGGAAGCAAAATTGAAAATATCGATCACTGTGACGTGATTAATTTTTTTCATGATGTCATTGATTGAAAAATCCAAGCTCACCGATTATAATATCGTGAAGATCCGGCGATATTTCACGCCCGGTTTTACGTTCACGATGATGATGCGACGAGCCTCCAAGTACAGTTCCACCGCCGTCATTCTGAACGAATTCCGGTCGATGCGGCAGATCGCCAGTAGCAAAATCAACCTCGACGTTTGCCGAGGCAGTGGCGAGAGCTGGCGAGGGCACGTTCGATCTTGTCGACGAACCCTTGGATCTTCGACCACCGCTCGGTGGTAAACGGCACACGTCGGCCAATTGTAGGGTTACTCGCAACAAATCTCCGCGTCCCTCACCGACCGCGATTACCCGCGGATGATGAGCCGCTACCATCGGTGCGAATGCCACGACCTCGGGATCCAGACTCTCGACGACGAGATGATAGTCACTTACCGCCACTTCTCTCAGGGGTGTACGAGTATTGTCCGAAAATTCTATGTCAATGTCCAAAAGTCCTTCCTGCATAAAATTGGGAGAAGAAAAAAAAAAACAGTGGACACGTTTATTTACCGAAAATTCGAGTAATAAGAATTTTGGTGAAAAATACAAATGGCCCTCATCGTTTGTTTTTTTTTTTTTTTTTTTTTTTTTTTTTTTTTTTTTTTTTCAAATTTCCAACAATGTTTGTAAAGTGCATGAAAAAAAAAAATTCCATCAAGTTTTTGGATTTTTCGAACATGGCTATGATTAGTGACTGCTCCAAAAATTACGAAAATCGATTTTTACAGGAAAAAAAAACCGAATAATGAACTTTTTGAGAAAATAGAATTTAACATATAAATTTTTATGAAATGTCTTGATAAAAAAAAATAAGAAAAAATTTTGGAACGCCGTTGTGTCATTCCCGAAATTGAGAATCGAAAAAAAAAGAACCTGATAAAACTAAGACTCGAAGTATAAAGAAACTTTGAAGACAGATTCGTTGTCAAGTTTATTTGTGACATTCAGAAAATTGACGGGAATCGTTGCAATGATAATCCAACTGCTTTTTCTGTCCATGCTCTTTTGCCTCAAAATTTTTAACTAAAAACGTGCCCACCGCCAGCAGGATTTCGAAATTTTTGTTCCTCAACCAAGAATCATAATGGTATGAATTTGAAGCCAATCGATTTGGATTTATGATTTGAAAATTCGGTTTTTTTGTTGCGGGAAAAATTGCAATTGGTCCCCGTGCGATGTAATAGAAAATGAAATAAAAACCACAGAGGGCGAAGTTTTGGTTGGAGGGAAAGATTCGATCTCAGTGAAATAGACACGATTAAAGAAAAAAAAAATTCTCGTATGAGTTAATAATTACTCAGAATTGTAAATTATTTTTCGAAAAACGTGAAAGTTTTTTTTCAGGATGATTATTCATAACAGAAATTATTCAGTTGAGGATAATGCACATTGATGGAATTCGGTGAAATTGTGATACCTAACAAACTTCATATTTCTGAAAATTTAATATTTCTTTGTAGTTAATTAAGGGCGTGTATACTTGAAAATTATAGTAACGTTTTTGAAGGAAGGCAGTAAAATTTTCGCACTCATAATAAACAATTAATTTTTCTATCCAATTATTTTCGAGAGCATTTTTTCTTCGTATTATGAATATTCTTGAATTCATAATTAATCTCGACGTTGAATAATTTTCAATGGTTTTCTTTATATACGAACGATGCTTATCCTTGGCTCGGAGGTTTCGCAACCTCGTGAGTAATTTTGGACTTAAAACTGAGTCATTAACGCTATCGTGAAGCAGAATGACGAGTTTATACGCGCTAATTAAGGATGCATTGGCATCATGACTGCAAAAAAAGCAGCAAACTGAAAAAAAAAGTTTCTCCAATTTTTCGAGCAAGAAAAAGCTTCATTAACATGCTTTGAACGGTTAATGAACGTGTAATTAATACAGGGGAAAAAAAAAACACAAATAACTAGGCTGCGCGTCTGAGCTAGTAATTATAAATTCACAGCAATCGTACTTTTTATTCAATATTTCGCGAAAAATGAATTTTTTATTAGTTTTGTCTATTGATAAATCCATTATAATCGTAAAATTTCAATTTCTCAAGGCTCGCAGTATTTCTTACGAAATTCTCTGTGAATTTCAGCGCGTTCATTTTCGAGAATGTGCTATGCAATATAATCGCGTAAAAGAATTGTTCGTTCGAAATATATTCGACAGGTCTTTACCGCAGTGAGTTCTCTCGTTATTTCGAAAGAAGTAACCTTTGTCAATTATTTTATTTATTTTTAAGTATTCGTAACTGCATATCTTCACTCTTTGCTCCAAAATGTAAAATTACGGAGTGAACAGTAAAAATATGTGATCGCAAATACTGAGGAATTATTTTTGTAAAGTATAATTGATAATTAATCAATTTAACAAATGAATGAGTCACGATAATATTAAACGGAGTTCAATCAAACTTTAGCTCATGAAAATTACGCTTCAGAATCGAATTTTCCGTTCGTAATATTGTCCGAAAGGTCGGAAAAGCGTTTGTGAGTTTGCGACTGCCGGAAATCACTGATATTGGACGTGGCTCGAAAAATTCCATTTTTCGAACGGTGTAAATCATGTTCCGGGCCAATTAGCATAAAATTTTTATATGCGCGTGCGTAGATTATTACGACCAAAAAATTTCACCAAATAGGACCAAATTCGACACGTTTTCGTTTATAAAAAAAGCTGGTTGCTTTAAAAACAATATTTTTCATTCGCAAGGCCATTATTACCATTTTTTTTTTGCAATTCTGCTTCGAGTACATACTCATGTAACCGAGCAATCTCTTTGACTCTTCTCTTGCATGGCAAACTTTTGTTTTTATTTTTTTTTCCAAAAACTTCTCTCCCTGTCATCTCTCCATTTGTTCTCCGGAAACTTTTAAGATTTCTCTACCCAAAAAATTCATCCCCAGCAGAAAGTTGAACGAATACATCCACCACGAGCAATCTACCGAATATTATTCGCGTAAATAAATCCTTTCCTTTTTTTTTTTAAACACTACAACTTTTATTCGGAGCTACGAGATAGAAAGGATCTCCCAGTCCTCGATCGTCTCAAACGCGAGTAATTTCGTTCGTTATTTTTTTTCTTTCTTTTTTTCCCCCCTCTGAAGCCCCATTGTACCTGATACTGCGCGGTGAGACGCCTCGTCACGAATGTTTTAGCGACGTAACCATTCTCGATAATCGAGTCCGGGCTTATCGTTAGCTGCAGTCCCGAGACCACCCTGACGGAAAGTCTCGTGACTGTGACGCGATCATTGCCGACTCTTATCTCTTTGGCGCCGATAACGCGTCCGGTAATCGGCGAGAGTACCTGCACCTCGGTACGTCCGACCCCGCGTCCCTGGACTATTCGGTCCTGAAGGAGAATCGCAATCCGTGGATCCGAGACTCTCAGTAATCCGACAACGAGATCCGTAACTCGGAGCCAAGTGCGACGATTGACGAAGTAACTCTCGCGACCGGAATCGTGTCCGGCGGCGAGAAATTTCGCGTGGACCTCGATCGGGCTCTGCTGAAATCTTAATCTGCAATTCGCCTGTAGGGGACTTCGATCGATCGAATTAACGGTGTCCCAACGATCGTCACCCCGAAATTTTTCAGCCTCAATGTCATCCACCTCCTCGTCGACGTCGTCGTCGTCGTCGTCGTCGTCGTCGTCGTCGTTTTCAACATCGACGGCATCCTCGTTGTTCTCACCGTTCTCCTTGATACCCTGGGGATCTCGCTTGACACGCGAATTCCTGAGCTCCGCTGTCTTCTCCGATTCCCGCGTCCCATTGACGAGGCTACGTTTGTTTTTCTGTAACAAATGTCCCTCCGGTACGCGCCAACCTTTGATCTGGCTCAGACGTGAATCGCCGACCGTCACTTCCAACGGAAATTCTGGCATCCAAACCGTGAAACGTGCCAGGCCCGTGTACGTTCCGTACTTCACGAGGACTGACGCGTTGCTCGATCCGCGAATTTCCGAGCCATCGACGTATACGCTGCTGCACGATGACGAGACCTGGAAAAATTAGTTAGAAAAAAAAAAGAAAGAAATATATATTTATAAAAATTGTTAAAAGTTTCATTCGTTCATTACGATATACAAAAGTTGGATCGCACGAGTCATGGATGGATGGTCCATTGCGTCGAGATGAATTTGCTAAACTTGGATGACATTGGTACAGTAGGAAATATCGAAACTTGTATAATTATCGGGGCAAGTGCATCAAACTTGCGAATTAACCGATTCGAAAGCGACGTTCTAGATATTGTTTTTTTGGTATTGGGTCTCCTGATTTAACGGTTGGCACCTCGAGAATTCATGAAAATCATGTGGAAAATGAAAAATGGGCAAGAAAAGTCACGTGGCCTCAGGCCTTGAAGTGGCGCCAGTGGAATATTTTCGAACTAACTGCACAGCAAATTATCCACGATGACATGTACATTTTCAAATCAATAATATTTTCGTAATTTTCTTCGTAGAGAAACAAAATAATGCTTCTTGGATTGGGTTTTTATCCGGCTAGAAGCTAATGACCAGATTTTTTCGGAATTATGCTATACAATAATCGTTACATTCATTTGTTTTAGACATCTCTGAATTTAGCCGAAAATTTACATTTCTACGTTGAATTTTTACATTTTCTGGCTATTAGCATCTTCTAAACAGAGATCTTCAGAATTACTTGTCAAAATTTCGAATCATTCCTTTTCATACTTGAGAAATGGTGTCAATACGAAAATTTATATTTACTCTGACGGTAAGACAAAGTGAATGTTAATTATTGGATAAATGCCATTGTTAAACTAAGAAACCGAATTATTTGAAATTTAAACAGTTACTTTTGGAGACCTAGAACCTAAAAGCAAAAAAATGTAAAAATTAAATGTAAAAATTAAATGTAAAAATGTAAATTTTCAGTTTAAATACGAAACATAGGAAACAAAAATATATATGTTAAGGTGGCTCATCAGTGAATTAAAAAACCGGCGATACGAATGAAACTTCGGGAGAGTGTTATCTAAGATGCAATGAACGCTCTCTCAAAATTTCAGGGTATGTTGCCAGGCAAATTATTGCGAACGAGTAATTTAAAATTACCTATTTTAGCATGGGTCTTATGGCAGTTGATTCCATTTTCACCGGAAGTGACATGATCCCTTTTGATAAAGACGAGAGTTCTTATTCAAATTTTGAGTATTGAGAGATGAAATCGTGAACTTTCCAATGGTATTTAAAAAATTGCGTCTTGCCAGGGATTTTCCCGAGAAATTTAATCGTGAAAGTCATCTTGTGTGCAAATCTCGGATACAATATTTGTCTGTCATTCTGCACGCGAGGAAACATATGAATATCAGCTATCGTTTTTGACTCGATCGCTCTGAAAGCGTTAAAAACTTTTGTCAGTTGAGACTTTATTTATAATATTATTTATAATAAATTATGAATAAAATATCACGGGAAACGTCATCGAAATTCATAAATTTTATTTAGACAGAGTATTTAGAAAATATTATGATAGGTTTTATGATTTTTTTTCACGTCACGATTTTGACTAGTTTTGTCACTGATGGGCCGCCTTAATTTTGAAAAATGTTGCCATTGGGCTCTGGTCGAATGAAAATCCTTTCAAACGAGAATTTTTTTTGTTCCTGTACGCGAGAAATTCGAGAAATGGTATTGTCCGAAAACTTTACATTTTATCTTGGATAATTTTAATCGAGATAGTTTGAAAATTTTTCACTGGCTCCACTTACAGGCTTGAGCACGTAACTTTTCCGTAAATCCGTGAGTCAGATGCACACGTTCCCCGAATGCTCTACGAGTTTCAATATTTTTCAACTCATATACCGACGCCATCGAAGTTCCTCCTCGCCTTTCACGCGATCACAAGAGCACCCTGTGCTCATGCAACAATAATCCAAAAAATTTGATAAAAAATCGGATCAAAAGAAATTCGCGGACTGAATTTCCATTATTTTTTCAATTTTTTTTTTTACAAAGCTTTTTTCAAAATGTATTCCCTGTTTTGTGAATAGTAATTTTTCCATCTCTTTCGGGGAAGATGTAGCAATGAAATTGCTCGAGCAATGAAACTTTGCAAGTGTAACTTTTAGCTGGGAATTTACGGGAACGAAAAAAAAACGTCAGTTTTCATGTAACCTAAACTTATTCCCACGATCAGTTTTGTGCGAATTCCAGAAGACGATATCGAGGCATATCTTGAGGGCCTCCGCAGCGTGTCCGATATAGTTTATATTAACACTTACTTTGAGAACGCTCTCGTCTTCCGAATGACACGATGACTGGAGCGTTACGTCAGCAACGGTACCGGCCTGACTAACGATGAAAACTTTCATTGCTTGAGACACTTGACGACCCGTCAACACTGCGGTATTCATCACCTCCCAGTTCTGTAACGATGTCCAAAATCGAATACAAACTTATAAATATTATACATAGATTAGAAGATCGTAAAATAAGAAGATAAATCGTTCAGCTCTGTCGAATTTTTGCAACTTTCTTTTTTTGTTTTGTTTTGAATTCGTCGAATTTTTCGAGCTTTCGACAAAAACGATATAACTATATAATTATTATACGATTATATAATTATATGACCCAATAAGACCATTTAAAAACTCATTGTTAGGCAATAAAGCTGATATTCAAAAATTTGGAAAATTAAATGGTCTTACTGTTGACTTTGGTAATTTTTTTTTTTTTTTAAATTTAAATCGAGAATCGATGAAACGAGCGTTATATCGAAGCTCCAACGATCATTATCAGACCACGAACATTATCAGGATCAGCGATTTCAGTACACCAAGTTAATTTTGGCCAAACTACAAAAAAAAATGGATTATTTTTATTTCCCTTTATCAGGGCCCTACGTAGCTGTATTATTTCTCCTCTATCACGGATCTACTGAAAATTCTCTGGAAAATTTCAAAACGTCCATTATAGATCTTCGTTTTTGATTCATTAAAATCGGTTTATTGCTTATAGGTGAAACTGCCAAATCGCCCGTTGACATGCCTTACTTTGGGGGTTGGTTTCATACCCCTTTAAACCGTTTTTCCGCCGATTAAAAAAAAAATACGTGTCTTTTATTTTTCAATGTTTTCTACAACATACACGAGTTTCAACAAAATCAGAGGGGGACACACCTAAGTGATGTTCCTCGTAAGATGTCCACTTTGCCCCGGTCTCTCCTTTAGAAAAACATTCCAAGCCACGTATATAGTACACTCCTCGAGTGCACAGGGTTCTCCCTACAAAGTTTTTCATACTTTGGGCAATTCGATATCTCACACGCGTTGTTTATCGTAACTCGTGTTTTTCGTTATATATACGTTATACCCGGGAATGATGGCAAAGATTTACAGAGAGGAGTCAGTCGGTGTGTTCTTCATTGCGCACTCGGGCGGCAGGTCGTTTAATGAAAAACTTTGCTTCCTGCAAGCTGCAAGTATATATATATATATATATATATATATATATATATATATATTGCACGAGAGAGCGAGAAAGGAGCGTTCTTTCTCACTCTCGTGCAATTACAATCTCCTTTCCTACGACCCTTATGCTACTGGGGATGATCAAGAAGCGCGAGCTTGTGCTCTTGGCGTTCCCAAGAGTTCCCAACGAGTTTCACGTCAGCTTGCAGTGCTTGCACACGGCAAGATCTACGAATTTCAAAGGCTGCTCATCCCGAGCCAGGATAAGCAAATTAATAAACGAATTAATAATCAACAATTTCTCTCTCTCTCTCTCTCTCTCTCTCTCTCTCTTCGTCATTCTCGTTCTCTTGAACCAAAATCCATGAGTGAGAGTCTGACTCAATGGTAAACGGATTTCCTCTGGGGGCGATAAACAAGCAGCAGTAACGCGAAATACATGAGAATCATCGTCTGCACGAAGAGTTAGGAGCTTTGCTGATCCAACGCCGAGCTGAGAGATACTCTCTCTCTCTCTCTCTCTCTCTCTCTCTCTCTCTCTCTCTCTCTCTCTCTCTTTCTCTCTCTGGTATAAGAGAAATTACAAGCCCTGCAAGACAGATTTGAAGCTACATATACTCTGCCTCTCTCCATAATTAACTGCAGCCGTTAGAGCTCACTGTATCTCGATCTATTCGCATGTCCACGAAACCCTAAATTCATCATTCGAATATATAAATTTGCGTGTCTCATGGAATTTTACGAAACTTTGTTTCGGCATCAATTTTACTACTGACGCATCGAGAAAAAAAAAAAGACACCGGGCTTTGTGAGCCAGATCGAATAACGAGTAAGAAACGTGCAAGTTTGCAATTATCACGGTTGTTTAATTTTTTTTCCGACTTTTTTTGAAATTCAAAATTTTTTCTAAAATCCCCTTTATCGATTCTGTATCCTGGAATTACCGTTCCTTGGCACTAATCGAGGGACAGGTGCTCGCACGATGGTGTTAGATCCACGAGAGTCAGAGCGAACGTAGAATTTTCCATGAAAATTTAGAATCAAAAGAAAATGTGTATCTTTGTGAAGAAAATTCTACCCTGACAGCGGAAAACTTACGAATAGAAATTACGGACCCTAAAAAAAAAAACGTGAAAATTGGAAACTTGGCCATTGCTTCCTCGTTACAAAGTTACTTCTATGACGAGATGATTTTCGTAGTTTCGTAAATATAGGTGTGGCTATCGTAATATGCTGTTGAAATTTGCATCGTTGGAATGCAACGAAGATGGGTTAAAAAAAATCATTTCCAGTATTGTCTCGAAGTCGAAAATCGTTTAAACCGTTTTTTTTTTTATTTAAAAAAAAACCTATTTTCCTTGCATTCCAACGAGGCAAATTTTAACATCATTTCGTAGTTTAGGCTTCCTCATGGAGAAAGCTTTTAGGTTGAGGAAGCAATTTGCGAGTTTCCAATTTTGCAACGCTTGTTTTATAAATTTGATTTGTCCCGGCGAAATTTAATATCCTGTCTCCTGGTGCACTTGTGGACATTTTTTTTGACTGACGATCTTAAATTTTTAATAGTCAGAGCGATCGCAGATATTTTTCGAAAATTTCTAAATTTTATGAAATCTGAACGCCTTAAACGATTCTTGCCAAATTAATTGGAATTAATTGGAAGTACCAGGCACGCTTGTCCCCTAGCCTATTTATATAAAAAGTTTGAGGCGAATATTCTCAAATTTACCAAAGTTCGAGGATCGCGTACATTTTTGAAAAAAAAAAAACTCAAAATCATCTCAAATCAGACGGACGTTATAAATTTTTTCAAAAATTTCAGCATACAAGTTGAGTTCCATGTTTTGATAGTGTGAAAAGTTTCAACGGAGTAGCTCAAGTAGTTCAAGAGATATTGGAATTTCAATTTTTCGAAGGCTCGTCAGATATTTTACCCAATTTTGTTTTGGCACATACCAAACACATCGCTGTCAATTTGAATTTTTTTTTTCACCAAAACAAAGCCGCCTCTACGAGGAAGCAAAAATAATCGAAATTCCGTAAGACCCGGCACTTTTGAGTAATTTTACAAATGTAAAATGCCGTCAAATACATATCTTGTAAAGACTTTTTTTTTTCATCCACCAAAAATGACGAAAAAAAAGGGGGGTTTTTTTTTATTTTTTAAGTTTTTACGGCTGCAAATCCAGCGTAATTCCTTCGGAGGAAAGAGCCACAGTTAGTTGGACAAGTACGTGAAAGGATCGTTTGGAAATTCAAATACTTTCGGTAGCCCATATATAATTCGGGAATTAGCCTCGAAAAACTTAATTAAGAAATCAAACAAGAAGTAAAACAGCTTTTTGTCGATATATATACATGTACATGTATTTATGTTTTTTTTTTCTTTTTATACTGAATGCATTTCCAATTAAGTGCTGTTGATTCATCGACGACCGACGGATCACAGACCTCATAATTATAACGATAAGAGCACGTATGTCGAGTTCGAGAGGCTCCATCTGGTTCACATCGTTAAAATGATATCGTCTCTCTTCCGCTGTCAGCCAATGCAGCGAGATCAATAGCACTCCGGTATCGAGCTCGAGCCCGATGACATGGTTGAAGATGAAAAAAAAAAAAAGAAATTTCATTTATCCGAATGCTTTTGGAATCATTTTGAAGAAACATTCAGTCGTTTTAATTCGGACATTTTTTTTTTTTCAAGACTTTTTGATGGAATCAGAAAAATAAAACGACTGTGGACTTCTCTGTGTAATTGATAAACCTGGACGCTTTAACTATGATTGTTTTCATTCCGGTAAATTATTCCTCGGAAAATTGGATTAATAATTTTTTTAGCTCTGTGTCGAATCGCACTCAATGTAGCTGTGAAAATGCAAAGAGCTCGAAAGAAAAGAGTCAGAAAAAATGTGTTACATTATTTTCATTTCCGGCGGTAAACAAAAAAATATCAAATATTCATGATAGTTTTAAAAGAATTTGTGAGGAAAGTTTTTTTTTTTTTTTATTTTGTTCGATTGTGGAAAAAAATGACTTCCGTAATTTCTGACATTCTCATTCGAACAGGGAGTAGTGCCAGTATTTTATTTCCATGTATATGTGGACCTGGAAATAAAACTAGGAATGAACTGAACACCCCTTGTGGATTTTTACACACGAGCCCCATCCCCTGTACATGAATATTCCCTCCCTTGCATGGTTATTTTGTCAAAGCTCTTTGCAAAACTTATCACATACGTTTCATTTAAGGCACATTCACTTTCATACCTCTTCGAACCTCCCACGCTTCGTCCAAACTTGTTCCATTTTTTTTTTTTTTTTTTTTTCATTTTTCATACATATCTCATCTTTGTCCTGGCTTCTACTTTTTTTTTAAAATTCCATTTTCTCAAAAATTCTCACGTATCCACATATAGCTCAGTTATCGGATTTCCTTTTACTCATATCTTTTTGCTTCGGGTCTTCTCCAGTATTATCTATCCAATTTTCCAGACCATCTATCGGTACTTTTGCCTTTATTTTTTCACACTTGCATGTGTGTTTCGAATTTTATTCGTCCATCCTGCATAGACCTCCACTTACTGTCCTTCAATACTTCGTTGACTACTTTCTCCCCAATTCCTATACTATCTCCTCGTTGTCGGTAAGAAATTAATCTGCATATTTTTTTTAAACGATCATGGAAGAACTTGCTCTCGATTATATTCATCAATGATTATAAAAATCTAGCAGTTATTTTACTGAACTGTGATCGCAGTAGCTATCGCAAACACCTCTCCTGACGATCACTCGGTGATTATAAATTAAAAAAATAATACAGTAAACCGGTTGACAAGATAGCCTTCGATGATAAATCTGTAAAAAACATTAGCGCAACTGATAGTGAGATACGTTTTTTAAAAAAAATACGGATTTTTAAAAAAGATACGGAAATACGGAATTCAATTTTATTCTAAAAACCATGTTCCTTTTGAGAAATTTTCTACGTTTTACGAATGTTTGGAATTTGTTATTTATATTCGAATCAACAATCAATACTTGCAGCAATTCATTTTGGACTCATTGATACCTTGGAGACTTTGTAAACTTGAAAAAGTGACTATTGTGGTCGAAAAGTGGCGTAAAAAAAAAATTGGAACAAGGGAAGTCGAAAAACGACCTATCATCGTTTAGGGGATCAGTCCATGCTTTCAAATAAGCCAAGAAACACAGACATCGTCAATTTTTTGGTTGCCTGACATCATTTTTTGAACGAAAAACAATATTTTTTACGTGTTAATTAGATGGGAAACCTAAATCCTCGTTGAGCAACCCCTAAACTTAAAGCAAACGTAAAGCAAACCCTCTCCTTGAACGAGGACCTCTTTAATGTTAAAGCCTAAAGTTTTGAGTGGTAGGAGCGAAGAAAAAAAAAGTCCATCATCGACACACCCTGAGCTCTATAGATTTTTTTTCCTTTTTCTTTTTTTTTTTTCGACAAATTGTGACTCACGTGTTGGCTCATGTTTGTGACTACAGTGGAATTGCATCTGTTTATAAAAAAACCATTTATAGATACTTCACTACGATTTTATTGATAATAGTAGGCCAAATCCTGCCATATGGTTGGCTCGATCGAAAAGTCATGTGTCCAAAAATATATATTTGCCTATAGTATATATCAGAGATATATTTCAACTATATATGCGGATGCATCTCACAGATATATTTTTCACCCGCATATATATATTTCCAAAACAGAATTTTCCATGAAAACACATGAGATATATCTGTGGATATATCTTGCATGTATCATTTATTCTCCTGCGGGGCATACCGCTCTAGTCCCAACTCTGTTCGTGGTCGTACACCGAACTGAAACTCCCCGAAGCGCGTGTTTGTTTATAAAACAATTAGCCCGATACTTTGACACGTATTATTTTTATTGCCTCGAATGAAAGGCTCATTTTGCATGAAACATTTCAATGGAGCATCGAGAACGTTATTGATTTACAAAGAGAGCGTCGGAACTCGTGAAACGAGAGGCGTTGTTATTATAAATACATTTTCCCCCAAGGGTAACGCGATAATTCCGTGTTCACGAGACACGCGGGAACTCTCCATTCCCATCTCCGTTCGATTTATATCCGTTTAATTGATCCTAGCTGATGCTCTATCCGCACAGAATCGCTGGCCATAACACCGACAAGCATACACACAAACGTGGACTCCGCTGAGAGTCTATGAAGTTTTTTTATATTGCGAAAATTGATTCTAGCAAAGTCTAAACATTATTTCGTTACGTTGCAATTTTTCGCACTTTGCGCGTGGCCTCTTTGAGAATCCAGGCACACTCGAATGTATTGAGGATTCCAAGTGAAGGGCAAGAAAAAAGAAATATACCAAAACAATCAATAGTCGACGAGTTGGTAGAAAACGTTCGTGAGAATGTTTTATCAACGACGCTACTTGCACGATTAGTCACGATGTTCCATAAGAATTACTTAAATTATATACAAAGTTTGGGTATAGTTTATCATTGAAATATTCTTGGGTATGGTCTTTCGATTCATTCCAGTGATTTTTCTGGTCAACCTTTAAATTTAGGATCGTGCCAGCTGAGTTTTTTTTTTTTTTTGCATCAATCAAACGATGAATTATGAAAAGGTCGTCGCGCGAGCGCTACTCCATGGCTAAGCGGTCACCTATTCTGGTATTGACCTAGGCCAATACCCGCTTAACTTGAGATATCGTCGGAGCCGCTTAAATATTCCATGTAAATTTGAATTTTTAGCGCAGAAAGTATATTTCGCGATGTGGAACATCTGCTAAATTTCATCGAATGATTGATCCAACCGAAATTTTAATAACAGCGATTGCTCGTTTAATTTTACAATCTGGCCAATCTGGCATCATAAAAAATCCACGTTTTTTTTTACCTCAGCTATTCTTAGAGTGAGCAATTTTTTTTTTTTTTTATAAACTCTCGCCTTTATGATCGGTAATGTGAATACGTCCAGTTTAGATTAATTAAGATTCTCACTCAACGCTCCAAAAAGCATTAAATGATTTAGTATTTCGTTCCTGGGTTTGTTTTTTATCATTGTTGTTGCAGTAATCGTATCGTAGTTCATTTATTCTCCTGTAGGTTCGATGATAAATTCGAAAGTTCCTCTCAAATCCAATTCATAGAATCCACATTGCTGTCCTCTCCTTACCTTGGAAATGGGCAAAACAGCTTGGATATCGTCCTTTTGTATCTCCAGTCGTGCCTGAAGCTTCCTCCTCTCCATATGAGGACGACGATGGTGATGCTGCTGCTGCTGCTGCTGCTGTCCCTGCTGCTGTCTCTCGGATTGAATATCACCGTCCGATTGTCCCGTTCGCGGTTGCAGAGTCGAATCGCCTTCAAGTACATAGCGAACGCTCCAAGCGATACGTCCACCCTCCCAGCTACTGCTTCCGGCACCTTCCTCGCTCGCTTCCAACAACATCGTCATAATCTCCTCTGCCGAGCTGAAAATATAAATAATATGAAAACGTCAAAAAATACCCCGACACTTCCATCGTATGACCTGCGTTAGAGAAATTCTCTCTTTGTCTCAGCGCAGTTGCGACGGAAACAAAAGATTTTTTTTTCTCATCAAAGGTCCGGACGACAATGGTCGAGCGGTGAAAAGAAAGAAAAAAAAAAACTTTGTGGGACGAAAAATAAAAGAATGTCGAAGGCAAGTTGAAAGAAGTTGCAACGTGGTCTCGCCAACAATGCAGCATTGTACAGGGTTGACAGAAGGTGCATACCGTTGAAGAGGGTTTTTGCATTTTTTTTTTTTTCCGGAAGGAACTTTCGTAAATTCGATCGGCAAGCATGTATATTGAGATACGTATAGAGGGAATAGAGTGCATGTTTGTCATAATAATATCTTGGTATACCATCGCAGTGGTACGCGGGTACGGTATGCTTACGTGTTTGGCAGCCGAGGCGAGTTTTCCCGTCGTCTTATGGTGAACGTAGCCGCTGTATTCTTGGCGTTTATCTCCGAATTGAGAATCCAGTGTGGACTGCTCGGCGAAGCGTCCAGAATCCTAACTCCTGACTTGACTTTTGCTCTGCATTAGAAATAATCGAATTTGCAAGATTAAACGTATCCATATTTTTTTTTTTTGGTCCTCAACGAGACATTAGCATGACCGTGCTGTACAGCGGAAAAGTCACATAATAACTCTATACCGAGTAATATCGATCGCTCGATATATGATCAAATTGTTAATTATTAACCCGTAAAAACCACACCTCTATTGAGCATACATACATGCCACACTAGTGCGATTTGGGATTTTGCATTTTCAATTTACTATAACTCTCGTATAAATAATCTAAAACTATTCGATAACCAGTGTTTTTTGGGGTAATAGTTTCTCAGGAATCCGAAGGTCATAATTTCAAATGCGATAAATATTATTTATTCAGTGAAAATATGACAAAATCAGAACAAAAATGTTCAAAAATTCACAAAAAAGAAATTTTAGGTGGTGCAAATTTGCACTAGTGTGGCGTTTACGGGTTAATATCGTCATTATAGCGGCCGATTAAAACGATATTCCGAAAAATATACGATAGCAAAGCTCTGAAGCTTGAGTCATCATGAGAATTCGTCCGCGTCAGAAAGGGGCTAATAATCTATAAATGAGAGGCGATGGTTGGCGTTCTAGAAATAGTACGCCATCAAGGCGACAGCACCGGGTCGAATCGATACAAGCACGCAGTTGCTCGGGGTTATATATCAGGTGGAAAATTTTTTTTATCGCTGAACACCTTCCATTGCTCATTGCTGGTTCAACAATCACACCCCGTATCGTCCACTCTCGAGGCTCGTGATCTTATTTTCGAGCGAACATTCATTCCCGATGCCCTTTCAAGGCCCCGGGGCTGGATTGGGCGCCATCAGCGAGAAACATTAAACGCACCTACCTGAGAATGACCGCGGCAACCGGTGGCCCAAGCACGGTCTGACGCTGGGACGAGACGCTTGCCGACGACGAAAGCGTCTGGGGATGCAGAAAAGCCGGCACGTGTAGCCTCGATCTTGGATACAATGGTCCATGTGGTACTAAAAGCGTTAGCGAGTCATCGGCACGAAGTTCCTTGTAATCGGAACGATTTGGCGCGAGTGGAACATTGCCGAGGGGCGTTTCGGGTTGTATCTGTACCCTCGGACGACAACCACCTGCCGACATACCCTCAGTCTGGCTCTGCATCCTCGAATCATTGCCAGAATAATCGCCCGGTGTAGCACCTTCCGTCATTGCTATTGTTCTTGGCTCGAGAACCGAATAAGCCACCTGTACAAGCCTCGGCGGTGTTTTGGCGATCTTTATCCTGCCCGAGGCGTCCGGGGCTGGCAGCGGTGCCCACCAGTCGGCCGGTATCGTGATTTGTGCCAGGCAAACGCCATCCTCGCCGTCGGGACTGCAGGCAGCCGTTAGCGGCGTTTTTCCCGACAATGTCGCATGCAGCAGAACGCAGACGCGCTGATGTCGCGCCAGCAGAAGCTGACGACGTCCACCGGCCTCGCTGCCGGCGTGAAACAAAACACGAAGCACCGGCGCGTCTCGGGGTATGTTATAACCGACCAAATGCGCCGACATATCGAGATGCCGGGCACCGAGCTCTTGGGCGTCCATGAGCGCGGCGCTCGAGGATGCCGTGACGTTTCTTCGGGTTTCCGGGCCCGGCAGTGCCTCCAATGGATCCGGCACTATGTAACGCGCCGGTACGGTCTGTTTCGTGCTGAACGGACCGTAGGTCGCCCTTACGGAGGCCGGTTCGCTTGTCTGAAATACCGTAAATTTGTCGACAGACAGCAATGAACCGGGCGGCGGCACTATCACCGATGGCGATGAGCTCATTACGTCGGACGGTATTACGGGCATTTGTCCCGTTGCCACGCCGATCGATGAGAGCGGATCCGGCCTCGATGGGAAATACTGCTTTGGCGTGTGTTTGAGAAAAAAACCACCGTCCTTGTTCTCGAAATGTACCTCCACGGATGCCGCGACATCTACGAACACATATACGTTTTTTTTTTAATCGTCGTTGTCAAGCGGGTAAAATATCGACGATTCGTTATATATATATATATTATGCAAGGTAGATGTTTGCCCGCGGAGCAAACGAGAAGACATCTTAATTATTTCAATCGACTGTATAGGATCGCTATTAATTTTCAGAGAATTGGAAAGGTCGGAGCAGGTTGAAAAAAAAAAAGAACAGAGCAAGAAGATTTGATTGAGCAGGATGGGCATTTGTTTATTTAGGACTATCGTTGATCGTTTATTGATTCGTTACATTCTTAAGTGTATATCTATGTCAATATAGATGAATGACGTAGCGGGGTTAGCGATTGAAAAGCGTCCGACCGCGTTCGTGAGGAGTAATGACGAGCGGTTTTTATGCTGCGGTAAGCCCTCGGACGTGTGTGGCCAGGCTTGGATTTTAGTAAAAAAAGAAAAGGAAAAAAAAAAATCATTCCGAATTCTGTGAATCTTTCCCCTCCGATTTCTCTCTTCTTTCTCTCATCCCCGAAACTTTAGGCTGGTGGCAATCAACAGTAAAGAGGAACGTCGAACCATTGGTAGATTTTTGGTTGGCTCTCGTCCAGCTCGTACTCGAC
The DNA here is from genome assembly GCA_963564615.1 of Rhorus exstirpatorius. NCBI lineage: Eukaryota > Metazoa > Arthropoda > Insecta > Hymenoptera > Ichneumonidae > Rhorus > Rhorus exstirpatorius. The sequence continues at coordinate 42,804,033 of OY751313.1, forward strand.
GCAACGTCTGGGATACCTATACATATACACACCATAGATATATACACGTATGTATAAAGATAAAACGAGGGTATGCACGGAAGGGGTTGAAATCCCTTTATATCTATCTCGCTTGTCTTCTTCTCCCTCTCCCCTTCTCTCTCTCTCTCTCTCTCTCTCTCTCTCTCTCTCTCTACGCTCATCTTTAATAATTCTGTGGGTTGCCTGGCCTGTTGACTCTCGACCCTCTTCAGGCTGTACCTTTTTCTCTATTTTCTTTGCCAACTTCACATTGTGTTCGAAAAAAAAGCAAAAAAATGAAAACAACAACCCCCGCCGTGCACGAGCAACTATAGGGGCTAGAAAACTTACTTCGCATGTCGCTTGCAGCCAAGAATGGGATAGTCGTTGCGAAAGCACTTTGTGTTCAACAGAGTGAAGTACACAGTGCCTATCTGTTTGCCCGCCTTGTCCTTCGATCTGTGCAGACAGTCGTAAAACTTTTCATCGCATGAACAGTGCACCCTGTGGTCAATCAGACGTAAATTCGATAAATTTTTCAATCTCTTCCCATCGTCCTGTCACTCGCACTCGTGAACGAGGGTGTTAAGCCGCTAAGACTCGGAACAAAGCTACATCTCTTGGCAAAATATCACGTTATATACCCCACTCGGAGCTGATGTATTTTAGTGAAAACGTCGACACTCTCAACACCAATGGATAAATAATGAAGCACATTATTCGTATCTACATTTCACATGGAATTTGAAGAGAGTTGTTGAGTACTCGAACTAATCACGCGACTTGTATACATTTTTGAAGAAATGTAAAATTTTTTGTTTTTTTCCAATTGTTGTGAAACAGCGAGTTTTATTTATAAAGCTCAAGTTCCGAGAGAAAGGAGCGTTCAAACACGGAGATTAAACGCAGAATATTTGTTAGCAATGGAGTATTAAGATCAGCCGATAAGTACTCGTCATTCTAATAGCCCCATCAATCTCGATTATTTTTTTTTCATCGAATCCTCGCTTCAAGGTAGTCGTCGTGCTGCAATAGTGCGAAAAAGTTTCCTATGTATCACATGATAAAATATACACGGCCCTAGTGGTCATATACAGTGAACTTTTGATTGAGTCTGTACAGAAATGGCTGTTACACATATGGAAACCGTGCATATTAAGATGCATTCACACCATATAGAATATGCAGCTTACGCGTCGAATTTGCATTCATATTGCATTAGTTTTGTGATCGTTGTCCGTAAACGAAACAGTCCATAATTTTGTTCTTTTTTCCTAACATGTGAATATAATAGTCTTCTCCTGTCTACAATTTTTTTTTGTCAAAATCTGATAACGCGTTTAGTTGTAATATTAAAAAAAAACCCGTACTAGTTTGGATTAGCAATGCTTGCTATATGCTCTGCACGTAATGGTTGCTAACTTTGACGTTGAATATCTCGAGTTAGGAACGGTCAATCTGCTTCAAATTTCACGAGAAGTTGGGTACTAGCATTCTCTTCGTCCACTATAAATTTCAACGAATTCTCATTATAAACGCATTTGAACAAAAGGACTACCTAAAAAAAAGTATTTCGCGCTTCTCATGCAACAGCAACAAAAAAAACACGATAATCAGGGTTCATATCTCGTTAAATCCAGACTGCATTCGAAGTTGCATAACTTTTTCAGTACTTTTTTTTTTTAAACGCGCGCTGTCACTATACTTTTAAGAGAGTTGTTCGTTATTAATAACCTGGTGTAAAGGCTCGGATTCGTGAGATTGTGCTTGGTTTGCATGGCATCGATAATATCGTGGCAATGGTCGTGGTCACGACAGCAGGCATCCGTATCAGCAAAATGGCCCAGGTCTTCGGGATTTTCCGCAATGCTGCCGCTTCCGCACCATTTTGTTCCTGTGTATAACATGTATACATACGACTCGTTTAACGAGGCCAATTTTCTCAATAACGAGGTAAAATCAACTGCACTTCACTATATAACAAATCCATCTATATATGTATTACATTTACATATGGTATACATATATATGTACGTATTTATACATAGCCGTCATTCGAAGTGATTGAACAATTCGTTGAGTCAGCCTCGATCGAAAAGCCTTCGTTCTTCGCAATCTCTTTTCTCCTTTGCGGTGTTCTTTTTATTTTTTTTTTTTTTAATTTCGACAATTAGCGTCGCGTCAACCTCACCTGGAAAGATAAAATTCAGTCGGTCTCTGTCAGTTTCCTTCAGGCAATTTTCCCCAGGATCCTTTGCCGCATTCGATTTGACGTCAATATTCCAGCACATAGATGCTCCAAAAGCTACGGAAATAATTTGAATCGCCAGATGATGCAGAATCATCGTCGAATAGTTCGAACGAGGCAGCAAAATAATGATCGATATAGATTAAAATTTTGGAAAATACGAATGAAAAGTCGATCGAAATGTGACACAACTTGTTTTTTTTTTTTTTCCCTTTCAACACCTTTTTGGTTCCTTCCTTTCAATGACGCCTGCGGTACACTGATGAAAATTTTCCTTTATTCTTTTTCTTATATACGCGGATATCAATGGCTACAATCATGACCACGTCCTCGCAGGTATATATTTGGATAAATCACGTGCGTGTAAATTCTGTCCTTCATTGAACGGATAAGTCCCGGCACGTTTTATTCCACGATGTTGCTATCACTGAGAGCAAGCGAAGCGAGAAATTAAAAAAAAAAAAAAAAAAACAAAAAAAAATACACCACGTTCTGGTCTCGTTATGTCTTTTGCGTTCCTTAATCATGCGATTACAAGTGCGGAACACCGTTACGTGCTTCGTATTACCAACGACTTTGTTCGGCTTTCTTGCTTCTTCTAAATCAGCCTGTGGGTCGTCTGGACACGATATTGTTCTATCGCAGTACAAACGAGATACACGTTTTTATTTTCTTGGTTTTTGCCTCGTCGACGTTTCCCCTCGCTCGTGTTGCGTACACGACGAGGGAGTTGCTTTTATATACATTGGGTCGTATCTTGCCATTCCACCCGTTGACTAGTATAAGCGCATCTGCAGAGCGCGTTCACGAAACCTAAACCTTACTTCCTTGATCAGCTTTAGCTCTTTCTCTCTCTCTCTCTCTCTTTCTCTCTCTCTCTCTCTATCTCTGGCTTAGTATCCCCCGACTCAAGAAGATCTCGGGCTGCAGAAGATTAAGCTGTCCTCAGCACGATCGCTCGGCCTCATTGGTACTGTCGTGCTGTCCGTGCTGTGTTCGGGATTCTCGCTGGAATCCAACCAACACGAGTACACTACGAACTCGATGATCGTTGCACAATCACTTTTATACTCATTCACGCAACTATCATCCCAGCCATATCCTTGCATACCCAATGTGCCCTCGTATAATATAGCACATCATATAATACGACAAAGATTATGCGAAACTTGATCGTGAAATTTTGTCGGAAAAATTAGATAATCGTACGAACGATCAGGGTAAATATCGTTGAAGGTTTATGAAAAAAAAAAAACGTTAATAGTTTCTGTGTCTGTTTTATCAAAATTGTGAACTACTATAGTGATTGATGATAGCAAAAAAATTTTTCGATTCATCGTCAATAATGGATCGTGACAGAAAAAATATTCATTCCGATGGATTTGCAAAAGTATTGACTGTTTATTTACGTCATTTCCCAACAAGGCATATTTTCGTTCAGTTTTTTTTTTTTTTTGCCAAGAATAAGCCGCAATTTTTGGTAGATTTCGGTGATTCAAAAGACTTTTTTTGTCCTTTGAAAGTTTCTCCATCAATTTACCGCTCAGATTTGCATCAGTATAGTTGTGTATTTCAAATTACAACCGTTTAATTATACGCAGCGAGAAAAAAATTCACGAAGTAGTAAGTTTTTTTTAGCACTAATTACTAAAAAATCTAAACGGTCAGTAGATAGAGAATCTTTCGCCGAGAAAAAGTAAGCCCTGGTTCTTCAAAACCGAATCAAAGTTGCCAATTTATTTTTGGGCTAAAGTGAATGAATATAAACTTTTATAAATTCGTCTATTCTCATAATAAAGTGACAGTGAGAAAAATATAGCAATGGTGGTTTGACTGAAATAACAGAGTGACACGCGATGAAAGAAATATTTCAATTTCACCCTAAAAATGTGCGTCCAACGGTCATTCTATTCATGGATCAAAATATGTTTGGCATAACCAAGCGATTTTTTTCTGATGCAAATTAAACATTTACGTAGATACATGTCACCCAAGAATTAGTTAAACGGACATTTTTTTTTCCTCTGTGTATAACATCGAAAATTGGTCTTGCATGAAACTCTTGAAATATAAACGTAACACATGGAATATATCAGTTCGAATTACAATTTCAAACCAGAGCCAGTTCAGCTATCGGGAGCTATTTTGGCCGAGGAAAAATACGTGGAAAATTATTACTTCACAAGTGACCCAGTTTTCCGGTCTTCGTGACCCGCGACTCAGACACACAGACAGACCCACACAAAACATGAAATTTTAGAGAGAAGACGATAATAGATAGCTAGACCACTCGTGTTACATTTGTAACAGGATTCATTCGAATATACCCGCGATAATCCATTCGTGTCAGGACCTGGATAAATCGTCATCGACAATCGCAGTTGAGATATCGATCGACACACTGAATTCTTTAAATCTAAACGAGCGTCATCGTTTTACAGGGATTCCTTAAAATAAAAGTTTCTTTGAATCGGAATTTTAAAAATGCCACATTTCCCCGTCGTGAGAGCCCATTGGGAATCTAAATGGGACCAAAATAAGAATAAAAAATAAATGGAATTTGCGTGTGATTCGAATGTACGCGAGATTTACCACATATAGGACGATGTGATTCATTCGAAAGGGGATGACATCATCTCGCAGTTGAAAATGGAATGTCCAACGTCTTCTTGCACTGTCGCGAGCAGGAAAAACGGAGAATGAGAATGCAGAAAGGGTAAATGTGTGTGTGTGTGTGTGTGTGTGTGTGTGTATGTGTGTGTGTGTTGATCGCGGTAGTAGTAGCGCATTGGCGGACTACAATATTTGTTCTCTGGCGCTAGTGAGACAAAATCGTTGCGCGAGATGTCCCAGACAACAATGCGGTTGAGTGGTTATTTCATGTGATTCGAAATTCGAGACCCTTCGCAACGTCAGCTTTGTCTGCGCTTAAATACCAGAAAACTTGGCGTCGAGACGCTGCCACATCTTTTGATACCAGCGTTCCGTGTAGTATACCTCGACTGCTAATATTCAAAAGATCGTATCTCCCACATGTTTTACATGCTACATCATGCGGAACAGGCCCTTCTTACGTTTTAGTAAGATGGGAAAACTACGAGTATCATATATCAGTCCGATTTTCCGTTCAAATATTCGTTTCGCGAGAGTTCAGCGAGAGTCGATTTGCTCTCTAACTTGCCGGGAAAAGCCAACAATGTCTGAATCCCCATACCCTCTGCCACGAGTTCTGGACTCTTCGCAGTTACGGTACTCACTATTATTTACTCGGCAAGTTATACGCGTATATATATCTATATATATAAATGTAGTATTCCGAGAACTTGAAGGCTTCGTTGCCGAATGTGATTCTCATAGCTCCCGCGAGTTGCTATTTGCAGTGCGGCGTGTTATTTGATTTATAAATTCTTCGGGAAAAGCGGTCTAGTCAGCGGTTGATCATAACGTGCAGCTTTATCGACACAAACTTTGTGACACGATTATCGCGGATTACACGAGTTACACGTCAACTATATAAGTTAAAACAAAAAGGGTTAGAAAGTTCTATATCGGCTATCAACTCTTTTGCCATATGATCGTGATTCGTTGTAATTTTGTTGTTTCAAAAGCTGTCACTTTATCCATTTTCCCTCGATATTCAATCGAATGTATCGTCGACTGAAACGTTTGAACAACACTGCGACGAACGAAAGTTTGCTAATCGCTGTTTCGCTTCAATTTAGCTGCTACTCGACTGTAGAATGTTCACAAATTTCATTATTTCTGGCCCTGTATAATGCGTGTGGTCCGATGCGTCTGTGACGGAATAGATGTCAAGCAAAAAGCCACAACTCCCCAGAGCCCGTATAACTAGCGTTCATTTTCCCATATCCTCGCGTTCATGGTCGAACAATCGGCTTTGATAGCGAACGCGCAAAAGTGACGACACAGCGAGGGGACTACGAAAATTTCATGTGTGCTTTGGGGACGTATTCGGGAACTTGCACGGGGCAGAGCAACCGCAGCGGCAATGTCTAGCGCTGCAGAATATACGCTTTAGTAGAGAGAGAGATCGAAGAGGGGGCGCATGAATCGAGGGCTAAAGTCATTAGGCATTGTCCTGTAATCTACGGTGAAGGGTGATCGAAGCAAGGGTGTGGGGATGCGAAAAGCTCATAGCGTCCTTTCGCCCTCTCTCTCTCTCTCTCTCTCTCTCTCTTTCTCCGTTGATAGCTGCACGCTGAACAACATAGATCAACGTATGTCGATGACTATGCGAGGGATCACAGAGACACGGGAAAGGAAATGAGATGGGTCGAAAGATACCTCCAGCGCTGTGCCACTTTTGCTGGTACTCTGTTTCACCTCACTGTTTCTCATATTCTCTCTCTCTCTCTCTCTACGTATATCGACTACCGACCACCAAAAAGGCTTGACCCACACGATTTAACACGTAAAGTGATATAGGCTACGCCTTTTTGATTGCTAGCTATCGTTCTATATAACGCTTGCTTTCTTTCTCTCTCGTCGATTCTCTTCCACCCGAAAAGCTTGCGGGTATATAAGCTTGTCGCTTTTGGCCCGAGGAATCAGACACCGGCGGAAGTTCCAGCAGGGAACAGGGGGGTAGAAAGTTGGGGGCAGCGAGCGGACTATACAGCTCGCGTCGATAAATTGAACGAGGCGACGAAACTGCTGGTGGTCTCCTCTCTTTCTCTCTCTGGCCCATCTCGCTGCACACGCGGCAGAGTTCGCGTTCACGACCCCGCGACTGGGGCCGAAAGGAAGCAGAACGCGCTCCCGATCGATTATCACCCCCAAACCTCTATACTTCAATGTATCCGTACGGTATACTGTACTGTATGTACGCATATATTCCATTGTTCAAAATCGTGATATTCGATAAAACTCACTGATACCAGTATTTATCTCGAAATTATTGCCACAGGAAGTGAAGCGATATTCATTAATAATTACCGATGGTTCATCCATATACAGTCCCGATCTCATAATGACGAAACATTTGTGTTCAAACAAATCTCCCTTATACTGGAAAAAAAAAAATGAAAATAAGCCTACTTTAATAAAAAATTGGAATCATATACAAAACCAATTAGCGATAATATTCCGCAACGAATTTTTTTTTCTTTTAACAATTTTCATGAACCAAACTTATTGTTAAGTTAGTCCTTTTGGCAGACTATAGTCGACTATATAGATCGACTATATTTCAACAATAAAACTAAATAAAGGATAAAGCTATAAAATGTGATAACACGTTGAAATCGTTATCAGAATTTATGATAACTGTTGAGCTGTGTCTTTTTAGCGCGTGTGAATTAATTTTTTTTTCAAGTATAATTTTGATTTTACGTTATCTATTCGACTAGTACAGTATCTTGAATCATTTCACCTCGAATAACCTCAAAACTGTCGGAAGTTTTTTAATAAATATATATATAATATATTTTACGATTACATAACTATTAATTAATTTTGATAATTAATATAATTTCATCGCGTGCGGAAATAATAGAGGTGGAAAATTTTGATAAATCGTTAAAATTCGCAACACTCGTAGCAGAGGCCTGTCAGCTGCATCGGTTACATATATCGTAAACTGAGTTTTGCTGATCATCCATTCGAAATTTCTCTGTCAAACATCCCGCGATCCTACTTTTTTTAAAATGCAATCCATCGAATAAAGCTCATAATTTCGCGAACGAATTGATCATTAAATGAATCATTCCTCCTAATTAGGTTCGTTTTTCAATTGAACTTGTTGCGAGCTATTTTTTTTTTCGTATATCCTATGCTAAAACTCGAATACTAAATCTAATGCTACGCTAGAAATCGAAATTTCTTGTGGAAAAATTCGTCAGCGTCCTGCGGTCTTAAAAAAAAGTTTAACATGATCAACATATTTCGAATTCCCAGAATTCTCCAATAGGATCCAAAAGTGCAGAGACTACCACAACAGCTTTATCCAAATTTTTTAGATAAATAACTTATCTTGGTAAGATTGATTTTTCGGGTGGAACTGTAGGCAAAGCATCCCTTAAGGAGGTTCTTAACCCAGAGAAAAACGAAAGAATGATTATAAAATTTGAGGGGAGGTTTGTGCTCGTACTAGGAATACACCGTAATTATTTCAGATTTTTTGACCACGCAGTTGAGGAGAAAAAAAAACATTAAATATGCCGCTAATACGTATGGGCTCTTTTACGGGAGAAGTATTCGAAGCTATATGATTGGAGATTATTTTAGGAGTGAAAAAACGGTAACGTTTGCCGCACCCAATTGATGTTAAGAACCTCCTTAACCCTTCGTGGTCACACTGGTCAAATTTCACCCAGGCCTTTTCGCAGGATTCTTTGACAAATTGACCTATTTACGATTTTTTTTTCAACACGTTGTGATTTGAATTTTGACATACCAACTTTTGACACATGTTTTAGAATATTCAAAGTATTTTTTCGTATTTTTTCGAACCCGATCGGACTGATGGTTTTCACCTTTGAAACTTGGCTGGGTAAATTTTACCCATGTGTGACCACTAAGTTATTCTACAGTGGTGTGACCACGAAGGATTAATAGCTGACGTGTATACTTTGAAAAGAATAAATAAATAAATCTCATATTATCCGTATTTCATCAATTTGAGGAAAACAACATTTATTAATTCAAATTTAAATACATGCATACGCGCGCATATCGTTGGATAAATTTCTTTGTTACGTGCGAGTGTACGTTATCAATTAGCGTATTCTCATGAGATCTCGTTGAAATACAAACATATGTATTTGTTTCCTGACATCGTAATATATTTCAGGACAATAGCCGTTAATACGAGTTGGTAAATCATAATGAGACTTCAAATTTATTTTAATAATTCCAGCAAGCGTTTAATTACAGTTTCTTTCACGATAATTATTCACAATTAACCGAACTGTCACGAAAATTATTCTGAAATTCCGTATTCGAATGCCCCGTGGTCCGCACACACATCCGTTCTATATATATATGTCATACGTATCTACTGCATGTGTCTCCTGCGTTATATTCCTTCCGGGCTCATCCTCTCGCTCGACATGTCGGGCGCAGAGCCGCAAGTCAGTGGAATACCCCGCGGTAGGTCGTACGTATCCTGCTGAAATTCATCGTGAAACGAGGTCGTACACTACTTTTCTACCATCTCTGTCTTACTCCCTAACGCGCATAACTCCCCCAACTCGACGGCATAACATAGACAAGAAGGACGGGAGGATCGTACTTGCGAGCGACGTTACTCTTACTCTACTGTACATGAATTTATACTTGTATATATCATTGAACGATGTCGGGAAAGCTCAAGGCGTGAAATATTAAACTCCCGGATTACCGGAAGGCCTCTGTTCTCTCTCTCTCTCTCTCTCTCTCTCTCTCTCTCTCTCTCTCCATCTCGCGCGCACACACACACACACACACAATCACACATGCTCCTGAATTTCGACGCGATTTGACGAGCACTCAGTTTGTTCTTCACTTCAGCATATCTCTGCATCCTGTTGGATGCTGTCTCTTCTCCGACTGCTGTTGCTGCCACCACGATTACCCCCCCCCCCCCTCCCTATATCTCTATATTGCTCTCTCTCTTGAAGCACCTGCCGGACTTCTCATTTTCCTCAGGAGAGATCGCTGAAATTGTGCTCAGGCTATCTCGTTCGTTTCACGCTGCACCATAAGTGACAGTACATCGAGAAACGCTCGGGCTCATCCCTCGCCAATAAAGTCTCTCATTCCGTGTCTTTTATTGTGAAAAAAAGAAAATAAGACTCTGAAAAGCGGACGAAAAAAAAGAGAGAGCTCCACAAGCGTTCTCTTACCGTGTGGAGAGAAAACGAGAGAGAAAAGTAATCAACGTGTTCAGCCTCCCGCCCGGTTAATATCGACGGTGTACTCATCTCTCGTCCTGGATATACCCACGTATTATTGAACTATCGGTTTTCGTATACTGTATATACGAGAAAACTCGAAGATACTTTTTTAATATACCGTATCCGCGTATTATATATATATATATATATATATATATATATATATATATATATACGTAACTATATAGAAAAAAATGTATGCGCTCATCGAGAGAAGAGTCTCATTTGAAGAAATAATTATTTTCCGATCGGTAAATTGAAGTATGAATTGGAACGAATATATTCAGGATGCAGTGAAATTGCTTTCCCGACATTTGCCAATTAATATGTCGCATATATCTATTTGTATATATATTTGTATTTATCCGTATCGATGAATGTGCATATGCATCAACGAAATTATCTCCTCAGAGACGAACGCAGTTTATCAATCATTTAAAAAAGAATTTGCCTCACGGAAATGTTTCAATTGTATATGAGCATAGTGTGGAGTTGACAGGAGATCGCGTGTTAACCATTCATTTTTTCTCTATGAAGGGTTCATAGCTGTACCAATGTATTTTGCTTTTTATTTTGTTGATTCGCTTCACAAAAACATTCTCGTTTATCCATCAATCATGATTTATTCCACCCATTGCCCTGAATATATCACGGAAAAAAAGAAACAGCGAAAATATAAACTGCATAAAAAAACAGGGCGACCTATTTAATTTTACAGTGCAACCAAGTAATTTAGGTCCTTTCCTAATAGAAAAATGACAACTTTTCCTGGTGTACACTGAGATTTTAACAGTGTACACACTGGTTTATTTACAGATTAGTATTGTAAATACATCAGTGTTCTCAGTAAAAAAAAAAAAAAAAAAAGCAGTAGAGCAGCTCGATTCCAACGAGGACAGTGTAAAAACTGTAAAAATTCACATTTGCCACACTGTATTTTGGGCAGTGTGTTTCAGTAAATATATCGCTGTGCAATTGTATTTCGCGCCTCTTCCGATAGATCCCACTGTAGTCCCCCCTCCCCTGCCCGAATCACCACACGTATTCAAAGCCCACTAGAGACTTTTTTGTTCCCATGGTTGGGCGCACGCCTTGAGAACTCATTCTTCTTCCGTGTGCCGGAAGATCCACACGTTGTAACTGAAAAATTCAAGAATGAGTTCGCGGAGCTCAAGAAGCAGGTCTGCGGACGGAAAAAATGTTCTCGAAGAGAGAATAGAGAAACTTGAACGAATTATCGAGAAGGAGCAGAAGAAGAAAAAGCGCAAGAGTAAGTATCTTGTTTTGTAGGAGAGCTTGTCAAGTGGCGTGTTTATAGGTTATGTTCACCGACGCCGCCGCTGTTGGTTCTTGAGAAAATTCGACATCAGCCCCTCGTGTGGGCTCTAACCCATGCGAGGCAGAGTTATTACTCGGGCAATATTCCTAAAATGGCGTTAATTCAGGTCTAACCTGAATAAAGAAACTTGAGAGAATTATCGAGAAGGAACAGAGGAAGAAGCGCAAGAGTAATTATCTTGTTTTGAAGATTAGCTTGTCAAGTGGCGTGTTTATGGGTTATGTTCACCGACGCCGCCGCTGTGTTTCTTGAGAAAATTCGACATCAGTCCCTCGTGTGGGCTCTAACCCATGCGAGGCAGAGTTATTACTCGGACAATATTCCTAAAATAGCGTTATTTCAGGTCTAACCTGAATAAAGAAACCTGAGAGAATTATCGAGAAGGAGCAGAAGAAAAAGCGCAAGAGTAATTATCTTGTTTTGTAGGTTAGCTTGTCAAGTGGCGTGGTTATAGGTTATGTTCACCGACGCCGCCGCTGTTGTTTCTTGGAAAAATTCGACATCAGCCCCTCGTGTGGGCTCTAACCCATGCGAGGCAGAGTTATTACTCGGGCAATATTCCTAAAATAGCGTTAATTCAGGTCTAACCTGTTTAACGCGTACGTTTGACGTTCATGGACACAAAAAAAAAAAAAAAAAAAAATTTAGGGGCGATCGAATACATTCTGTCTCGTTCTCGTCAGGACGTCGTCACGCCTCGAGTTCATCGGAGGAAGGACGGAGGAAGCGTGGGAGGAATGTTCGAAGACGTAGGGGATATTCGTCATCGGAAAGCAGTGGTTCCGATTGGAAGAGGCACTACGCCGAGAGGGTCGACTCGGTAGATCTCGGCTCGAACGAAAATCCGACGGATTCTCGGTCCGCACAGATAACGCATATTGCGTCTCAAGAGGCAACTCGATCTCAGGCCGACGACGTCGTCGAGTCTCGTCAGGGTTTACCTGTCATAGATCCAAACGCTGTTTCCGGCGCTACATCAGAATCGACAAAAGAAACAGCTCTCGACCCTCGGATACTAGAGGTTTTGGGAAAAAGGATCTTGGAGGAGCGAGTGCTGGATAAAGATATTCCACCGGAGATGGCAATTCGCTGGGAGGAAATCCTCGAAAAAGGGTTGCCGACGGAGGACAGGACCGAGATAATTAAAAAATACCCGCCTCCAAACAATGCGAAATATATTGACCCGCCGGCGATAAACCCGGAGGTGAAGGCCGTTCTTCCGGAGACAGCCATTAAGAGGGACGAACGTATCGTAGCGAAACAAGTTAAGCTTGCAGCTTGCATCGCCGCTGTGGGAAAAATGTTTCTTGGAGTCCTGAATGACTCGCAGGAGAAATTCTCTCTCCTTGAACGTCTGAGCGATACAGGGAGGTTATTGGCGGACCTTTTGCACGACGAGTCAGCAGTGAGAAGGAGTCTCGTTCTGGCCAACATAGGCTCGTCTTTCAAGGAAGTCTTGAATTCGTCAACGGCTGATGACTTTTTGTTCGGGAGACAGCTGGACGAAAAAGTAAAGGCAGCGAAGGTGCTCGAGAGCACCAGTAAGGAATTGGGTAAGGTGCGAGCGGATTCATCGGCAAAAGGGTCAAAAAACTCGAAGTTCCCGCCTCGTCGCTTCTCGGGCGGCTATCGCCAGCGATCGACGGGTTCAGGCGGGAAAAAGACGACACCGTACGTGAAGAATCGCGGCAATTTTCCGAGACAGAAGAGTCCCCGTCGCCGAGATTCTCCGAGGCGGAGATCGGGCCACCCTCCAGCACGCAGGCGTTAGTTTTGCCTGTGAGTATCATAGCTGGACGATTGCGTTTTTTCACAGAGAAATGGAAACGGCATACTGCCGACAAGCGCATTCTAGCGTGGATAGCGGGTTACGAAATTCCTTTTTCCTCGAGGCCGATCCAAAAATTTCTCCCTAAGGATAAGTCGGCTGTCGGTAAAGAAGCTGCGATAATTAGAAATCTCGTGACGGCTCTGTCAGAAAGAGGAGTAATAGAACCGTGTCAGGATAGCCAAGGCCAATTCTTATCGGATGTTTTCGCGGTTCCAAAAGCCGGGGGAGACTTTCGGTTGGTTTTGAACTTGAAACAGCTGAACAAATTCGTTCCTACGTCACATTTTAAACTCGAGGATCGTAGGACAGCAGTTCGTCTTTTAGAAAGGGATTATTTCCTCGCGACAATCGACCTAAGGGATGCATATTATGCGATCCCGGTAGCAAAGAAGGACAGAAAATTTTTGCGATTTAAATTTGACGGCACGATTTACGAATTTACGTGTTTGCCGTTCGGACTAGCAACAGCCCCGTTTATTTTCACAAAGATCCTAAAACCGATTATGGCGGAATTACGTAGTCGAGGCCTGCTTTCAGTTATTTATCTGGACGATATTCTCGTTATGGGGGAGTCCTTCGCGGTATGCAAGAATAATTTTTTGGTTACTCGGAGGCTCATCGAGTCGTTAGGCTTCGTAATCAATGAGGAGAAATCTCAGTCTACGCCATCGAAGAGGTGTAAATATCTGGGGTTTTGGTTTGATTCGAGAAGGATGCGGCTAGAGCTCCCGGAAGACAAGAGAATCAAAATAAAGGGTTTGATTAAAAAGTTTTGTCGCACAAGGAGCTGTAAAATTCGCTGTTTTGCTCGGTTTTTGGGTTCTATAGTGGCGAGTTGTCCGGCGATCCCTTATGGATTTGCCCATACCAAGACGTTCGAGAGAGCGCGTTACTTGGCTCTCCTAGAGTCGAGGGGCTGTTTCGATGCGAATATGACACTAGGCCGCGAGCTACAAGCGGATTTTAATTGGTGGCTGAGGGCCATTGATAACCCGAGTAATTCGATAGAGCCTCTAAAGTTTGCTATAGAAATCTTTACTGACTCATCTCTGTCTGGCTGGGGAGTAGTATGCGGAGAAAAGAAAACCCATGGGTTTTGGAGTAAAGAAGAGAGTCAGAGTCATATTAACAGTTTGGAATTAAAAGCGGCTCTTTTCGGGCTAAAATGTTTCGCTGATAAGCTAAAAAACAGCGATATTTTGTTACGGTTAGATAATACCACAGCGATCGCGTATATTAACCGAATGGGCGGTACACGCTCCAAAAATCTGAATAGCGTAGCGAGATTAGTATGGGATTGGTGTGAGGCGCGGAATAATAGAATCGAGGCTTCATTCATTGGCACAAAAGAAAATGCGGACGCTGACTTTGAATCGAGGAGACTTTATAAAGAAACGGAATATTCTCTGGCGGATTGGGCTTTTCAGGATATCTTGAGATCGTTAGGAAATCCCCAAATAGATTTGTTTGCCTCGCGCGTTAACACAAAATGTGTGCGTTTTGTCTCGTGGTTTCGCGACCCAGAGAGCTCAGCAATAGATGCTTTTACAATTCAATGGGGGGTTTTTTCTCTGGCTTACGCGTTTCCCCCATTTTCAGTAATTTTGAGAGCCTTACAAAAAATTAGAGAAGAAAAGGCCAGGGTAGTCATGGTCGTTCCTCAGTGGCCAACGCAGCCCTGGTACCCTTTCTTTCGAGCTTTACTATGCAAAGAATCTATCGTTTTCTCGCCCAACAAGGAATTATTATTGTCCCCTAGCAACCAACCACATCCGCTCTGGAAGGACCTTATCCTGGAGGTGGGGTTGTTATCAGGAGGGCGTTCCAGCTGAGTCATGTTCCGGAGATCGCACTGGATTTGATGACGGCTTCTCTCCGCACTGGGTCGATAAAACAGTACGATTGCGCGTTACGAAAATGGTGGAATTTTTGCAAAGAGCACAACGCGAGTTTATACAGGCCGTCCGTCGAAAACATTCTTTCTGTTCTCGCTACGGAGTTTCAACGAGGCGCATCTCACGGATCCTTGAACTCCTTAAGATCAGCAATCTCACTAATCGCAGGGCCCTTTGTAGGTCAGGATCCAAGGATCAAGCGTTTTTTCAAAGGGGTTGTTGAACGTCGGCCGTCAAGACCCAAGTACGAGTTTACATGGGACCCAAAGACAGTATTGGACTATTTAGAAAGTCTGGGCGAAAATGGCGCGTTGTCCTTGGAGATGTTAGCGGGGAAGCTTGTGACTCTTCTTGCCCTTGTGACAGGCCAACGAATGCAAACGCTGTCCCTTATTAAGCTCAGCAATATAATCGAAAGAGGTAATACTGTCCAAATAAAGATTTCTGACACGATAAAGACGTCAGGTCGCGGTCGGGCTCAACCCCTTCTGACCTTTTCAAGATTCGAAGCTCGAAAAAATATTTGTGTAGTTGCGACTCTCGAGTCATACAAAGAGCAAACAGGTTCGATACGAGGAGGTGAGGATTCGCTTTTCCTCGCTCTGAAAAAACCATTTAAGAGGGTGTCCTCTCAGACGCTTTCCCGATGGATTAAAAGAGTTTTATCGGACAGCGGGATTGATACTAGTATTTTTTCGGCGTACAGTACACGCCACGCATCCTCATCGGCCGCGAAGCGAAAGGGTTTAGATTTAGACGTTATAAGAAAGTCGGCCGGATGGTCGAAAGAATCTCAAACATTTGCGCGTTTTTATGATCTCCCTATATCCGTAAACAGTTCGGAGTACGCAAATGCGATCTTAGAGTAACAATAATTAAGAAAGAAAAATGTTAACATTGTGTTTTACCCTCGTTTACTGATAACGAGTGATGGTCTTTAAGTTACAACTATTTGAGTTAAAATAAATTTTAACTATTTATAATTGCCGTATGTTGTTCTTTAAACATCTACAGTGGGATCTATCGGAAGAGGCGCGAAATACAATTATACGATTAAACGAACTTACCAAGTGAAGTTCGATCGTAATTGTATGTAGCGCCTCTTCCGATAGATAACATCCCACCCAGGTAAAACTGATTATTTATATTATACAGATTTGTGTTTACCTGTCGCCCAATACCTCAGAGTGGTATTACCCATAGATACGGCAATACTTTGGAATAATGAGTTCTCAGGGCGTGCGCCCAACCATGGGAACAAAAAAGTCTCTAGTGGGCTTTGAATACGTGTGGTGATTCGGGCAGGGGAGGGGGGACTACAGTGGGATCTATCGGAAGAGGCGCTACATACAATTACGATCGAACTTCACTTGGTAAGTTCGTTTAATCGTATAATTTCTCGATTCCAACGCGAACTGTATAGCCCCTGATGTACTTTTTACTCTTTCTTTTTTTTTTTCGTGCAAAACGTCACAGAAACGTGGAACCATCAAAATGAGGGAAAACTTAATTTTTTAACCAAAATTCTCATGAACAATTATCGTAAAGATATTTGGCCATATTCATTGGAAAGAATCGATTATTAACAGTTATAGTCTCAATTCCTCGATCCAGAGTAGTTGTTTTTTTTTTCCATCAACATTGTTCGTAATTTTTTTTACCGTTCGAATTGAAAATCTTTTTGACCTCGAGCTTTATCCTCTATTCGTTCAATTCCCCTATCTCGCGTTACAATGATATGTAATTTTTCGAATTCTCGATGCAAATCCGCACGGACGAGATAGCCCGGATTCTCTCGTCGCAGTGATTGCGTATGCGTGTATGCGCGTACGCAGTATCAACACCACCCTCGTACGATTGTCGGAGGTGGGCTTGTTATAACCCCCGGCCATATATTCGCGTAATCGAGAATGCGTTGTCCGTGTTGAACGTTCATTCTCTCTCTCTCTCTCTCTCTCTCTCTAAATGCAGCATGGATGCAGCAAAAGCATTCCTGAAACGCTATGTCCACAGGTTTGTGTATACATGTGATCTGACGTCATAAAGTTGTCAAATCTGTGCTTACAAATACTGGATATGCATTTTTAATTTCAATAAATTAATATACCCATATACATATGAAAAGGGTAATAAAGAATTGATGCCAATTTGGTTGGACCACCTGAATTTCGCAGGATCTAAGGTGCATTGTTGTCACATCAAAACTTTCCCGTCACAAAATATCCCGGTGATATTATATGGCGCCTATATATAACTGATGCGAATTCTTAACGCGGCAAATAACTAAGGCGAATTATTGACGCGATAGCTAATGTGAACTACAGTCGAATTTGGTTATAAGCAATCCTTCGGGGCTGTAGAGAAAAAAAAAAACGCCGAAGAGTCGTAAAATCTGGCTCCCCCACTACAGCGCATCAATGTAGCGTTCTTAATGTGTGTGAGTGAGTCGGTGAAATGCGCAATGCTGCTGGTTATAAGCAATTGGCTTGTGGTTGGGGGACCGCGCTGAGCGGACTCGAAAAAAAATCGGAGGGGAAATTGCTTATAACCAGATTGCTTATAACCAAATTCTACTGTATTGACGCGGCAGATATAATACTAATGCCCGATGATGTTATGGCATCCAACTCATGCTAAATCTACCTGTAAAAACTGAGCAAAAAAGAAGCTTCTTGGCATTATTTTTTTTTTTTTGAGATATTTATGAATGATATATAGTAGTGATTTTTTTTTTTTTTGGGATGTAAAAAAGCATCCTTGAGGAAGCAATAGATGTGTTTCTTTTATATTTTTTAAATTTTTCGTAATGCTGGCGTACCAGCTTTCTCCTAGCATGTCGGTCGCGCATCGATTATCAGTATATCCAGTGTATAGTGTCGAGGTGAGCTTTGTTTGTTTAGTAAACTAGACAATGCGAACTCTTGACACGGAAGATAATGCGAATTTTAAATGCGGAAGATAACTGATGCGAATTATCTTATATATAGCATAGCATAGCACATAGATATATCGCAGAGCTGGGAAAAGTACCTTTAAGTACTTCAAGTACAAAGTACAAAGTACTGTAAGTACTTGAAGTACAGTCGTTGGTACTTGAAATACACTTGAGGTATCAATGACTTAAAATACGTCAAGTATCAAGTATCAAATACTTTTCAAGTTTTTAGGTATACATGTCATAAGTTCTAGTACTTAAATTTGATTTTTTACATACTCTTTAAACTCACTTGATCTTTATTCGAGTACTTTTTGTATCAAAACATATTTTCACATTGTGCAATTCACTCAGGTTAGGCAGATTTTGGAACATAAATATTTAAACGAAGAATTAGAAATAACTAAAAAAAATAGCATTGACGATTGTAATTAATATTTATTTAGCTTCAGGTTTGAAAAAGAAAAAATAAAGAACACACGGATGTTAAAAACGGAGCCATGCATTGAGAATGACACCGTAACTTACCGTGAACGGTCATTTATTGCAATCTTAACCAAAGATGGCGCAGAACGTTCCTCAATTGTATATTCAAAGGCGTTATATATGCAACCATTATCAAGATGTATTCAAAACTACTTCATACTTGGTAATTGAAAAAGTACTCGAAGTACAGGAAAGTACTTGCAAATTTAAGTAAAAATATACTCGAAGTACGGGTCGAGTACTTGAAAATTTAAGTACAATACTTGAAATACTTTTAAAGTACTCTATACTTTAAATACTGTACTTCCAGTACATCTCAAGTACCGGATACTTGAAGTACTGCCCAGCTTTGATATATCGTACGCACATTTCGTATTCGTGTAGAGGTACGTAGGCTGGGAATAAATTTTCCGTTTTCTATACATTAATTTGTCAGATTTTCCCTCATCCCAATTCATTCTATACGTCGCCCAGGATATTTTGTTACGGCGATGTTTTGTCACAGGATCAAATGTTATGCAGCCGATGTATTCACTTGCATGCGCGTGCCTATAATTTGTACAGTTTATATGAAACAATTGCCATTAAAGCTGTGTTGGTATAGTCAACCAGCACTTGCCTCTTGAGCACACCGTAGAAAAATTCGCTTCGATCGATGAAAAAAACCAGTCGAGCATGTATTATCCACCCAACAAGAATTTTTTTCTAATCGATGCGCAAGGGCTCTAGGGAATTTTACAAAATGCACCATTGGTAGAAAAAAAAATCAGGATCAAATGACGGCTCATCGCTGTGAAAGATCAATTGCGAGGCGAAACTAAAATGTCCAAACGGTGTAAATTAGGACCATCACACGAAGATTGCAAATTAATCGGGATATCTTTATTATTCATCATCGCTCTCATAGGGCTCACGCGAACGATACTGGCCTTTGATCAATCTCAGTACCTTCATAATCAAACGTGAGTCAAAAAGGGCACTCGCTGTTTTGGGAAAATCTTTGTTACGCGAGTCAACTGATTTCCGGCTCAAATCAATTGAGAACGTGAATTCGGCTAGATCTTGGCTCGTTTAAGGGCTCAGTCTTCAATTCTTTTTTATACTGGTCCACGTTTGCAACGCTATATACCTTAGTGTCGCTATAAGTGGATTTTTGACCGAAAAATGGCCCTTACATGAGAAGTGAATGCCCAAAAAATATGTGCTTGACTCTGAATGAAACTGACCATTGATTCATGTACTCCCGTGATAGAATTTCTTCGAGCGATATGTATAATTCACCGAAACTAAAGCGGCCGTCAAAATTCCCACCGACTCTCATACGCATATCTTTGTAACGGTGAAAATGCTCGTCTCGCTTCGCTTTATTTATAGATACAGAATGAGAGATGATGAGACTCCGAATGTTGTACACACACACACACACACACACACACACACATACACACACAAAACTCGATGGTATGCATCCTATTTACGCGCTTTGGCGTAGGTCGAGGTGTCGCATTTCTCCGCAGAATTGCGCGTTATTACGACACCAGAGCGAAGAAGAAAATTCAAAATGCCGAGAGGGCCACCAAAGACTTGAAAGATCACAGGTGTAGCCCGAAAGGCAAAAGAGGAGAGAGAGAGGGAGATTCCTCTTCCTCTGCTGTCGTTTGGCATATATATTCGTGGGCGGTAGAGCGAATGTATATGCGATAAATTACGAGACGGGAAAAGATAGAGCACAAAGAGAGACGAATCATTTGAGAGGAATACGAAGTACGCGAACTGGCTTGGTACACAAATACATAGACGTACACTACGACCTCGATTTAACGGCCAGTGGCGGGACCGGCTCCGCATCGCACCTTGTTAAATCGAGGTAGCGTATGCCCGCCCATGCTGTATCTGCGCATCGGCACTCCGTGCTACGGGCCTGATCGGGGAGACTTTAAGCGTCCCCCACCATCTCCCACCACGCGAAAAATCGATCGATAAGTGCGACATGGTGGGGACTGTCTATTCAATCGAGGACCATTAAATCGAGGTCCTAGTGTAGATATATAAAATATAGTTGAAGCGCTGGAGTTTGAGCTTCTGAGCTCGATGCCGAAAGGGATGTTTGTATATTCTTCTCTCGAGGAATCGTTTGCATTTTTCGAAAAACGAAAGACGAAAACCTCTCTTGCTCTCTCTCTCTCTCTCTCTCTCTCTCTCTCTCTCTCTCTCCCTCTCTCTCTCTCTCTTTTTTTCTCTTTCTCTCTATCACTCATGAAATATAAACCTAAGATCCCACGCGAGTATGCTATAAAACGTTGGATGGATATCAACGTCTCATGCATTACATCTATATACATAAAATTATATATATGTATACATGTATGTGCTAGCAATGTGCACACCTTCGTCGATCCACATACGTCTTCGAAGCATTCAATCCAATTTGAAGATCTCTCTCCTCGATGCAGAGTATGTATATGGCTTGTACAGGGAAAGAATGCTTGAAGATGTTTTGGAGGGAGCTTTGTCGCAGAGACTAAGTACGGGAACCGAGTACATGGGGTTATTGCAGCATGGCTGCAGGGGAGACGGAAACGTTCTATCTCGAAAGAAAAAACAGAAAAGGAAGAGTAAAAAAAAAAGAGTCCCTGGTAAGGGAGCAGCTATATACATGGAAATATATGTAATGTATACATATATGTATAAAAGTTATGTAGGTACGCGAGACGTAAGGTACGTTCGATTTATCGGCGCAGGCGAACAAGCACCCCCACATCGCTTTCTTTCTCTCTCTCTCTCTCTCTCTCTCTCTCTCTCTCTCTCTCTCTCTTTCTTTCTTCCTCTCTCACTCGTTGTGTGTGACCAAAGCGCTGTCGTTTCACACACACTCACATACACACACACACACACACACACACGCACATTGAGCTTTTATCTTTGTCCTTTATCCTCTTCCTCATTCTCCCTTCCTCGGACCCTTCCCCTCTTAACCAAACATACGGTAATACATATGGGGTAGCCGAGATGAAGTAGAACGATCATTGGGGTAGAGAATTTTTACTCGCCATCAGATTTTCGAACTTTCGCTTCAAAAATGAAATTAGAACAATAAAGATATCGCAAATCTGCTCGCTAATCTTTACTTTTTCAATTTAATTTTTTGAAAGTCACCATTCACGAATCTCCGGAGGATCCTTCGGGAAAAAATCATTCCACTTAATGTGAAATACCCCATATACAATGGCTATAAAATACATAGCATTTCCTGATGCTATATATACGTGTACACATAATCGTAGACATATATATATTATACATGGATTACCTTCTATATATCGGGGAGCAAAGGCAGCACCAAAAGCTGAGAGCAAGAGAACAGAAGCGGCGATGTGTGTGTATACAGTGAGGACTGTGAGAGGTGAAAAAGGATCAAGAGGTGAGAGGAAACCGGGCAACGCGGAGGTCTGGAACTGGCGCCCTCTCAACTCGATGGGGGTGGAGTCGAGGTGGTAATCCTTGCTAGTGGATCGAACGAGCCTCTCTCGTCCTTGCAAGAGCCTCGGCAGCTCTTTGCCCTGTGTAACGGTTACATATAAAGATGTATACATGTATATACGTATGTATACCTGTCCTATCTGTGTATTAGCTATCGAGGGCAACCAGAAAGGATCGGTGCAAATTTGGACCAGGTTAGAAAATTTGAATAATTTTTGCGATTCTTATTTTCTGTAGGAATATTATATAAGCTCTCAATTTTTAGAAATTTGGAGAAACAGCCAACATTATCTGAGGATTAAAAAAAAAAAGGAATAGTCCAATTCAAAGTTTACTGATTAACAATTATAAATAGCACTCAGCCGGTGAGTTCGACTGCGCTTTCGAAGCACACACTAATGCCGGATTTAACGATAATATCACGATACTAGACCGGTTTTGCACCAGAAGCGCTTCACAAACGGTGTACTTTCACGACAGAATTGTGTGCGATGTGGTGAAACACTGGGCTTAGTGTTAAATTTTGTTGGAAAATCGCTCAGTACCGATATACGGTGTAACGTGGTCAACCATGATATATCAGAACGATGCTGCTGACAACACTGCAGATTTTAACCACTAACACCGGACCAAATTATATACCGCTGAATTTTTATAGTGTAGATTTTGATATGGCTGGCTCGAATAAATCAAAAAACTTGAAGAATTAGAATTTCCCCAACGGCAATTAATGGGAAAAAGGACTGTGATAAAAAAAGAAATCGGGGCTTTGTCTCCATCATACCAAATGCAATAGACCATCATAGTTTCGTCCACTTGTGGCCAATTTACTTGATCAAGAATACATACTGGACGTGAAATGATGGTCCAAATTTACGCCTACTCCTCCACGAGAAAAGCCTGCATACAGGCAAAAAGGAGTAAAGCACTGTCGCATCCCTCTCCTATCGTGATCCAACACTATCGAAGTGACAGAAAGAGGGAAAGCTTCTCTCGTGCTTTGCATGCAAAGCGCTCCCAATATCCAATTTACGACAGCCAGTATGAAGAAAAAAACACGAGGCAAAAAGTATTCATGGGTTTAACAGGTATCACGGAATCCTCGAGGATCGTACCTTGGATTTTAGGATACAATGCGAATTTGATTTTCGAGTTAACCGAACCATGCAACTGGGTAGAGCCTATTTCATATATATATATATGTATATGTGTGTGTGTGTGTGTGTGTGTGTGTGTGTGTGTGTGTGTGTGTGTGTTATATAATTGAGAACGGACTTTGCTTCGTGGATTAGTTTGTACCATTGGCGAGAATTTGCACGAATGATATCCTTCGTGCAAATTCTCGCTGTGGAGAGTGGAAGAACCATTGAGAGAAAGAGAGAGAGAGAGAGAGTACTGCATCAACTATACATAGTGTACATATATACCTTGCAATGTTCATCGGTCCATCCATGACCAACCAGATTTGGCTGAGTGTGCACAAAGGGTAGCTCGAGAAATGTTTGCCACTTCTACTTGTATTTCTACTTGATTGAATGTGTTTGCAGTCACACAGACCTATCGTTTCTCGAGGAATTAATAAAAAAATACCGATTTCATACACATATAAGTATTGATATTCATAAAGTCGTCGGATAACATTCGCCTCTCACCTTTCACTATAATTACAAGTCCTTTAGAAAAATTATAAACTCTTGTTCGAATCGAAGCAATCATTCGAACCGGACCCAATTCAAATTGCCCCTTTGAATATACCAGTATTCGCTGTGTGCAGAAAGCCAATAAGTGGCGCCGCGGCCGGCTGTACTCCGCAAATTTCGCTAGAATAGTTCTCGTTTATTTACGTAGACGAAACCTTTTGTTGGATTAATTTTAATAAACAAACATTTATATTCGTGCTGCATGAAGTTTTTTGAAGTGAGCTTGACTATAATTGCGTTGAAAAAAAATAAATCGACCGTATTACGATGTAATGAAAATAGGTTTACGGCTACTTTTCCTTCTCAATTTGAGGCTAAGCATGAACCTTGTCGGTCTTGTCATACGAACCGAAAAGGCTCGTATCGAGAACAAGAAAGACGTAACTCGGACTTTTGATTGTAACGTATAGATGAACGATTATCCACGAAGTGGATAATCGATCATGAGAGCTACTAAAATGAAAAAAAAAAAAATCAATTTCTTTGTATTATAATATCCTGACATGAATTTTTCATACCGGACAATATATGCGCGTTTAACCTCAAGAATTTTACTTTCTTTGTTTTTTGCACCCAACGAATCTAGTTTTTGCGCTGCTCAACTTTATAAATTGCTGTCGGAAACGCGTAAAACTTAATTTCCGAAGTTGTGTAGCAGAAAACATTAATATATGACTTCACACAACAGTTTAAATTTCCTTTCCGCGACTTCTCTATTATATTGCCCTCAATTGCACTACGCGACTCTAGCAAAACATGTGCATTCTCGCCACCATGGGTGCTCTAAAAGTCGTTCTAAGCCGCTATAGTATGGCGCTGCACACAGCGAATATAGGAGAAACGCAATGAGCAAGACAAGAAGAATAAAAAAAGGACCTTTTTTCGAGAGCAAAAAATATTTCAGCTGCATAGAAATTTATTGAAATATTTCATTCGTTGATAAAAAAAAAAATTACATAGTGAATCGAAACACTTTTGTTTTTTTATTTTTTTGTTTTTTTTTTTAATTGACTAACGATCAGTCTCTCGTGGGACACGTATTCGTGGTCTTTGAATAATCCTCACGACGAGAAGTTCGTCCATCGAGATTCGGGCACATGAAGTGCCTCAAATTTCGTGGTCCAACTTGGCCCTGTTGTCGTCGTGAGCACTCGGCCAACCAGAGTCCAACTGCGGTAACTGTTTCGTTGCTCACGGGAGGCCCGATCCCCGGCACTTCCGGCAGGACATAGGCGCCTGTCGGACACTCCGTAGCTCTCATTCTCTCGATAAACTCGGCAACGACATCGAGGGACTTTGATGTGGTCGATGACTTTCGTAGTTGACTGGACGTCGATGCATTCTCAGGGTTCCTCGTGTCTTTCGTCGTCTCGAGACACTCGCAGATACCATCGAGAATATTCTCAAGACCGATTGTCTCGTATTCCGCCATGTCCTCGTATTCCTCGCCCTCCAAGCTCTCATTCTCATCCGGGCCAATGTAATCCCCGGGATAAGATATAATCCCACCGTCCCTTGCATCGCCTTGGCCCTCTCTAGCATCGTCCACCACCTCTGGTGGGATTTTATCATCGGTCTTGCGTCGCGAATAACGCTTTTTCGAGGACACAAAATCGTCCTCGTCGTTGGTAGTTGGCTCGTCGTACTATTAACGATAACGAGAATTTCCTACGCTAAGTCATTCGAACGATAATTATGTATTATAGGGGGAGAGGTTTTTTTTTTAATAGCTTGAGAAATTTTAAGACTACACGTGCGTTGAAAAAGTCGCTTGTCCGATGTTAACGAGTACGTGGAACGTTGAGTGTCATCGAGAGACAATTATACCAAGCTCCTAAACGAGATATGTTAACCTGACGAGAGAAAGGAAGGAAGTGAAACTATGACAAAACAACCATACTCGTCGTTCTCTTGTCCATAACAGCAGGACACAAACTAACCCCCCTTGTACTTGCAAATCTTTTCCGTCAATTTACTCAAATTAACTGGTACCAGCATCAACGTGCAATCGCTGTATGCATTCTGTATAATAAATTCCGTGCATCCAGAGATAGCTATAGAATTGAAATAAGAAAATCATTTCCTTAAGAAAGTAAATATTTTTAACGATTCGGAAATTAAAGTTTCGCGTCACTTTGCACATATAGCGGAGATACCGCTATCGTGTCGAACTCGATTTTTGTCATATTTCTGATCGATACTCCCGAATCGGAAAATCCGCGTACACGCCAGAGCTGACACGATCGAATTTTCCGGTTCCGAGGGGTTGACACGATCGCAAGTGTACCGTTCATATGTATACGTACAAACGAAAGTAACAAGCTTTTCCCTATGTTTTTCCCGTGCATGGGACTCCGAATCGACATTTCTTTAATTCCGGGAATGTGCTTTTTTAGCGTTGTAGTTTTTATTATTTGCCGCTATCATCGATGAAATTAACTCATTCGGATTTGAAGAGAATCCATATAACTGATATTTCTGGAGGGAAAAATATGTTTTTGACAATTTAGGATGGAATTTCAAGATTTTTAATAAACGGTTTCAATCGCAGAGACGAATTTTTCAAAACGGCGATTTAACACATTTCGCGATAAATGGTAAATATCTTTAGACGATGAGCAGTCGTCCGGGTTGCGGCATCGATACAAACATCTCGCGAATAACGCGATACGAAAACGAACGAGGTTCCGCTCGCATAATCTTTAAGGAGAGAATATGTCGAGTGACAATGTCCATCAAGTTCATCGACTGACGCGAAACGACCCTATATCCGGACCCCTTGTGACTCAACCACGGAACTCGGTATATCACCGATAAAATTCAAACAGTCGACTGTCTTCTCAAACTATCGAGTTAAGGAAACGACCTCGTTCGCGGTTAACCACGTCGTTCGTCACAATCTATCAACTCGGTCCGTCAATTATTCTCTCCCCATCATTCCGACCTTCGCGATTATATATCGGTAAACGGAAAAAATTGAAAAAAATTAATAAAGAAATAACAACGAGAGCCTGAAAAATCTCTGTCGGATCAAGTCAGATTAATTTTTCTAGAACCGAACGAAAATTTAGTTGAGTAAAAATGTATTATTGAAATGAAATATGAACTATATTGTTAAAACATACATTGGTCGATCTAATACTTTCATTTGGAAAGTCAACAGGGCAGTGTAGGGTAAGCTAGGTTTAATAATGCCCGGTTGCATAAACGTGGGTTAAGGAGGTTCGCTAGGGTTTGCGGGAGGCGAAGAGGGTCGGCGGAAACCCCATATGCTTATACATATGGGCCCGACGGCACTGCAGCCAACTGTGAAAATAATGTATCATGAATCCGAAAATCATGGAATTGACATGAATAAAGTAACGATACATGAATACTCTCAATCCTTTTCGACAGTTAAGGATCGATAAAAATTATTTTACACTGATATAAATGAAAGAAATTCGAATTTTCGTGTGCATAATTCGCAAAGAATTCTGGCAACAAGGCGCATATTTCTTAAGATTGGTACCGCCAAGTGTCATAGTCACAGGCACCGGACAACAGTCGAGCTGTCAAGAAAATTGCGCGCTCAACCTAACCTGACTGCTCCGGCTCCACAGCGATCTTGCCATGCTTATCCCCTCTTTACATCCCTTAACTGCAAATAATTATGAATTCTGTGGGCTTATTGAATAGTAATTCATAAACTGAGTACACGATCAATCTGATTATTGTCATGCTGCTTTATTCGTCACCTTGAAATAATATTTTTCAAAAATGTTCTCTACAGTTTTTTCCGCAGTTATAAAGGGGAAAAAATCGCAATTTCTGCTTACGCTTTAAGAACGCGTGTTATAAGAGCCTCGTCAGAAACTAAATTATCATGTGAATGGTGTATAGGTGAAAATTCCCAAATAATTCATGCACATATCTACAGTAGTAGTGAATATCTGATAAAAAAAATTCAAATATTTCTTTGCATTTTCTTCTATATCTGGTGAACCTTCTTAACTCTGGATCCGGGGACAAATATATTAACCCCGGGGGTTAAACTCTCAAATGTTTCATAGAAATTGAGTTCGCGCGATGGCAGCATATATCTGCGCCTAAATTTTCACACGTCTGACTTAACCCTGAGCTTAAAATTTGTCCCCGGATCCAGGGTTAACCCACGTTTATGCAACCGGGCATAAGTGTCGGGATTGCCATAACGATCGTTCATTGCGTTACGTCAGATGAGTATACTTGAAAAAGATTGTTCTATTCATCAAAGTGG
This sequence comes from Rhorus exstirpatorius, assembly GCA_963564615.1. Classification (NCBI taxonomy): domain Eukaryota; kingdom Metazoa; phylum Arthropoda; class Insecta; order Hymenoptera; family Ichneumonidae; genus Rhorus; species Rhorus exstirpatorius. The sequence goes on from OY751313.1 coordinate 42,832,100, forward strand.
AAATTGACATTCAACACTCAATTTTCTATGGTTATTGAACTACAATCCGATCTTTGTTAAATTTATCTCTTATTGTTATTATTATTATTCCAATCATACGTTGTACTTCGTCTTTTACGTATCCCATCCCCTTGCCCCTTTCAATTTACATACGCCATTTCGTTCCTTGAGACCCCCTATATAGTATATTGTATTACCCCTATATAGTATTGTATTGTCCCTATATAGTATTGTATTGTATATATATAGTATTGCCCCCGCAGTCACTCTATCCTAATGCACCACTGTAGCGCATTTGTACGAGGGCACAGGGAAACTGCGGAAAACCTCGCAGGCTGTACAGGCGGCTATATTTTACTGAGTTTCAGTCGAATTGCCATCGTAACCTCGGAAAAACTGCCTTCCGCTCGATAGTTGGCGCGCAAACCAGTGCACGCGGCTAAAAGCTATCACCGATCCTACAGTTATGTTTGCGAACAATCCCGAGCAGAAATTCATTCAGGCTGCCTGATGATTCATCAGGGCCTGATCAGGTATCAATAAGGGGTGCCTGATCCGGCGTGCCTTATTAATGCCAGATAAGGGCCTGAGCAGGTATGAATAAGATGTGCCTGATCCGGCGTGCCTTATTTATGTCAAATATGGACCTGATCAGGTATTAAAAAGGCACGCCTGATCTGGCGTGCCTTATTTGTGTCAGATAAGGGCCTGAGCAGGTATGAATAAGGCGTGTCTGATCCGGCGTGCCTTATTTATGTCAAATATGGACCTTATCAGGTATTAAGAAGGCGTGCCTAATCTGGCGTGCCTTATTTGTGTCAGATAAGGGCCTGATCACGTATCGATAAGGCTTGCCTGATCCGTAGTGCCTTATTTATGTAAAAAATTACTGTGTATTATTGTGTTTACGCAGTCACGTTGTTCTATCCAGCCCGTTGAGACAGCGACTTTTCATCAGAACTCATATACTAATGTCATTTAAATACAAGAAAATAATAAGGAACTAATAGCGTAGTGGTAACGTGTCAGTCGTTAGGTAGGTCGTTAGGTAGGTCTCAGGTAAAATCTTAGGTAGGCTCAAAATTAATTTCGACGAAAAAACGTCCGGACTATGAAGCCGGAAACACTCGTAAAAAAAAATAATCTCCAAATTTTTAATTTTTTTTTTAAATGATTATTTAAGAATCGAAAGTGCTGAATTCGTCGATTGGAGGGTAGTGGGATCAAATCCCGGTCAATGACTTTTTTTTTTTTTTTAATTTACAGGGTTTTCAAAAATAATGGAATGTAACAGCTTCAAATTCATTCATCGATCATTCCTAATTGCTAATTTAAAAATAATTATATCTATAGCCGGACGAAATTTCTACTCGGGCTTTATCAGGTCCAGATAAGGCGTTTTATCAGGGCCGGATGAAGCGCCTGATCAGGGCCGAACGAGGCGCCTGATCAGGGCCGGATTTACCAATGCGTTACACCCCTGATCAGGGCCGGAGTTATTTAGCCTGATCCGGGCCAGATTTGGTATTGTGGCAACCTGATCAGGGCCGGATTTCTCCCTGATTAAATTTCTGCTCGGGATACTGTTAAAAATTGGAAACCGCCGGAGCCGTGCACCGACCGTGCGTCCACTGCTCTGGCGGTTGAAACTCATCTGTTATTTTGTATTCTACATTCATGTGTCACTAGAATTCATTGATTCACAATTATAGAATTGCCGTTTAAGCTCATTATTTTGGCTCTCTCACGTCTCTCACCTCAAAGCTGTCGCGTATAATTTTCTCGTTGTTCCTCGTTCGTCCACTCGCCGACTCGTCAACTTTTTTCTTACGAGATCTCTTGATTTTTCGCCTTACGGGATTGATATTCCGTGCTGCTGTCGTGTCTCCACGGTCATGAGAATAATTTTCAATAGGATCGTTCGTTATCGATGGATCCGCGGCATGCGAGACATCCGCACCACCAGATTCTCGCGGAAGTTGGGCAAAACGCGCCTCCAATATATTATCAGTCTGGTCAAACTCTTGGCTCGTAGTCTCTTCCGAAGTGGCCATTTCGCTGGCTCCGACATCTTTTACAAAGACGACGTGACTCTTGTCCGACGACGAAGACGAAGTACCGCCACGATGTGATGGAGTGGGAGCAGACGAGACGAGGCTCAGTCGTGGCTGTGCAATGGTCTTCGTCTCGTCGTCGTCCACCATCGGTCTCACCTTTTCCGCCCTCGAGTGCATCTCGACGTCCCGACGCCGACGACGTTCCTCTTGAACCCGCGTAACCTCGGCTCCACCACCGCTCAGTCTCTCATCTCCACTGCACTCCGGGACTTTCAGCTTCAAACACTTCTCATCGTCATACATAGCATTCTCACTCGTTGACTCCAGTCGCGGTATTCTCGTTTTACGCTTCGTTTCTCCTCTTTTGGTGCTTGGACTTGTTTCGCGTCTTGTCGAGAAACCGCAACCGCACGGCTTTCTCGTGCTTCCTCCCGCAATCGTGTTATCAGGAAATTGGGCCTGTTCAATGGATGCTCTGTCGGGACTCGCGAATTCTTCGTCTCTGTCGCAAGGGATGACCTTTGGGCGCAAAGGTTTCGGCGTTTGAAAGTTTTTGACGATACACGACTTTTGGCCCTCGTTGCTTTTCCCCCCATTCATTCATATCCGAATCATCAAAGGGTACAAGGAATTTTTAATGTCCGAGGGATGAATTACATTTGGACGTAAAATAATCAAGTTCAACGAAATCTTTGTCTTTGATTATAATAAGCAAATTTGATATAATATATTCGATATGAAAAAAAAATAAATAAAAACGGTCTCATCGAAAGTAGCAGGTGAATTGGCAGGATATATTCTATATTGCGATCAAAATCCATTTTCATTTTCAATCGATATCTTAATGACAACACCCCAATAATGGGTTTCTTCGCGTCATTGCGATTTTGCGGAAGCTAAAAAAAAAAAATTCCAAAACTCAAAATGACAGACTCAATACACGTTCTACCGAAAAAAAAAGGATCAGTTCGAGGTGGGTACGGATTTGATAAAAAAAATTAATGAAAAAAAAAAAAAAACAACTAAACAATTAATTGAAAATTAGAAACTTGCTCATTTTGCTTTCTGCGTATGTTATCTCGTTCACAAACCCCTACACTTAACAGAGAAAGTCTCGTCGTAGTTATGTTGACTTCTTTAGGTAAGAATTTTGAGATTCTAAAACTGAATTACCGTTGGCGATTTTCATTATTTTTGTTTTTCGCTCGACCATATTGAATATCGATGGTTAAATTCCATAGGGGCGTATAAGCTACGCTTATACATAACCGATACGCCCATTTGGAATTAGTCTATCGATATCAAGCCCCGTCGTTGAAAACTCGTTTAAAGTCATTAGTTCCCAGAGTCGTTCAGTCTCCCATTTCGGTGATTCACATTGATAGACCCGACATTGGCAATTTGAAGAAAAAACTAGAGCTCTATTTGACATTTGACTCAGGGATCAAGGGGTTAACGAAAGGCCATCGCTGAGATCGTACATATAACGTATAATTATTAATTGAACGTAAAATCACCTCGAAAGAGCAAAGGGATTCTTCAGTCTCCGTGTCCGCGAACGAGTTATCGTAGCTTCGACATCCAGCGGCTCGAGTTTCCTTCACGTTGGAGGAAACTTCGCTTGTGCAGCTTGACGACGAAATTGTGGACGGTGAGAAAGAGGAATGGGACGATCGAACAAGCGACGCCTCATCGTCTCGCTCGATACGCGCCTCAGCGTTGTTTAGCCCCGATACGATAATCGCTTGCCCGCCAGTGCAATCGAGATTGGCCAGGTACTCGTAGAGATTCATGAAGATCCTGAACGATATCATGGCTGAGCCACCGTCCGGCTCTTTGGTCAGTAACTCGCAGATGTATATCATTGTTTCCAACAAATTCTGCTCCAAAACGGTGATACGGAACAATTCAAGCCGTGAAGCAGAAGGAAAAAAAAAATGATTCGATCGATTGATTCGCTAAAAGCATCGAGACAGTTAGGAGTGGCCTTAGTGGCGTATATAAATATCGGATTTTTTCGAATTAGCTTGTCGAAACGAACACGAGAAGAGTTTCGACAGTCGTGTCGAGTTGAACCAAATGCGAATTAATCGTAGTTTTCAAATGAAACGACATTATGAACGAGAAGTTGCTCCCCTATCGGACACAAAGCCAATTATTGTCAATGAGACGTTTCAGAGCTGCAATACCGATGCCCGAACACCTTACATTAACCTAGAGAGCTGGATTAAATTCAGATTTGCGCAACTATATAAATCGAAGGGGGTAGGGTCCCGATTGTAAAACGAGCTTGAGTTTAAATTTAAAATCAAAGCTGAATCTTAGTCGAGGTCCACGCCTAAGTCCGATCGCATTTAATTTCTTAGCCCGGATACAAATTTTCAAATGAAAAAAAAATGTTCCTCTCGACAACTCGATGTTTTTGATATCATCTCAATGCCCGAGTTATTTTTACCCCTTCAACTTCATTCAAATTAAGAGCGTGACCTACCATTGACCGCAATATAGAAAGAATTGGTAATTTTTTTCCATGCGTATAGAAATTCGTAACCTCTCAATTTTTCGTATAGAAATCGTCAAGAGAGAAGAAAGCTCGTATCTTTCTCATAAATTTTCAAGTCGAGAAAGCGTTTTCAGGATTTTTGCGATATATATACCACGCTGTGGCCCGTGTCTCGCGACATACTTGATTACGTAGAAATTTTCCGTTTGCGCGGAGGGAACACAAGAGGAAAAATGTTGAGGGGAATCAGGGCTTACGTGTCCCAGGAGACCGCATGCTATAGCGAGAAAACGATAAAGGTCACAGGATGTAGGAGCTCCGGTTAGCTCGAGTAGTCGACCGGTCATCAAAATCTGATACAAGCTCGAATCCTTGAGGGCCATGCCGTGCCATCGCCCCAAAAGGGACTCGATCGTCACGCTCATTGTCCTCGGCGTTCTATCCGTCTTTACGGCCATCTTTCCCCGATCCTCATCGTGGCAATACTGATTTAGCAGAATCTTGAGAAAACGGGGAGTTATACCCGAGGGATGAGCGTATAGTGGATACTCGAGACGTTCCTGCAATTCAATCGCAATCTCTCGAAATGAAATGAAAAAAAGTAAATAAAAAATATCCTCGATGCTCTGATTGACCTGATTAACGAATGTGCTTCAGTGATCGAGTTGATATGTTAATGAAAAAATAATACAGCAAAGTTACAAAAATATCTGACACTCTAATTGACCTGATTAACGAATGTGATTCAGTGATCGAGTTGATATGTCAATGAAAAAATAATACAGCGAAGTTACAAAAATATCTGACATCCTCTGCCTCACTTGATTGTTCAGCCTGGAACGCCTTGGACGTCGTAAATTAAATTTTTGCAATCAAATGTTATTCACTACTTTCGTCATATAACTGCTAGAAATGATTTCTCCATATGGCCTCTTCGACGCATGAAAAAATAAAGATTGCAAGGAATCGGTCAATTTCGACAGCAAGGATTCTTTTTATATTGAAAATATTTCCCGCGAATGAGCCTCGGTCACGAGTGACAATGATTATGTGGCAATAATTGAGTGCTATCGGAAACTTGCTCGATTAAAAAAAAAAATCAAATTGTAGATCTTTTGGCAAATAATGTATTTCACGAACTTTGACGGGGGGCAATTCGCCGTTTGCCAAAGCGCGAAAATACGCCGAGGTCCAGCTCAGAAGATCGTAAGGTTGGGTACGAATAGCCGCCTTGGCGTAACACTTTAAGATGCTTGGCAACGTCACGGGAATGTTTATCTGTTCGGCGCAATAAATCTGCTCCTGATGTTGGTGTTCGTTGGAAGCGACAGGCATTTTCTTTGGTTACGTGGCCAGTATACCGTCGTAGGGTAGAAAATTGTGTATATGCGCGAGTGTATGTGTAGGGCGTGCTGACGACCCGGCTAAGCTTTCGGGGTGAAGCTCGATCCCCGGTTGGGTTGAGCGCTTTGTGGAAAGTTCACTTGCCGGAAGAGAGCTCGCACGAAGGAAGAGAATTGTAACCCGAGAAGGACAACGCCCGAGTCCTGAGAGTGATAATGCGAAACTCGAGAAAGCCCGCTTTAGTTTCCTCTAAACCTCGCTCACTCGTGACTCGACTGCGCGAGACGAGACAGAGACGAAGATCCCGAGCAATGCGATATGTCTCACTGTTCAACCTTTAACGGAGTCTCGGGTTGTCGTTGGCTCGAGGCAAACTTCACAATGTCGGTGTAGTTTGCGATAAAAAAAAAACAATGGAACATAGAAAAATTAACCCTCGATAAATTAAGGCGGCTCATCAGTGACAAAACTAGTCAAAAATCGTGACGTGAAAAAAAATCATAAAACCTATCATAATATTTTCTAAATACTCTGTCTAAATAAAATTTATGAATTTCGATGACGTTTCCCGTGATATTTTATTCATAATTTGTTATAAATAATATTATAAATAAAGTCTCAACTGACAAAAGTATTTAACGCTGTCAGAGCGATCGAGTCAAAAACGATAGCTGATATTCATATGTTTCCTCGCGTGCAGAATGACAGACATATATTGTATCCCAGATTTGCACACACGATGACTTTCGCGATTAAATTTCTCGGGAAAATCCCTGACAAGACACAATTTTTTAAATACCATTGGAAAGTTCACGATTTCATCTTTCAATATTCAAAATTTGAATAAGAACTCTCGTCTTTATCAAAAGGTATCATGTCACTTCCGGTGAAAATGGAATCAACTGCCATAAGACCCATGCTAAAATAGGTAATTTTAAATTACTCGTTCGCAATAATTTGCCTGGCAACATATCCTGAAATTTTGAGAGAGTGTTCATTGCATCTTAGATAACACTCTCCAGAAGTTTCATCTGTATCGCCGGTTTTTTAATTCACTGATGAGCCACCTTAAGATCGGTAATCATGAGAAAAAAAATTTGATTGACCTTAATCTGTCAGGTGGGTTTCATCAGCGAATGACTGGGTTGGATGAAAAATATGAATAGCTAATAGAATTTATAAGCTAGCGGCATATAAACAGTTTTAACTGGATCTCCGAGAGTCCTTAACTTCAAAATCGAGATGATTATACTCAGTAAAGCTCACAGAATTGTTACGGAATGCAAATAACGAATATACGTAAAGAATAATGAACCCTCAAACGTTCATTAGCATCGTAATCTTTCAATCTTCATTTCGTATGTGACTGTGATTATTCACTGGTAATTTATACATGCTGATCTACTTTCCCTTGCGTATTCTTTAAAGCACTATTCTCCCCGTTCAATGCATGCTTGAACCAAACTTCAGTTATCTTCATCATTGGTTATCTTTCATGAAATCGTTGGTTAGAATGTTAACTCGATCGAATTCGATTCGATCGATTCGATGTTATCGAATGTTAACGTTAATCATGATCATTGGTTATCATTCAGTTATCTTCAAACGAAGTATAACGAAATTTCCTTAACCAATCATTCACTGGTGCACTTTTCTCAAATTTGTTGTATCGCATGTAAAAATGATAATGTTTTGTTCTAAGAGAAAATAACAGATGGCTAAATTTGAAGAGGATCAAATTTAATTTTTTCTGTAAGAAAAAAAACCTCTACAGCCCTCCTTTCTTTTAGAGTCTAACGCAGGCTCCCCCTCTCCCTTATAAAGCTTGGGCTGTTTCAAAGAGGTCCTTACGCTGCTTCAAATGGAAAAAAAATTCATGAGATCAATTTTTCGGAAAAACGATACCTCAATCAATTACTTTAAGTGAATACTCCGTTTTTTTTTCTTCAATTTTTATCTTATACGATCATCTTTCATGCATTCCAGCACTTGAATGAAGAGAATTCTTAAAAATAATGGATAAGTTCCAAAATGGGCAGACCCATTGGTCGAGTTGGCATGGAATATATCTCATAAATATTTCATTTGGTAGAAAAGTGATACGAGTATACACAAAACCCATAACGATAATGGCATTTGTATATGTATATATATTCGTACATCGTAGCTCGATTTTCGTATTTTCTCTATCTCTCTCTTTGCTACATAACCATTATCGAGAGTGCTGGCGCCTATAATAAGTCGAACCGAGACCAACGGCGGCGGCGGCGGCGACGACGACGACGACGAGCTCCAAATCGACCTAATTTCGAATTACCGTGCTCTTCGTCGTCTCGGGCGCGTGTAACACTATATACATACGACTGTTATATAAATATACGCGTACTTAACTGTATTATTATATACATGCGAGTAGCACGATGAGAATCCGAAGCGGAGCTGCAAACTCGCTTCTTCTATTCGAAACGAACACTAAGAGCAGTCAAAAGGTATTACGCGCGCTGTGCGCGTATGCGTTTCCTGCACACCAGCTAAAACTCTCGCTCGCTCTTCAGCTCTCACTATAACTTTTCTCCATGTTCCCAACTTCGCTCGTTCGCACGTGCGTAAGCTCAAGCACGCGCACGCGGCTCAACATTATTATCGTAATTCTCGTTCGCGTACGTGTACTTCGTCACTGCACAATTACACTGTCCCTGCGTACTCGTGTATAGATATATATATATATATATATATATATATATACGTGTACTTTGTGTTTATATGCATTGTCGTGTAAGTACATAAGTAAGCCAAGGGGGCCTCATCCTCTGTATATGTGTATACGTATATTTCGTATATGGAGATCCTGCACACATTGTACGATAGAATCAACCATCCTATAATAACACACGAACGACTTGTCGGAAACTCTCTCGCGGCTCGCTCGGATGCAAATTTTACAGTGATGTTTTACATGCCAGAGAACCGGAAGTACCCTCGTTTCGGCCTTATATAATTACGAAAAGGTGTCGCGATATCGCGCGAGACAAGCAGGTGTAATACGCGTTTTTCTCTGGGGGCCCAGCGCAAAAATGGAGAGTTTATTCGAAGGAAGGTTTTTTTTTTTCGCAAAGAATTCGAGGAAAGCTCTTTTCTGTAATCGATCAAACGTGTTCATCGCAGACCTCGTGTTCCCCAGAAATTAACAGCACATCTTAACGGTATTTATTCGGGAACTGCGATGGTGAAATTGAACGATTCTTTTTTTTTTTTTAATGCAAGAATGATGAGACAGTCGTGTGCCGAAGATGTACAAACTTACGGTTTACCCTGACTAATCGCTTGCAACAGAACTCTAATAACTCTACCTGCATCGTGGATATGCATTAATATATCTTGTGGAGAACGTAGGTATATATAGTTTGTGCAGCATGTCTTGCTCGATTTGCACTGCTCGTGTTGCGTGAAATGTGCTGCCACCCCCGAGGTCTCTATCTCGCGAGCTTATAATATGAACGGTCCAAGCGTAAGGGATTGTGTGCTCGGTACAATCGAGTAAATCGATGCAGGGCTTGTAGCCATAGAGCGTATGCACATATATTTATGCGTGACCAATATACATGTATATAATATATGGACTTGGTGCAAGCTATCGCCAACTCTCTCTCTCTCTCTCTCTCTCTCTCTCTCTCTCTCTCTCTCTCTCTCTCTCTCTCTCTCTCTCTCTCTCTCTCTCTCTCTCTCTATGGAGTGCACACTGGTGAACGGAAGTGGCCTACAGCTATTATAATGGAAGCGCACAATCGACGCATACCGTATGCGAACTCTTAATGACGAATTAATTCGGTATGTTCGTAGCGTGGGTTGCGGCCGAACCGAATTTCGATGGTAATAGAAATAGAGGGAGGATGAAAATCATTGTAACGAGAAAGGGCTTCGAAGCGAGAGAAAGAGAGAGAGAGAGAGAGAGTGGATGATGAAAATTATCGATGGAAATAAAACAGACGATATATATTTATAGCGTGAATACGGAATTACGGCATGAAACGCATATACGAGAGGAAAGCTCCAAATCGTACCGAGAATTATCTGACTTTCCAATTTCAGGGGGAAAAAAATGTCCTTTTGGATCGTCGGAGCGAGAGAGGAGAGATATCAGAATTTTGTAACGAGATTATATTCACGCATGATCGAAAATTCACTGCAGCATCGATGTTCTCGTTTGTCTCGTTCTGTGTACTTTTCGTTCTCGCTTCGTCTCTAATTTCTCGTTACAAATACCTATTTCTGAAAATGATTATTCGTATAATTTTTCGCTGGAGGAATTAACGGTTTTTTTTTCAAGATCGCGCATTGTAAAAATTGAATATCGAGCATCGATTTTCATCGATAATATCGTGTAAAAATATATCTCGCGTCTTCGATATTGCGTCACTCGCACGCAATATTTAGCTCGCCCTCGTTTTCACTCGCGTTCTCCCGCACGCACACCTTTTTTTTTTCTTCTCAGCCCGTCTCCGTTCATTTCACTCGCACGATCGCGGAAAATTCGTTTCAAGCACATTCCACCCCCGCGTCGATCGTTTCTCGTTACAGTTATATACGTCTTGTCGAAACGTGAAAAAAAAAAAAATCGTTTTTACCACTGACGCTACATGCCCGAAGGGGCAGACGAAGAGACTGAGAAACATGGTCTGTTATCGCGTTGTAAAAAAAAAGGAAGAACATTTTTTTTTTATCAGAAATTTTCTGCTTTCGTGACGTGTCTCGCCCCCGCATGTCCTTCGCGTCCTTTTTTTTTCGTCCTTCCGACCACATATATGATATATGTCTTTCAGATAAAATAGTCATTGTAAATCACGCGTATCGGTTATAAGCGATATATATCGGAAATAAAATAAATGACATCAATTTTTGTGTCTTCGAATATTGCACCGTTGATCGTAATATACAATTGTCATTTTTACAAAGTCATTTTCAATTTTTCTCCATGGAACAAAATTTTTCAATCACATATCATATGATTAAAACATTTTCATCCACTATCAATAATTGGCTCATTGTGCTATCATAGAGTAGGAAAAATATAGATTGGCGTTCTCGAACGAGCTTGCAAGGTCGTGATAGAAGTTTGTTGGTTTTTATGGGAACAGGGTTGTTTAAAAAGGAAGAAAAAAAAAAACGATCGAACAAGTCGGAACGTCGCGGTGGAATGAGGAAGAATAAAAACGATAGAAAGATAAATACGACGACATTTTTCGCTGAGTGCGATTAATCTTTTATGTATATTTCTGTCGCAATTGAACTATTCATGTTATTTTCCATTGGGTTATATCTCCATTCATCCCCATTCATAGATAAACAATCAAAATTTTGAATACTTTACTATTTCATCAGAAAGTTAGAAAAAAAGTTTCGCCCGCGAGGGCACTACTATAGAAAGTCCTATATATAGTACCTTCGCTTTATCATTTTCAAATTCGCTTCATTGTATTGAAACTCGGGGATCATTAAATTGTCTCAATTAATTATTATCCGACGAAATTTCATCCCATAAATTAATCTGCGACGATATGCTTGTGACTTTAATTTCAATCAAAAAAGACACGTCAAGAGAGAGAGAGAGAGAGAGAGAGAGAGAGAAACGCATGCACGCGGATCACAGTGAGCTTTCGCAAAAAGCTCATCTCCATTAAAATCCTCGATTGTGCACTATCGTCCCTCATCTGCGCTCTATATCCATGCAAAAGGATTAAAAAAAAAAAGAAAAAAATTGAACGAGGGAACCACATTATTTTTGCAATTTCCTCGTCTCGTCCGCTCGGTATAGTCACATATACCGTGAACCGGATCTCTCTCTACATTCGTATTTTCTTCTCTCTCTCTCATTCTCTCATTTATCCCTCTCGCATTTTACTCCCGCGGGGACAAGACGAAAAAGTACGAGGCAGAAGGAGTAAGAAAGGAGCTCTCTTGGCTCAATCTCGTGCGATATAATGATTCTCGGCCACCGTAAAATTAATCCGAGATTTAATGAAAACCGACGAGAAAGGATCCCCGGGAAAGGGAGAGAGAGCGAATGAGCTAATATAAGCGGGAAAGCAGAGATAGCGGAGATCGAATTTACTATGCTCGGTGCACACGTTCGTGATTGTGTGATCCCGCATCATCCCGTGTAGAAAATTGTTTGGGCGTCCCAATTTAAAAAGAGGCCCCTTATGGGCATCAACAGGGCATCCCCTATAGAGGCTTCCTCACTGTTGCCTAACTGGGGCCAAGTCAGGGTTTATTTAGGCATCCAAGTTAATTTTGTTCAGGCTTGCCTAATCTGTGCCAAAGTTGGGCCAAGTCGGGGTTGATTTAGGCATCCAAGTTAATTTTGTTCAGGCGTGCCCAATCTGTGCCAATGTTGGGCCAAGTCGGGGTTTATTTAGGCATCCAAGTTAATTTTGTTAAGGCTTGCCCAATCTGTGCCAAAGTTGGGCCAAATCAGGGTTTATTCAGGCATCCAAGTTAATTTTGTTTGGGCTTGCCCAATCTGTGCCAAAGTTGGGCCAAGTCGGGGTTTATTTAGGCATCCAAGTTAATTTTGTTAAGGCTTGCCCAATCTGTGCCAAAGTTGGGCCAAGTCAGGGTTTATTTAGGCATCCAAGTTAATTTTGTTCAGGCTTGCCTAATCTGTGCCAAAGTTGGGCCAAGTCGGGGTTTATTTAGGCATCCAAGTTAATTTTGTTCAGGCTTGCCTAATCTGTGCCAAAGTTGGGCCAAGTCGGGGTTTATTTAGGCATCCAAGTTAATTTTGTTCAGGCTTGCCCGATCTGTGCCAATGTTGGGCCAAGTCAGGGTTTATTTAGGCATCCAAGTTAATTTTGTTCAGGCGTGCCCAATCTGTGCCAATGTTGGGCCAAGTCGGGGTTTATTTAGGCATCCAAGTTAATTTTGTTAAGGCTTCCCCAATCTGTGCCAATGTTGGGCCAAGTCGGGGTTTATTTAGGCATCCAAGTTAATTTTGTTAAGGCTTGCCCAATCTGTGCCAAAGTTGGGCCAAATCAGGGTTTATTCAGGCATCCAAGTTAATTTTGTTTGGGCTTGCCCAATCTGTGCCAAAGTTGGGCCAAGTCAGGGTTTATTTGGGCATCCAAGTTAATTTTGTTCAGGCTTGCCTAATCTGTGCCAAAGTTGGGCCAAGTCGGGGTTTATTTAGGCATCCAAGTTAATTTTGTTCAGGCTTGCCCAATCTGTGCCAATGTTGGGCCAAGTCGGGGTTTATTTAGGCATCCAAGTTAATTTTGTTAAGGCTTCCCCAATCTGTGCCAATGTTGGGCCAAGTCGGGGTTTATTTAGGCATCCAAGTTAATTTTGTTAAGGCTTGCCCAATCTGTGCCAATGTTGGGCCAAGTCGGGGTTTATTTGGGCATCCAAGTTAATTTTGTTGAGGCTTGCCTAATCTGTGCCAAAGTTGGGCCAAGTCGGGGTTGATTTAGGCATCCAAGTTAATTTTGTTCAGGCGTGCCCAATCTGTGCCAATGTTGGGCCAAGTCGGGGTTTATTTAGGCATCCAAGTTAATTTTGTTAAGGCTTGCCCAATCTGTGCCAAAGTTGGGCCAAATCAGGGTTTATTCAGGCATCGAAGTTAATTTTGTTTGGGCTTGCCCAATCTGTGCCAATGTTGGGCCAAGTCGGGGTTTATTTGGGCATCCAAGTTAATTTTGTTGAGGCTTGCCTAATCTGTGCCAAAGTTGGGCCAAGTCGGGGTTTATTTAGGCATCCAAGTTAATTTTGTTCAGGCGTGCCCAATCTGTGCCAATGTTGGGCCAAGTCGGGGTTTATTTAGGCATCCAAGTTAATTTTGTTAAGGCTTCCCCAATCTGTGCCAATGTTGGGCCAAGTCGGGGTTTATTTAGGCATCCAAGTAAAACTCATTTGTTAATTAACAATTAAATATATTTTTTCACTATATATCACCTTTTTACCGAATATCATGCTGGTTCATCCAGCCCGGCGAGACAGCGCTTTTAATTAGAACTCGTAGATTAATGTCATTTTAATACATTAGAGTCATAAGATATCAATGGCGTAGTGGTAGAGTGTCGGTCGTCAGGTAGGTCGTTAGGTAGTTCTCAGTTAAAATCTCAGGTAGGATAGAAATTAATTTCGACGAAATAACGTCCGGACTACGAAGCCGCAAACATTCGTAAAAAAAAAAAATCTCCAGCGCGTTAATTTTTTTTTTAAATGATTATTTAAGGATAGAAAGTGCTGAACTCGCCGATTCGAGGATAGCGGGTTCGAATCCCACTCAGTGATGTTTTTTTTTTTTTTGCAAAATTTACAGGATTTTTAAAAATAATGAAATAACAATACTGAATTCATTCATCGATCATTCCTAATTGCTAATTTATCGATAATAAACTAATAATGGGCCAATTTCGGCTTATCTCACGTATTTGATTTGGCCCCATATGCGCGGTAAAACTTGGGCCAATTCAGGCGACCAAAATAGGCCCAAGTTTGAAAGCCTGTATGGGGCCAAAATACTTAAGCGGGACAAGCCACTGTTGGCCCAATACAGGTGACCAAACTTGGGCCAATTGTTGGGTCCAATTCTAATTTATCGCTAATTTATCGATAATAAACTAATAATGGGCCAATTTCGGCTTATCTCACGTATTTGATTTATCTTATTATTAGATTAGGCCCAAGTTTGAAAGCCTGTATGGGGCCAAAATACTTAAGCGGGACAAGCCACTGTTGGCCCAATACTGAAGACCAAACTTGGGCCAATTGGGGCGACCAAAATAGGCCCAAGTTTGAAAGCCTGTAAGGGGCCAAAATACTTAAGCGGGACAGGCCACCGTTGGCCCAATACAGGTGACCAAACTTGGGCCTAGATAATATCGAGGAAAATTAACTTGGCCCCAGTTAGCGCCCGGAAAAAATTTCTACACGGGATATACATATATAAATATCTATCGTATACGTATATATACAAATGATAATAATATATCGTGATGTCGCACGAAGTAAAGTCCTCGGGGGTTTTTGGCATGGTAAGAGCCCGTTGAGCAGACACGAAAAAAAAAAAAAAAAAAACTAGGCAAAAAAAACGACTGTCGCTGCTCATCTAGCGCACAAACAGCGACAAGTGTGGGTGTGCAAGAGAGGAGATGGAGACGAAAAAAAAAAAAGAAGTAAAGTTGTCGGAGGGGCCTCTTGTGTGGAAGAACCGCGGGCGCACTGCTGTACGCGAGAATTCCAGCAAGGTGTAACGAGAGTATACCTCTCTGATGGGTATGTACCTGGAGCGTGTACAAAGAGCGTGACAGACAGAGACAAGGAGGAGTGGTCCCGGTAGCGGAAAAAAAAAAAACGCGAACGAGATCACGGAAAAAGAGAGAGTGAAATGAAAAAAAAAAGTGTCGGGACGAGCTGCGTCCGCGTTATGAGATGGAATTAAAGATTCAACGGAAGGAATAAGATTCAAAAGAGGCGCGAAAAAATACGCAGATGGCTGGGAATGAGACAAAACTATGGTGAACTTGGTGAGGAAAAAGTTGACTGTAAGATGAAGAGTGAGAGATGAGATGTATAAACGAAGATTTGAACGTGAAGAGACACGAGAGGACGGGAAAAAATGTTGAAACGAGTGAAAATAATGAGCTGGTAAAGTGGATCTTCGTCCTTTGGATTCGTTCGGTTCTTCTACCTTTTCCGCTGAGAGAGAGAGAGAAAGAGAGAGAGAGAGAGAGAGGGAAGAGAAAGATCCCTCGTCAAATATACGAGTCTCGAGAGAAACTGTTGAAAGAAAAGTCTTCCGAAGAGTCGGCAGTTTATTCGGATATCCAAACGTGAAAAAGTTGAAATTCTTCGTACACCGAATACAAGGATTTACGTATCACAAAAAGCCTGATTGACGTTTGAGGGCTTAACAAAAAGTTGGGATTTTCATCGTTTTTTATATGCATTCCCGGAGAAAAAAAATAGTTCAGATTTCCGTGGGTCAAATTTAGATCTGCATTATATAGTTATTTCTTTAGCTCTATACGTAGTTCTAAATTTTGGACAATCGTAGAGATTTATATATAGATCTCTCAATTAGATCTACCTAGATCGAATTATATCTCCGTTAGATCTACTCAGATTTAAGTAAATCTACTGTGAGATCTAATAAGCAAAAGTGTGTTTGAATATATAATGTAGGTCGACTCGAATGTACGTAAATCTACCATATTATATACGGAGAGATTTAGGTAGGATATACGATTTTTCAAAATTTCGATCTACGTACATCAAATTTGATCTAAGAAATTGACTACGTAGATCTAAACATTTTTTTTCCCCTCGGGTGCTTTACAATTTTTCGTCACGTGCTATAACGTTTGCTTTATACGTTTACGAGTTTATTTACGTGTCCAACAGTAATTATAAACAAAACTAAACTAACCCGGAAATCCAATCCTTTTTTTCCGGACCTATACTAAGTAACCTCACACATGCGGATTACTCGCTTTCCGCGAAGTATTAAACTTTATTATTTACAAAAAATGATGAAAAATTTCCTGAATGTTATATTTGGACTCTTCATTATAAAATTTAATTGTTATATTTTGATGAAATTAATTTTGCAATGTCTCCGATTGCGATTCGAACGTAAATCGCCAAGTCAGGCAAGTCTAGGGCACAAGGGAAGTATATACGGGGTTATTAGGAAATTAAAATGAGGGCACGAAACATTTGAGCACGCGGGCTTTATGTTTGAATTTCTCGACACACTCGCAGGATATATTCCGTTTATAAAATATCTAAAGGATGTTTCACGCAAAGCTAAAAAAATAGAGAGAATGACGTGAATTTTGGATGTAGAGTTTCACACAGAGTCTATACAGATTAGCCTTGCAAAATTTCAAGTCTACTGACCTATTGAAAATTCGTCCAAACGGAACAATCTCATTGCAGCATCGAAAACATTGATAAATTATTATTTTTTTTTTCACGGTGAAATTCAATTTTTTTTTTCAATTATTGGCCTATATAAACAATTGAGGAAAATGTATGGGAAAAATGACGAAACAAAATTCGAATGCAAATTCATGAAAAAAAATAATAAGTTTTCTCAATAATTAATTAACATCTTTTTAAAATTTTTTATTAATACCCCATTCAAGCGCTATTGTTGTTAAAACTCTATATCCTTGGTGTCTCTGATGTCGTGGATTTTTTTTCTGAATTTTTAACTCAATGGGATCCACTGCAATGTACAATCATTTTTTTACTTTTGGATGGGAATATAAATTCAAAACGTCATTAATGATCCAGTCAAACGAATCCAATCAACCGGGCGGGGAATCGATTCAACGCAAAACCACGTCACGCGCTTGTAATATCTGTCCCCAAAGGTTATGAAACCCAAAAATCAAATATTTTTATGGCTAAGATAAAAATTGTTTAAACAAACGTATATTTTCCATGCGTCTTTTTGCCCCGAGCCAAAATAGAATAATATCATTTTCTTTCTCACGCATAAATGCCGAACGCACCATGCATATATTAAACGAAGAGGAGCCTTTTGTATTTTTCGTCGAATGTAAATCGGTTTTGTTATTTTTTATTTTTATATCTCGGGAATCACGATTCATTTTTGCTCGCTGCAGAAGCCCTTGTATATACAGCACAGACATGTTGTAGTGTGTTTGGTGTGTGAGCGTAAAAGCGGTTATCTATATGTGAAAATTGTGACAAATCTCGAAACGTCATAGCAAATCGCGAAATAGAGAATCGCGAGTCCTCGCCCATATATATACGTTCTCGGTTATATCCATGCGTCTATGGACCCGAAAATGTTTACGAGGATACGAGAACGTGCTCGGGGGACGAAGTCATAGATATGAGTTATCGTATCTGCGAAAATCGTAGATTGTATATATAAAACACCGAATAAAAGATACGTGAGCGCGAGCACGATATACGATGTTGAGATATGAAATTCCGAGGATACGTCCTGAATTGCTAACAACGATATGTGTAGGGGAAGATCCCCCCCCCGGGGGGGGGGGGGGGGGGGTTGTAAAATATATATCAATACCCATATGATATACACGAGCGAGAGCACTTAACCATCTGTGAACATTTGCGAAAAAGCCTTTTGTCGTCGTGGTAACTTTATATATTGCGAGAAGGGCTTTTTACGCTTTAATTCATTTCCTTGCCGAAGAGAGAGAGAGAGAGAGAGACTGTGTTGAGGGTGTAGAGGAGTATAGACGTCGAGAATGCGATTGTTGTACGAAAAATCACCAGAGTGCTCTACATTGAAAAAAACAAAAGCAGAAAAAAAAACAACTACTCGTATTTAGGAAACAAGAAAAGAAAGGGAGTGTTCCCCTTGAACTCATTATAATGCGCTATATATATGAGAGCTTGCTTTATTTTTTTCATCGATACATTTACTCTGGTATTGCGTCGCCCCATAGTGTACACTACGGTCTTTATATACATTTATATACATAAATATAATGTATATATGCGAGTAGCAAATCCTTTTCGACACTCTATTACGACCTAATTGCCGCCGGCGCAATTAAACACTCAAGAGCCTCATGACTCTTTACCGCACCTATGTAAATACATTCCATCAACTGCAATTTATATATATATATACAGCACAAATGAATCATATGTATCGATGGCAGACGAAGAAATTAATTAGAACACTTCATCGGCAATATGGCTCGTTATTACCACCGGGTATACAATTCAATGCGAGAAAACGTAATAAAAACCGATAATTAAAAAGAAAAAAAAAGTAAAAAATCCCCATTGGTACGGTATAATGGGAAAAAGTGCTGGGGGAAATATTAAATTGTTCGCGGACATACACATTTGATAAATCGCACAAAAAGCTTCTATTGAAGAGAGGTATCATTGTATAGCGGAGAACTCGGTAAAGCTTCGATGCTTATACGGTCTCATAGTATTCGAGCTACTCCTTTATAAAACATACATACATGTGTATGTATCTCATTTAGTACACACATCCACACACACACACACACACACACACACACACATATGTGGTCTACACACATTCAAAAGAGTAGTCACATAGTGTATATATGTGTATATATATATATATATATATATATATATATATATATATATATATATATATATATATACACTATGTGACTACTCTTAGTGTATATATATATACACTCATAGTGTATATATATATATATATATATGTGTAATATATATATATATACACACTATGTGACTACTCTATATATGGGACATTCCACGTCAACTCAGCCACCCCGTTTTTTTTATTGTCTCGAAAAAATTATTCAGTATGGGCATTTCAAAGGACAATATATCCATGACATTTTACCAAAATTTCATCCCCCCACTATTGTTGGTTCTCGAGATAATGATTAATGAAGTCTCAATTTTGTAAAAATCATAACTTCGTAACTACTGATCGGATTTAAACGATTAAAAAAAGAATCTTTTTTATTTTTTTTGCCCTCTTCGAAAAAAAATATGTCATCATCGGATAAAAGCTCATTAGACAGTTTTCGGGGTAAATTAACAAAAAACAATTTTTTCCTCGTCACTGATGCCTTGTTCCATTTTGAAAAAATTTTGCGGAGTTGTGTATCGCCTCCCTCTATCAGAAAAAAAATACTGAGTAGAATTCCGATTGGCCCTTTCGTGGAAAAAAAAAAAAAATCGAAAAATTTCCCCGAAAACTGTCTAATGAACTTTTCTCCAATGACGGCATATTTTTTTTTCAAAAAGGGCAAAAAAAATAAAAAAGATTCGTTTTTTAGTCGTTAAAATCCGATCAGCCGTTACGAAGTTATGATTTTTACAAAATTGAGAATTTATTAATCATTATCTCGAGAACCAACAATCGTGGGGGGATGAAATTTTGGTAAAATGTCATGGATATATTGTACTTTGAAATGCCTATACTGAATAATTTTTTCGAGATAAAAAAAAACGGGGTGGCTGATGAGTTAACGTGGAATACGACACGTCAACGCAGCCACGTCAACTCAGCCACCCCGTTTTTTTTTTTGGTCTCGAAAAAATTATTCAGTATGGGCATTTCAAAGTACAATATATCCATGAAATTTTACCAAAATTTCGTCCCCCCACTATTGTTGGTTCTCGAGATAATGATTAATAAATTCTCAATTTTGTGAAAATCATAACTTCGTAACGGCTGATCGGATTTTAACGACTAAAAAAAGAATCTTTTTTATTTTTTTGCCCTTTTTGAAAAAAAATATGCCGTCATTGGAGAAAAGTTCATTAGACAGTTTTCGGGAAAATTTTTCGATTTTTTTTTTTTTTCCACGAAAGGGCCAATCGGAATTCTACTCAGTATTTTTTTTTCTGATAGAGGGAGGCGATGCACAACTCCGCAAAATTTTTTCAAAATGGAACAAGGCATCAGTGACGAGGAAAAAATTGTTTTTTGTTAATTTACCCCGAAAACTGTCTAATGAGCTTTTATCCGATGATGACATATTTTTTTTCGAAGAGGGCAAAAAAAATAAAAAAGATTCTTTTTTTAATCGTTTAAATCCGATCAGTAGTTACGAAGTTATGATTTTTACAAAATTGAGACTTCATTAATCATTATCTCGAGAACCAACAATAGTGGGGGGATGAAATTTTGGTAAAATGTCATGGATATATTGTCCTTTGAAATGCCCATACTGAATAATTTTTTCGAGACAATAAAAAAAACGGGGTGGCTGAGTTGACGTGGAATGCGACATATATATATATACACTATGTGACTACTCTTTTGTATGTGTGTAGACCACATGACTGAATAGCTTTCATTGTTCAGCCATCCTCATGATCAACCGTAACTAATTTCGTTCTCTGCGGTAGATATTTCCGTAAGGCAACAAATGTGGTACCGCGAGAAATCTCTCAAATTCGCACATAAACATTCAGAGAGTCAAAGAGACTACACACATATCTATATATATATATATATATATATATATATATATATATATATATATATGTGTGTGTCTGTGTGAGTGACATAACAAGAATACGAAAAGTTATAACAGGGAGTAACCAAAGCCATGGGGAGTTTAGGTGTCTCGTTGTCCGCATTTCCGGGCATCAACGCGAGTATACAGTTCTATAACCAAAGTACACACTGTAACATCCCTAATTGTACGACTATATACCGAGTGCATTTCTCAAGTTCCTATGCAAATACATGCATATATAACTGTATATATATGCATATATTGTCGTTTTCTACAAGACAAAAGGGCGTAAACCCGGACCATTTGTAATGCGCAAATCTCGGCGCGAGTTTATACGCTCTTCTGTCCGCCTGGAATTTCGATATGTAAATGGGATTTGCCTCTGGTCTGACCAAAAAGCACTCGCGGCGTATGAACATGCTGTTAAACACGCATTGCGTGTTTCGCGTACGCAAAAGCACGAATAAGTTCGTCCAACCATATTGTATTCGTCCGTATATAAATTACGTATATATATATATATATATATATATATATGCAGCACCTTTTGTAAACAGCGACGAAGAGTTTTCACGCATATATATGCGCGGTAGTACATTTTGGGAGAGAGAATATAGAACATGAAAAGCTTTTGCTATATTTTTATCCCACATTTCCATATTATCTCCGTTCCATCAGGCCAGCCTCTACGAGATGTGCACGCAGCTTGAGTTTATATACACCTATTACGTACACAGATATTTATATGGCGATGCTGTAACGAGAGTGAAACGAAAAAGGGAAAATAAAGAATTGAAAAAAAAAAAAAAAAGAAAAAGTAAAATGGACCTCCGAGGTCTTTGAGATCAAAGGGAAAATGGATGGAAAACCGTGAGGCCGCGAGCAGGGTGGAGGGTCGGAAAAATGTCCGAACGAATAAATAGGAAAAGTAGAGAAATATTCTCGACGAAAAGAGGAGGGAAAAAACGAGCGCGCGAGGGATAAACGAATGCGCCAGAATTCGTAAACGAAATACCGGACGTATATAGTGGGAGGGGGGGAAAAAAATGAGCGCGGAAGTGAAGGAGCGCTGAGGGAAAATAGAAAAACGTACGATGCATAAGGGTAAAAAAAAGGAAGAAAGAGAACATTATTAACTGAGAGAAAAAGAGGGAGAGAGAAAAATAAGTAATGATGGAGAAACCATTCACGCCAAAATGGCTCCAACACAAGCCCGGAAATCTCGACATGCTCACAACGAAACGCAATAACACGCGAGATGAACGCGTGCAATAATAACTACGAAGTTGCGTCGCGTTTTTATTACTGATGTGAGTTGGAGTGTGCGAGCCAGTGGTTAGGCACTTATCGTTAGACTCGTTGCACACCCGGAACTATTTTTCCTTTCTCACTCCTGACTACGTATATATGTATATATCGCACGGACGAATGTGCTCTTTATAATTCTCTCATTCGTTTTTACGTTCCTTCTAGAGTTGATCGTCTTTTTTCAATCACCGTTAAAGTTCTTCGTTATAACGATATTTCGTACGCGGGTTAACATGCAAAAAAAATCTCTGTTTTGCTGCGACTGGACGAACGGTTGATGTCGATATGAATCTGGAATTGCCGATGAAAAATACCTATATAGTTAATTCAACGGGCGTTTTGCACACGTTATTCCAATGTTAAGCAAGCATTGATCGCGGCCAATACTGGGATCGATGACCGCTTAGTCGTGTACTGATTTGTGCGCTGACTATACTCAGCGGAAGGCAGTTTTTACGAGTTTCATGGAGACATGGATATTGATCAGTCTGAGCAACGAAACGTTTTTTTTTTCATTCCTGTGTATATGCTTTTACTATGATGAGTACAGATATTATAAAGGAAATTCGGGGTAATTGCAACAATGAATTTGACAATCGCTAGCATCGACAGCCCGGTCTACATTAATTCAAGTCCTAGCAATGTACAATTTTCAAAAAAATTTCATTCCAACCATACGGCACCCTTTGCCCTCTGCACGTGTTTCATTTCCTTACCCCTTCGAATTTTCCATATCCCATCTCATGCCCGCGAGCCCTCGCTCCTCTGTGAGTGTTGTTCGCAGTCATTCTTCCCTAATCTATATATATCGTATTTGTACGAGGGCACGAGGCAAGCCCCAACAAATTTGGCCGATACAGTTGCGACTGTATTTTACCGAGTTATCACCCGCATATATGCTTAGCAAGTCAGCGCTCAATAACCCGTGCAGAAATTTAAAATAGGCGCCGGCCAGGTCTTGTCCAGTTTTCCTTCTTTCTTGCCAGTTTATTGCCAGTAAACTGTCGAGTTCCAGACTATAAATCTGTCTAGTCCCTGTCTTGGCGAACTAACGAGTTGCTGGTAGGCAGAGATCTCGACAGCTTCTAGCCAGAAAACTCGGCAGTTGCTAATATTTTTTTTTGTGAAAAATATAAACAAAACGAAATATATCACTTGCAAAATGGTTCCATACGCATATTTTTTCGTTGTTACAGGTCGTAGAAGAATTACACTGGAAAAAAAAATTCTTGCACGGATTTCTTGATAGAATTTTAGCCTTCTCGACAGGGATTCGAACCTGCGACCTACCTATACCTATCCTATCTTTCTACCCAACATGCTACCCACTACGCTATCGACTGTTTATTAACTTTGATAATTCATATCATGTATTTAACACGCCAGAGAGCACTTGATCAGTTGTATGTTGGGAGCTACTCAGCGGATGGTGGTGGTCGCGTCTTCAACCATTCGCTTATATAGTATAACCATGTTGGTTTTGGGAGAAATTACAAAATTGAACGTGGCGAATCCAATATGGTGAATCTAGAAGTCTCGAAATTCCATACTTTTCAGATTCACTCTAATTATATATTCAGAGGTTTTTGCAGTCGGTGAACACGAATTCAAGATCGAAA
Organism: Rhorus exstirpatorius; assembly: GCA_963564615.1. Classification (NCBI taxonomy): domain Eukaryota; kingdom Metazoa; phylum Arthropoda; class Insecta; order Hymenoptera; family Ichneumonidae; genus Rhorus; species Rhorus exstirpatorius. The sequence goes on from OY751313.1 coordinate 42,855,930, forward strand.
TTACAAAACTCAAGGCGGATCCATTATGGTGGATCGAAAATTCTGACAAATACCAGGTCGAGATTTTCCGAGTTTCCCAAACTAGAAAATCTAAAATAATTCTAGCCAATGCCAGATCTGGCAACGCCAAGTTCGTCCTAATCAGTGAATCCATCACTGGCTCTGGCCACAAAAGCCCGGCAAACTGGTCAAATTTCTACACGGGAATCCACGGTTATAAACCGTTGATTTTTATTTGTACACGTGTAAAAATGAATTTACAAGCGCTAGGATCACTTTTCTGCAAATCCGGTATATACTATTTCAGACCTCAAACTCGGCCGATTACCCCACAACTCTAAAATTCATTCGATAAAAAGTTTTAACAGCGGAATTAGAAAAAAAAAAAAAAAATTATTTGCACGCAGATTTATACATTTTACAATGCTTCAACTCTGTGCCAACGTGAGTTTTCCATTGCACTCGTGAAACAAACTCGGGTCGAAGGGAGTCAGCGGCGGTTATACGATGACAGGGAAAACAACCGCGCACTCGTTAATCACTTGGGGGCTCAAGTGGCGCACAAACCCTCTCATCGTGTACCGCGAGCTCCGTTGTACTCTCGGTTCTCTCTTGTATTCGCTAACTCTCCATTTTCTCGCTAACGACAACACACGCGAATGAGAATGGGGGAGGGGGGGGGGGGGGGGGGGTGAAGGGGAAAGGTTTTATGAACGTAATGTTATGTGTGTTTTCAAGAGGCTGGACCGCCATCGTCGCAGCAGCGGTCGCAATAATCATGACCGCGTAACAACGTCACGCTCCCGCAATTCTCGCGTTTACGGTATTACATATATAGAAGGAGAAGAAAGACGAGCCAAATAATTTCCAAGTTATGCGAAATTCTATTTGTTTCATAATTAATATTCCCACGATGAGCTATAACTGCGAAGATATATATATGAACGGTTCCTAGGAATTTCATTGCAATATTCTTCAGACTTTTTCTGTTCTTTTTCATTCATATCTGATCGTGAATGAAATGACGTGGCAGCAGCCAACCTGCCCCGTGAAAACGTTCAAAAAAATTGCGAATTTCTACAGGACGTATAATATATATAAGAGTGCGCGGCGAGTGCGCAATAGCGAGAAAGGCAGAAGAGGAATGCGGAGAATTAATAATTGCGCTTGTCTTCTCGAACAACACACGCGGGATTCGCTCTCCGGTGTTGCGCGGAAAGGCAGAACGTACAGCACAAGGGGAGAGCAGCATCCCTTATTCCACCCCCGTATACTGACAAACTTTTCTCATAAATTCGGTTCATCGATTCGTAGAGCCGAACCGACGACCAACATCTATATATATATACATATATGCGCAAAGTGGAATTTCTCTCGCTCGATGCACGCCCAACCTGTTGTACCATTTCTTCCTTCACACACACACACACACACACACACCCACACACATATATTTGTATGTACAGGAAGAGAGAACGAGAGGAAGCCCCGTAGTGATTTTCTAAGCGTAAGATATATATTTCGATCGTTATTGGTTGTGGAGAATGTCGCCCTTATATATCCCGCATATAGCGTACCTCGAAATATTTCTCGCCAATTTCTCTCCTCCAGCTCTGCACAATCTTCGTTCTGGTCGCCTCTTTCTCCGACGTAGGAAATTCGTATAACGATATATTGGCTTACCGGACGTTTAGATAAGAGACCAAAGTCCCTGGCGAGACAGTCGATTGCACGACACTTTCGGAGGGGAAAAAAGAAGATATTCGATGGATTTCCTCGCGAATATAAGAGTGACTTTTTGTACTTATGAGACCTCGCACTCACCGTTCATTCAATTCCTTATTCGAACCGCGTCCCAATATTGCTCGACAATACGTATACAATGAGAAAATGGATTGGCGAGTCTCACTGAATCGGCGATAACGGAAAATGTGCCTCTCATGCAATTAAATAATGGTTAAGGGAGAGCGACGAGTTTGCGTATGAACCGCTCCACACGTACTCACAGGATGTATATAGTGCGCCAAAATCAGAGCATTGATCAAAAACTGTCGAATGAGAAATCATCTCCCCATTCGTTAATATATCAACTACCGAATTACGTTAATATTAACTTTTGCCGAATGCGATGAATCCCAAACTCGTTTCGCCATCCCCTATCCTCAATTATGTTCGACAAATTAATTTTCTACTCTCGTTACTCTCGATGGAACATAACCAATGCCCCTTTATGAGCTGCTGAATCAGGAAGAAACGTGTGACCGAATGTTTGACTCATCGTATAAAAAAGAAAAGAAAGAATCGACGTTTTTTTTTTCCCCTCGTATAATACCGTAAACAGAGATTACTCAGTAATTTCTTAAATCGACAACCCGAGTCGAAATTTACCTCCTCCTTTAGAACCTCCAACATCCTCTTTTCGAGGTTTTGAGAGTGCCTAGAGAAGATCAAATCGCATAGAAAATGAGATCCTCTTTAGCGCCTAAAACTTGCAGAAAACAGACAAATCGCACCTATCGAGGCTGAAATGAGGATCTTACGAGAACCTCATTAAACCCTCGCTTACACTCGGCCGCCTGTACCCGTGTCGAAATTTTCCACTTTTATCCCGGGCCTGGTTTGGATTACCGTCAGGGCAAATTGGCATAATAAATATAGTTTATTATCTATAAATTAGCAATTAAAAATCATCGATGAATTAAATTAATACTGTTCCATTATTTTTAAAAATCTTGCACATTTTCAAAAAAAAAAAAAAAAAGTCACCGACCGGGACTCGAACCCACTATCCTTCAATTCGTGAATTCAGCATTTCTGATCCTCAAATAATTATTTAAAAAAAAAATGAACGCTCTGGGAATTTTTTTTTTTTTACGAATGTTTCCGGCTTCGTAGTCCGGACGTTATTCCGTCGAAATTGATTTTTTTTCCTACCTGAGATTTTAACTGAGACCTACCTAACAACCTATCTAACGACTGACACGCTACCACTACGCTATCGATTCCTTATGACTTTTTCGTATTTAAATGACATTAGTCTACAAGTTCTAATGGAAAAGCGCTGTCTCACCGGGTTGCATACAACAGCGTGATCTTCAGTAAAAAGGTGATATACAGTGAAAAAATTTATTCAATTGTTAAATAACAAATGGGTTTCATAAGAACTAGGTGAACTGAAATTATAAAATTCATTTGTGGAGTATTGAAAATGTGAGCAGGACAGGATAGTGTAGAAAAAAATACAATATTCATGTAATAAATTTACTTAGGGTACTTTAGTTAACAATTACATTTATCAAGATCCATGTATAGTTCAAAAATGAAAATTGTTATATGGGCTTGTGAGACGATGTGCAAGGTGACAGTAAGTGAAAATTTTACTCACCTGTTAATTAACAATTGAGTTCAAAATGACTGCAGGCAATTAAAGTTTGAAAATTGATATCTCGAATTTTCATATTCTGAATAGAACAGAATTATGTATACAAAATCCTTAATATTTATATAATTAATTTACCTTTTTCACGTCACTTAAATATATTTCTCGAGAACCACGTATGGTTTCAGCATCAAAATTTTTATATAGACATGTAAGACTGTGAATAAGGCGATACTAAGTTGAGGCATTGGCTATAATTATTTTCCCATTTTATATTTCAGTATTATATTTAATATTTTTTCGCATATTGCAAATGTAATTGTACGTGTTGCTGAAATAGTATATTGTGCATCAAGGGCGTAAAGTGGGCTTTTTAGACCGAGTACTGCAACCACACGAGGTCAAAAAGCCCACTTAGCCCTTGCATGGTGCACACTATATTTTTCGTTACACATGTACTGATTTCTGCGTTTTTTATGCTCATGTATTAGTCCAGTCAAATGGTGCCTCAAAAAGGGTCCTCTGTGCATTTTGGGTATTAGGTAGCGATTTTTTTTTTCATTTTGTAGGGGATCGACCATGAGTGTAAAACTCAGTTTCCGGGATTCTAGCAGGTGAGGAACGACCGCCATCTTGAAGTTAAGGGTGTAAATATTTTTTTAAATTTATCTCCGTAACCATGAAGCTGACAAAAATTTTGTAAAGAGCTTATTTGTACCTGATAAAATTGTCTACAACTTAATTCCATAACTTCTTGCGCTAAAGTTAATAATAAAAAAGTTATAAACAAAAAAAGATGATGAATGGGAAGGTAAAATACTTTGAGGCCAGATAATTAATTAATTAAAAATCTTACAATAAAAATGCCTCTTACCTTTTTTATGCAGCATTTCGTAATAGACAATTTGACCGATTTAATTTTTTTATTTGGTTTGTTTTTCTTTGATTTTTTAGCGTTATGATAGTCCAGTGTCAAATGGTGAAACTGTGCAAAGCCAATGAAAATCAAACCAAATAAAAAAATTAAATCGGTCAAATTGTTTATTACGAAATTCAGCATAAAAAAGGTAAGAGATATATTTGCACTGAGCGTTATGAGTATTTGATATAATGTATAAAATTATGATTCTGGAGGACTTCGAGGTTCAAAATGAGAGCTCGAGAGTGGGCCGGACGTTATGAGTATCAAAATGGTTGCTAAATCATGAAACCAGAGGACTTGGGAGGCCCTAAATAGGAGCTCGAGCTCGAAGAGCATAAAAGAGGCTTTAAATGGTTGCTAATTTTCGACTTTGGAGGACTTGGAGGTGCAAAAGAGGAGTTCGAGGAGCAAATGGGATATAAAGAGGATGTGTTGGATGCTAAGAGTATTAAATGAGGCGTAAATTTCGACTCGGGAAGATTACCACATTTTTTCTGCACTCATTTGTTTCGTCGATCATTCATTTTATCGCGTTTCACGTATTATTCGGTTTGTACGAAGCAAACATTGAATCACCGTTATCATTATTTTCAAAGTTCACCTCTCGGACTTGGAACATTCATGCAAACTAGCAGAATACTCAGGCGAATAATTCTCGCATTAAACCAGCATGTCACTTACACGCGCATTGAATGCTAAAAATCAAAAGGGCGTATTCTCCAGCGATTAGCGCGTAAAAGATCTTTTTTTTCAACTTTGTAAGGACCGGTATCTCAAACAGGGGGACCAAAGTTTTTCAGGCCCAATCTAAATGCCGACTAACCCCAAATGATATTGGATCTAAGCTTCTTATGGAAGGGGAAGGATATGAGAGCTGATCGATGACGATATCATGGTCAAGCAAGTTTCGAACTTTGTGTAGCTCTATATATGGTGGGTTTCGTGGAACGAGTTTTCCCGAATTAAAACGAGCTTGGACCGGTTTAATCATGGCTTAACAATATTTGTTGACGGAGAGCCGAGTGCCAAGCGATCCGGCAAAGGCGATAAGCTTATTATATTGCCGGCACGATGGACATCCGGCATCTCGCCAATAATGCATACGCTGACTCATATACCCATCGTTGTCCAGTCATAAATTTATTTCCCGTACGTATAATACCCAATGAAACGCCACCAATCGGCCAATTTGTCGAACTAATGGATCAACAAATTAATTGAGCTATCGGCAAATACGGCGCGATAATCGTTCATAGCTATACATATATATTGTTATGATTATTAATGCGAGACGAGACGATATGACATTCGACAGTTACCGGACTGAACATAGATACCTAAAACATACAAATACCTACGATGACTGACGCTTGACGACGGTTACTATGACTCGGGATAAGGTAGCAACTAGGATAACAACAGATAAACAGTCTTGTTCAAGACCTTAGAGAGATCAGACGCGCATCACCACATTTTAATAAATCAATCGTAATACAAACCCTAATATTTGTTTAATCATTTATTCGTCGGATTTAACATTGGTGTCAGAAGTGGGATTTCACAAAACGAATAAAGTAACAATAAAATAAAATAAAAATTCGACGAAAAATAATAAATTTTCAAATTTTAAACCCAATCCAAACTCACATCTAAATTTATCTCGCGATGATAATTTGCCGGTCCAAATTAAATAAATAAATAATTAAATTAAAAAAAAAAAAAAATAATAAAATAAAAGTGTCGCGAGTGTTAAAAAAAAAAAAAAAAAAAAAAACATTGTAAACCGTAGTTAGATGTCCTTCCCAGGTTTTTTTTGAATTTTGGTTTTCCCTGGGGCATTGGGCAAATGCCAGGACATACTGAGAGAAGTCCAAAATAAAAAATAAATCCTTCCTCAGCAGATAGGATGAGAGTTGCCGGGACGGCAACTAGAGGAGGAGGGGGGTTGTGTTATGATTATTAATGCGAGACGAGACGATATGACATTCGACAGTTACCGGACTGAACATAGATACCTAAAACATACAAATACCTACGATGACTGACGCTTGACGACGGTTACTATGACTCGGGATAAGGTAGCAACTAGGATAACAACAGATAAACAGTCTTGTTCAAGACCTTAGAGAGATCAGACGCGCATCACCACATTTTAATAAATCAATCGTAATACAAACCCTAATATTTGTTTAATCATTTATTCGTCGGATTTAACAATATGTATATCCCTTCCATGATGGATCCTTCTCTCCCGTTTAGCATTGCCCACGTCGACGGAAAACCATAAGTGCACTTGAAAACCAACTATTATATGAGTGTTAATGATCCAATCTCTCAATCCACTCTCACTGGTTGCCCATCCAATTTTCTCAAAGTGCTATATGATCGAACCTCTCTCTATCTATATCTATACTGTATGCATAAATGCATGTACATACACGGTACGTCTATGTGTATGTATATATGGCAGGAGTAAAATCTCGTAAATCGAGAGGGCTCGGTTGCGCAATGAAATTCTCATATAGAGAGAAATTGGAAGACGTATCCATTTGATGTGAATGAGATTCGATAAGATTTTCACAGAGTATCGACCGCGATATTACCTAACCGTTGAAAGACATTAAAATATTATTCGACGTTATCGCGTAATTAACTGAATAAGAGATTCCCGGGGCGAAAGTATGAACGATTGTTTTGCACGCCAAACGACCTTTGGATTAATTCGAGAAACCATACCAATAAGCTTCTCCAATGTAATGTTCAAAGAACGTTTACATCGATGAATTCTCAACGACGAGTGATATCAAAAATATTTCCTAAGCATACGTGCAAATGAAAGCAGACCGCGTACAGATTAGCATAGGAGAATGAGATCATTTCACTTTATCTTATCAACATCTCCATCAATTTTGAGCTTGAAACAGCTCGAAAAATGTCGATGATGTTGAGTCAATTAATAATTTTTCGCGAATTATTGCATATCCAATTTATCCTAAAGCCGATATACAAAAGCGCAAGCAGGCCGTCCGATATTACATACGTTTCCTCGTGAACGTTCATCGTGACATCCATAAATTCTTCAGTAGCTAAAGTGATGATATAAAATTTGATGCACCGGAGCGATAAGAAACGTATGACGGTAAAAAAAACATCGATTGGCCGACGTCATACTCTCATTTTATTATGACATATACGCAGACGCCCGAATATAGCGCGTTATACCAGGGATCGAGGCGGTGCACGATCTATTTTCTCTTCATGAATTTCGATCAAGCGCGTATTTATCGGTCCGACGGATCCGTAGGACATTGTACGCGCGTGCATGTATGTCGATTGTTAGCGGAGAAAAGGACGCGAGCGGCATTGCTTCGCGGATTGATATTCGCCTTTTCGTCTGACGACAATCCGATAGTTGCATTGACGATGCGCGCATCGCGGGGCGCGAGCATCGAACCAGCTAACAAATCGAAAAACGCGAGATAAATAGAGAGAGAGAGAGAGAGAGAGAGAGAGAGAGAGAGAGAGAGAGAGAGAGAGAGAGAGAGAGAGAAATTGGACTCTCGCGTAAAACCCGAGGACTGAGAGCATGAGAGAACGAGAAATTTCCCATTCAGCAGGAAAATCCGTGCTCGTTCGTCCGTTCGCGGTCGAAAATCCGCAGATATTCACGAGCATGTTACACATGGGGATCGTTATATATATGTATATACATGATAAAAGTAGATATAGAAATGTGGAATATTCGTACGTACGACCGGGAAATCCTCTCGTGCGCACAGGTAGTATATATACCTCTTCTCGTTAGAGTTAATCCCCAAGAACGTACACCCCCGCCGACCAATGCGCTCTTATGATTTACTGCTTCGCAGAGAATCCTTATTATGTACGTATATATATATAATATATTTACTTTGCAAGAGCGTCATATTCTCCATCTCGTTTCCTACCTACCGGTCTCCTTGAGTCAGTAGATGGCCAAATGCGCAAGCAGGATGCTCATAGCATAAGTGTATATATACGTGGAATAAGATGGAACCAAGCACTTCTTGGTTCTCTCTCTGTGTCTCTCTCAATGGATGCGGTATGTGGCCACGCCGCAAATCCTCTTTCTGCTCTCCCGTTGCAATTACTCGCTTGTGCTCTGCAGAACCGGAGAGCACATTCTCCAGACGCGCCTCATCCGTTTGTTTCGCGAATGAGAGATATGTGCTTATTTCGCTCAGCGCGGTCTAGCCACGTGATCGAGGAAGCCAGAGGCTTACCTGTGAAAGGGCAATGTAGAATCGGGGGAACGCAGGTTATCATTTTGCGACGAATGGCATACGTAAATGTGCGGAATGTTCATGATAAATTGTACGAGATATATGCACGAGCTACGGTCATTATTTTGGCACATAACAATTATTTTTGATACATTTTTCGTCATATTGGCGAAGGTTGCATGGACCAATGCAAAAAAAAAAATCTTGGTGAAACCGACTTGCCGGATATCGGAGGTTGGAGGGCCTTACGTGAATTCAGAGACAACTCCATGTCAATCAATGATATACGTTATTCAGAAGAACGGAAAAAAATGACGACACGTTTTTCAAATATGCCGATATACCCAACAGAAAAACTAATCAAACGCACATGTTACCATTTGTCCGCACTGTCTTCCGTATTTTTATGATTTTCCGCAATGCTTTCCTCCATATATTCGTCGTTGGATCTATCCCGTTGACGTACAAATGATATTATAATTTCCACCCTAAGGCACCCTGAGGTAAACTTTTCATGAGATTTATTTTTACGCTGTACGCTCACGATAGATTATCATAGAGTTCATAACATTCGGCACAACTTCATCGTGTCCACACACGTGGTATTTTCCTCGTTACATGTATCCCAAGTCCCTTTCATGCATAAAATTGGTGTAACCCATGCAGAAATTTGAACTGGAGAGCCAGGCTACTGTTTAGCGCCTGGCAGTGATTTACTGGCCAGCGCAACCTGTACAGGCCCTGCCATGGCACTGGCGAGTTCGGCCCAATACCGCGTTCTCTAGCCAACACTATGCCCAGAAACTGTTCAGTGGTCACTAGAGATGGGCGATGTTCAAAATAAAAATTCATCAAAAAATAATCGGTGTTTAAAAAGCCTCGCTAGATCGATACACCGCCTCTGGATTAACATTATATGTCGAGTATTAACTTCACTTCTAATATCAATTTTTTTTTCTTTCCCTGTTAATTTTACTGGTCAGGAACTCAATTTTCGAACTTTAATTTCCTGTAGTTATTTTGAACTCAATTGTTAATTAACAGTTAAATAACATTTTCACTTACTATTTCCTTGCACATAGTCTCACAAGCCCATATAACAATATTTATTTTTGAACTATACATAGATCTTGAGAAATGTAATTGTTAACTTAGGTGCACTAAGTAAATCAATTACATGATTATTAAATTTTTTTTACACCATCCTGTCCTGTTCACACTTTCAATATTCCACACATGAATTTTATAATTTCAATGCTCCTAGTTCTTATAAAACCCATTTGTTAATTAACAATTAAATAATTTTTTTTCACTGTACATCACCTTTGTACTGAATGTCACGCTGTTCTATCGAGCCCGGTGAGACAGTGAACTCGTACACTAATGTTGTTTAAATACAAGAAAGTCATAAGGAACCAATAGCGTTAGTGGTAGTGTGTCGGTCATTAGGTAGGTCTCAGTTAAAATCTCAGGTATGATTATATATATTTAATTTCGACGGAATAAGGTCCGGACTACGAAGCCGGAAACATTCGTAAAAAAAAAAGACTCCAGCGTGTTATTTTTTTTTTTTTTTAATAATTATTTGAGGATCGAAAGTGTTGAATTCACCGATTCGAGGATAGCGGGTTCAAATCCCGGACAATGACTTTTTTTTTGCAAAATTTACAGTATTTTCAAAAATAATGGAACAGCGGTTTTAAATTCGTTCATCGATCTAATTGATAATTTATAGATATAATAAACTATATTTATTATGCCAATTTGACCCGTGCATGCCAGATCTGCTGGCTAGGCACTGCGGAGTCTGGCTCGCCACGACTGGCTCAACTGAGCTAAACTGGCCATTGCCAGGCCAGATTCATGAAAAACTAGCCAGGTACTGGGCCGCACCAGAATTAAATCTCTGCTCGGGAAATTTGGGCCACATGACAGAGTAGCATCATTAGCGTTTTTTTTTTAACGATCTAAGGTACATTCACTTGTGTGCATGCCTAATTTTTAGTTTACACTGATGACCAAAATACTTGCACACTCGAGTTTTCACTATCCGTGATACATCGGGCTTAAAGGTTTTTGTTATCCGTCACAGCTAACAAGAGCCACGTCTGCTTTTTACTAAGCCGAGTAACCCCTCATGAGGAACCGAAACTCGTTAAACTCGTACGCTTTTTTTGGGCAAACCTTGATAGGGAATTGACTGATTTTCAGCTATAAATTCCACTAGGAACTTAAATCGGGGGAGGTCTCCGAGTGCGTAGGGCTTTGTTCGTTTCATATTATTTTTTGTTTTGTTTTGTAGTGATCACTTTTTTTTTAACGAGAACATGCTGAAACTATAATATGAAAGTCCAAGTTTGCGCCAATTAATTCTACATACACATAATATAGTATAGATAGATATATTAGTAACCGCTCTGGAGCAACACCAAAGATCCTTCTCTTCGAGAGGGAAGAAGAATGGTTCTCGCAGCAGGCAACAAGGACCCCTGCCTTCTTTCCTTTCCCTCCGTTGCTATATATCTTACAAACACTCGGGCGCCAGGAAAGGGATTCGAGTCGGGCATCAGGAACATCAGGGCTCCTCGAGTTGACAGTGTGCGGCTTGTAGTATATCGTGTATTATATTTATATATATATATATATATATATATATATATATATATATATATATGTGTGTGTGTGTGTGTGTGTGTGTGTGTGTGTGTGTGTGTGTGTGTGCAATACAAACTGTGTTAGTGTAACGCCAAAAGGCAAGAAAAGGAAGAGATTTCTCGTCGGTTCTCGGTGAGCTCTTCCCTTGATGACTCGACTTCCCCGCCGGTTGGTTGGTATGCCAGCCATCTGGTCCTCCTGCTGCTGTACTGACACTGACACGGCCCTGCGGCACGTCGCATTTTCCCTGTCGCCCCACACTGCCGTCTCGCTCGTTCCAGCCCTTATGGGCTCCGAGTATATATACTTGTCCGCGCTGCAAGCGATAGTCACTGGCACTCTAAGGGGTGCCTAATATTGAGTGGCTTTTTAAGATCTTTGTACAATTTGCCGAAGCGGAAAAAAAAAAACGAAATAATCTATTTCGAGGTTGATTCGACCAAAGAAACAACGTTTAGTCAGCCTGAAACGACGATGCCTCGTGCTATTCTCACGAATGAACAATTTTCAACGAATACCTCGAGGTTTTCAGGCACCATTTATCCATAATTTTGTACAAAAGTGTTTGAAACGAAAGAAAAGTTTTCGTGTGTTGCCAGACCATTGAGACATTGAATCGTGGGTGTTCGCATATATAGGCTCGGATTGTGAGCTTTTCCTAGCTAAAATAATAGCACTTCAGCGCTTTAGTTTTCCAAGTAAACGATTAAAAATCATATTATTCGTGTGGTAAAAGTGCTTTCATACGCGTTTGACCTCAGTGACTCTCGTTTCTGTGCGAGTATCAGTGTCATGCAACTTTTGCTCACACCGAACTATTCATATATACTTGGATTGCCGAACGCTGCATCAGCCATCCGTCATCTCGCTTCATCAATTTTCCATAAAATTCGTTCCACATGCCGCTCACTGTGACGGTTGGCCAACGCAACTGTTAAAACGCTTACACCCCACACACATCTCTCTGTCTCTAGCACAGTGGGAAAATCTGCGTTTCTCGTCGTGGCGCCTGCACAATGGCCCTCGTTTCGTTTTCAACGACACAAAGACCATGTGGATCGAGAGAAGGGTCATCGCAGATAAAGATAGGGTCAGAGAGAGAGAGAGAGAGAGAGAGAGAGAGAGAGAGAGAGAGAGAGAGAGAGAGAGAGAAAGAGGGCTAGTAAAAGGTAGCGAGATGGTAGAGGAGAGACCAAAAGCATGACAGTAAGTGCAAGGGCAATACAACGGATGAGAAATAAAGGAAGAAGGAATATAAAGGGGAATGAAAATAAAAAATAAAAAAAGAAACGACCCACAAGGGCTACGAGGGTTTTCTTTTCTTTTTTCCTGACTGTGTGTGCATGACTAGCATCCCAGATCATTGACACACGCGTGCACGGAGGGGAAACAGAGACGAGGGGAAAAGTAAAAAAAAACGCAAGAGGAGAAAAAGAAACGCGAGTGTCTCTCTCTTTCTCTCTCTCTCTCTCTCTCTCTCTCTCTCTCTCTCTCTCTCTCTCTCTCTCTCTCTCTCTCTCTCTCTCTCTCTCTCTCTCTCTCTCTCTCTCTCTAGGCAGGAGATCTGTCGTTCGGCCGCAAAATTAACGAGGAAGAGAGGCAAATATCTCTTGTGAAGATAAGATTATAACAGACGCCCGTTGCGATGATCATACAGAGAAAATATAATATGTGCATGAGCCCGGATCCCCGCGGCTCGTTTGGTCTGCGATGCTGCTGTACAGCCCGCATTTCTCTCGAATAAACGAATGGTAAATCGCAGGGTTCCTCCTCGTTCTGGACAATTGATGATTTATATATATTAACTGACTTTTTGATTCTGTGAACACACTCCATGGGTCCCTTTCTTTCTCTCGGAAGTTTGAAGTGGAGCCATATGTGCGTCCTATAAGATTTTAGGCTACTGCACCATTCGTGGCCATTTTCCCTGTTGATGCATTTACGATTGTTGTTTTTACGCACTCTCATTCCAACATGCGCTTCGATAGTATTCATTTGACTCTCCAAATTATGTACTTCGTGTGATTCTTGCATACGTTTATGGCTGAGAATTTTGTCCTTTAGAACTTATTAGTGACAAAAATCGAATCGAAGATAACCAAAAATGGTACTTGATGTCATCATGATGCTACGAGGATTGACAATGATGAGTTGAGAAACGAAACGCGACAGCCATAAAAATTCAAGCAGAAAAATTACCCGTGAAATAAATCTGAAATGCATACTTTGCATTTTGTCTATACACATTTCTCGTGAATCCTTTTCATCATTTCTCCGCCTATATAGAGTCCCGATGTGTGTGTGTGTGTGTGTGTGTGTGTGTGTCTTCTTTTCATATATACTTTGAAAGTCCTGAGAATTTTTCCATGTTTACCCATGTGACTTTCTCGATAAGAAGCAAAAGAACATTTTTCGTACCTATTCCTTCGAGTGAAAAATCAGATGTTTCAGTAGGGTTCATTTTTTGTTCGTCTTACTTTGAAACGTATAACGCATACAATCTCAAAGTATGCAAGGATGGATATGCCAATAGTATACGTACATATATATTGGTATTACATATAGACGAGAGCAAAGAGGGCACCAAGAGAGAGAGAGGGAGAGAGAGAGAGAGAGAGAGAGAGAGAGAGAGAGAGAGAGAGAGAGAGAGAGAGAGAGAGAGAGATGAACAAGAAGCCAGGTCACGCAAGTCGTTGGCCAACGCCCGTGATTCTAAAAAAGTCAACAGTGATTTTCATTTCGGTTCTCACCACTCTCTTCTCCTATATAAATTACTGCATTCGTATTGCATCGAACTTCCTCACGAAATGAATATAGCAGCAATGAATGCTGCTTTTTATTGAATTCCACGAAAATCAATGAATTCGTTGCGGGACTAATGTCCGATTTTCAATTGTTCGTAATATATTTTTGCCGGTCAATTCGAAGAAACTTGAAGCTGTCGATATGAAAATTTCAGCTGAAAACATTCGTTTTTTTTTTTTTCATAATTTTGGCTCACCTGGAAAGTTTCGTGTGCTAAAATCATAAATTAAAAAAAAGCCACGTTTCCTCGTAGACGAATGATGATTCGGGCAAACGACGAGAAATCATATTTGCAGCGGAAATTCATGCGGAAGAAATTAATCAGGAATTAGTAGTGGGAATCCTTTAGTTGGTGATCGTTGCCTCACATAGGGAATGACACATTCCCAGCAGTGATTGATAAATGATTTTCAATCACTATGAATTCATCTTCCATACGTTTCCCTTCTTTTTTTCAATGAAAGACATGCACTCAATATAGCTGCTATTTTTACGATGGCAATTTCATGTTCCAAAAGAACTTTTGGATATCACATATATATCAAGTATGATATATATATGCGCTTTGCAAGGATGAGAAGAAACGTGAGAAGATGTGGCGGAGATGAAAGTGCCGAAGAAAGACGTAAAGGTGGGCGGTGTTATAATCCGACATTATATATATATATAACCCTTCGAGTCGATATATTATGGGGAAAGATAGGAGAAAGAAGATCGGGACACTTGAATAGTTCGTTTTCCCGTAAAGTTCACGGGTTTGTATCTCGTGTGAGGAGAAAGATGCGACGATACTTTCGGAATAGTTTTTTTTTTTTTTCGTATATGAGTTTTCCGATGGATCTTTTACTTTTTATTCGTGGCCTCTCATGCTTCAATGAGACATTGGCATTTTTTTGTCGATGCAAAAAGTATCGCGAGAGAAGCGTGCTTTTGCTCCTTATCAAACATTACATTACATTGACACGACGAATAGGAACGCAAACAGGGATATAAATATAATCTGATGAGGATTACATAATATGGCTTTGCCTTGCATTTATATATATGTATAATAGGGTGTGTCGAAAATGGACTTAATTTTTTTTTTTTCTTTGCTCCTACCACTCAAAACTTTAGGCTTTGACATTAAAGAGGTCCTCGCTCAAGGAGAGGGCGCTGTAGCGTGGAGTTTTTTTTTTTAAACAAAAATTCAAAAAGCAAAAATATTCAGCATTCTCATCCCATTTTCGAACCATGACGAAAAAATGTGTTTTTTAGTCTACGATTTTACAAAAAAGTTTTAACAATTTTTTTAAATGTCCATCTTCATGTCAAGAATATTTGAGGTCGCCATACCCTTACAAAATGGCGAAAAAAATTCGAAAAATTAGAGATATCATTTTTGACCGAAAAAAAAACCAAAAAAATCCATTGGTCATTAGAATCCCAGGGGGTCAGGGCCGATGAACCCCGTGGTTTGAGGTGGAAT